>KZ308543.1:8368-70008 GCA_000376725.2 Ladona fulva
TGTTATGATCTAACTATAGCCGCCATTTTGTATTACGAGTTATGATGTTCTTCTGTCAATAAAGAGAAAGTCCAAGCTGCCTGTACATCTGACTGGCAGTCTTACTTCAGGCTCCTAAGAAAGAGCACGCGTTTTATTACAAAAATACATAAGAAATAAGCTATGAAAGGAATCTCAATACTATTATTATGATTGTACGACAGCTATGTACTTCAATTTCATCCTGACAATGATTAACAATTACTTAATGCATATTAAACAGCTTGAGTATTTACATAAAATATAACATAGTAGATGATGATATCAAAGTTAAAAACAGCTAAGTGAATGATGCTTCACTGCACCTACTGCAGACCAATGAAAACTGGATGTCATCTTATACAGTAATACAGGAACATTACATCACAACAATCAATTTTCATAAACAGTCAGTTGTGAGAATATTAAAAGTCAAATGTGACGACCCCTCTTGCAAAAGCAAAAAAACAAAACACGTGGTATCACAATATAATAAGAATCACAATCAGGTAGACAACTGTGTTTTTTAAGTAGGACCTTTTTCTTTAAATTAAAAAAGCATTAAAAAGTACTTTTTCAGTAGCTCATGAACACAGAAAAATGGTGATTTGTGGTGAATCTTTGGCTAAAACAGAAAGATCCCTCTTCCTTCAAAAAATGTGATGCCTTATGACAGGGTACCTTGCTTACCATTTATTTATTTCTTGATGATGCTAAGGATTAGAATCCTTTATTTTTTCCAGTGGAAGAGATCCTTCCTGGCTACACTGAAAGTTGCATTTAAAAATATATATTTTTGCCTTTTTTGTTTTGGATGTAAAAAATGGTTATGAAGTTCTACCTACTTATTTGCTACCATAGTGTCACTAATTCATATTGACTTCACAAACAGGCTAGTGCTTTCTAGCCATTTTGGGACAGGGACACTCAGGATTGCCTACTAAACTAGTAGGTTCAAGCAATAGCAGTGAGCATACAGTCAATACCCAATTCTCATTCTTTCATCAGTTCATTTCTTTACATGTTAGTCAATTCATTCATATAAAAACGTAATTTGTCCAAAATCACAATCACAGTCCTCTCCATTTTTTATAACAATTTTAGCAGTAGTTAAATTAGTGCTTTAATAAGCCTCAAATGATTTGAAGCAATGCAACTCAATTTCATTTCTTATAACCACTAACAACTCCATTATGCCAGCACAATGATCAAAAAGTGTGCCATATAAATAGTTATGACACAAAAAATAATACGCATTCTTCAGCAACCTCTAAAAAAAAAAAGAACAATTTGAAAGCCAAAATGCTTTTAGCATTAACGATACAGCAACATAATTGTAAGATCTGCCAGATTCTAATCTGAATGAACTCTTAACTCCAGTATCAAAAAAAAAAATAATTCACTTAAAATTATATTCTACCAACTATTGCATGAACAAAGAAAGAAGATCTTCCACTGCAACATAAGACAAGCCACTTACATAGCTGCCATGCTCTGTAACCAGCTACTTCATCAATATCATACGGATTTAGCAGTAATGTGACAATACTGCTTTGTATATCTTCTTTATTTGATCAGGCTGTAGTTCTAATTCCTATATCTTAAGCGCAGCATGATGTATATGAATAAAAAAACTGAGATATGTTTAGTGTGGCTCTAATACACCCAAGAGAGGGGAACCCATTGATGCTCTGTGCTAAGGGCGTCTAACAGCTGAAGCACCTTCCGAAACGTTGCATCAAAATCATCGTTAACGATCACTTCATCTATGTACTTCTCAAATGTTCTCTGAAGACATGAACTTTCTTCCAAAGTCTTTCTCAGATCATCTTCCTGAAATAATGATTTCAGATAAAGAATATAATGTTTAATGAATACAATAAAATTTAATTCTACTTTGTACAAAGAAAACTTAAACATACCTCATAAAGAGAGGCTAATGATTCCAAAGTCCTTGCTCGCCTTGAACTGTAACGGATAGAACTGGCCCGGTCAAACTGGAAATAGATCAAAATGTTAGTACATGCTTGCAATACACTACAGAGGTCATTGCCAATAGTTTTAGCATTTTCTGTAATCATGTTCATAGTTTTACATTCACTATATTTGGTTCACAAAGGTATTTACATTATGAAAATTTTCCAAATTGTAAGTCATGAAATGAAGGTACATCTTACATATTTATATGTATATTTAATTAGTTTTTACTTGAACCAAAGCAAAACTGAAGCTAAATTAGTACACAAGTATTCCAAGCTTAAGAAAGGTGACTACTTCAACTCTCATTGGCACAAATTGTGACAGAGAAAGATAAAGGAAAAGAGGGAGGGACTTTTTTTGTCCACCTCTAAGCTAGTCTCTGCTCAAACTGAATTCTCACAAATGCAGCATCTTCAATTTCTAGTTTAGAAGACCTCTGGTTGTCGCATCTAGGAAAATTCTTTCTCATATCCCTACAGAAATATACAATATTTGTACGTCAAGCATAAGAATATGTGTAAGTAAGCCCAACGCCCTCCCGCAAAAGACATTAACCATCCTTCGTTCATCCGTCAAACATAAATTTGCTTTGTCCCCATGTTATCACCACTGATAAGACAAATTTCAATGGTGGGTAATCTTCACTATCGATCATCAAAAACTACCAGCTGACCCCAAAAGTGATGGGAATAAGGCTAAGAAAGAAAGGAAGGGTGAGATATGACACACAGCCTTTCAAGACGGTGCATCACATCTCTCCCCAGGTTATTTTACTAGGTTTTAGTCAAAAAGACTAGAAAAGGAAAGAGTAATATGCCTTTCCCATTGAAATTCATATTATTTTCAAATAAAACACCTGAGGTGAAGTGAATGTGCCTTTTTGCCCATTGGCATGGCTCTGGATAACCTTACCACGAAATTTCGACTTGAATATCTTCCTTGGTCATAAAGATGCTTCAGCTGCTCCATACCAGGTGCTGCGATGAATATGACGTAAGGCATAAACTCTGAGGAATTGTGTAAGATCTTCAAAGCCTGAAAACAGTATTTACACAATAAATATGCAATTTTTTGCAATGCTGAAAAACTTGTTCCAATGAGAAATCATCTGAATGTACTCACATTGGGGCTGCAATCAAGGACGCACATCTTTCCTGACCTTATCACCTGACGCACATGGTCCAATTTTGTGCCGTATAGATGTCCATTGTGTTCTCCATACTCCAAAAACCCATGTTCTCTAATATCTTGCTCCATTTCAACTCTGTCCATGAACCAGTAAGACTTCCCACTCTCTTCCATTTCTCGAGGTGGCCTTGATGTCACTGAAAGAAGGAAGGAAACACATGTAATACATTTAAGTATGAACAGAAGAATAATGCATAGCTTGTAGCATTTAGAAGTATAATAGTTTTCAAAATAAATTAATATATAAATAAACTGATAAACAGCAACAACAGATAAATAATCACTAAAAGAAGTAACAAATACAAATAGTAACAACAAATCCGATATTTGCTGGAAGATTTGAGTTGTATTTTCACATTTTTATTGAGAACCATTAATCAGTAGCTTTCTTTTAAACCAAATCCCAAAGAAAAATTGAAGGATATAATAAAATCAAATTTTGGCAAATACACTACATCCTCCAACCACTTTAGATTATATTTTGGTATGCTATGTTGATAACAAAATAGGTATAAGGTTGTTTAAATTTATATTGTACTCATTGACAAGCCTTTATCTAGATAGGTGAGACTTTGTATACATTATAATGTAACTGAATATATTTGTAAATAATAGTTACATAGCATGTATTGTAATTGTTTATGTCGTATTGACTGGCAAGCCTATACAGGACAGGTGAAACTATGTTTATAAACATTTATAATATCCTATTTCCAAAGATCTTTGAAATGTTTACCCTATTAAAAAAAATAATTTTATCATTCAAATTGTCATAACTGGTTACTACTGGTAAGTTCTTAAATTTCCATTATTTCATTTTCATTTTTTTCTTGTCATTTTTAAACTGACCTATCTATTTACCTAATATTTTGTACTTTACAATGATAATTGTTAATAATCCTCTTCCATTTATTTCACATGCAAACATTTTTATTTGTAACATCCACATGGAATGTTTTGTTTGGCTTACAGATGTCTTAACTGTCTTTCTCCTTAAAATTTAGAAAACTATGAGAAGTTTTGAAGTTTTTTCATCCCCCCCACCTCAGAAGGTGTTTTCCTGCTTTGGTGTATTTTCTAAGAGCAAATTTAAGGTTTTTAAACCCACAAAATAATTTTCAACTGTGGACTTTGGTCAAGTTACCTCTTTTCTTTAATTTCATATAACAAAGGCTGTGAGAAGAGACTTTATAGTTTCAATCTTGCACTAATGAAGTTGCTTCATTATCATTATTAAGCAGCAATTTTTTATTAAATATCTAGTTTTAATATTAGATTATAAGTTATGTGCAAATCAAGCTTTTTAAGTTCACAATGTATTGACTAACTATTCAAATTCTACTCAAATTATTGTTTTCATCCCCTAAAATAGCATTGAAATTTTATAAAGTATCAGGAAAATAATAAAACTACATATCATTTCACAATTATAATCATTTTGATTATTAAATATGCAGAAAAGTGAAAAATAAAACAAAAACAAAAGTAATGAAAACATAATTTTCTTACATTTAATTTTTTATTCAATTTGAAATTTTACAGCAATTAATTTGGACTTGAAATTTTTGACAAATGGAAAAAATGATTCGATTTGATTCCAAGTTTCAAATATTCACACACTTCTAAATACTGTAATTTATTACCATCAGTCATTTGGAAATTCCTGAGGTACAAGAACCTGTTCAGCAGAATCTCTAATTAATAGTTGCTTTTTCACATTATTTTTATGATCTCTCTTGGTGAGAAGCAAATTATGAGCAAACCAATAGTTCAACACAAAACTGGACCCCTTTAAACTCACACAGTCACAAAAGTGAAGATATGTAACAATCACTTGCATCTTAAAGATGAAATGAATCTAATGAATTTTTTTACAAGTCGGTGTGATACTACTGTCAAACAAAAAATTGTGCTCACATTTACCCAAGTATCTCACTGAAATAAATGGAATCTATGGATGGCATTCTTTCACAAGCAAAATTCAACTCAAATAACTTGACAATTACAATTTAAAATTCACTGAGAATTAGTGATAGGGTCATGCATTATATAAAAATATAAAATTTACCAATTCTGATACAATTTCCAATACTACTCTAAACTTCTGATTCCAATATGATTACAAATTGCTATGCCTTCAATGGTTTAAAATCATTTTTGGTTATGGTTGGTTTGAGAAACAAATATTTAAGAATCGAAGTACATTTATTAACGGAGTATTTAATATTTTCATAAGTACAAAAGAGTAATATAAGATTATTATTAAAATACTTATGTAAATGTTTAAACAATAAAAAGAATGATTTCTTTAATCAAATCACATAAGAACATAGCTGTTCAAATTTAACTCTTAAAATTCTTAAATACTAATGTAAAAATAACTTATAATATCAACTTTCCAGTTTCACCTAGCAGTAGAATTCTTTTTGGTAAGTAAACTTTATCTCAGACACTAAATAATCATTTCACTTTCCAATGAGGGGGGTACTGATAGATATTTCCATTCCAACTTCCATTTCCAATAATAAGTAAAATAAATCATTCATATATGCCTTATTAAGATCTATACATTTTAGTTTTACTGATAGTTAAAATCTTATTCAAATATTTATTCATTAATTTATCATTAGGGCCAGAAATGGAGGTTTGAGTTTCATACGATGAGTTCCAAAGAATATTTTTTGGAAAAGGAAATTAGGTTAGAATTCCTTTGAATCTGATACCTAAAATAGTTCTGGTATTTCTAATTAATTTTCCAATCACCACAAGAACAGAGATGAGGAGACAATGCCCTACCTGGAATGATGGTTCCAAACTTCTCTGGATCAGAGTTGATTAGTCTGTTCTTGAGAGTTCGCCTTCCAACACCCTGAGATCCAACCAAAGCAAGGGTTTTTCTTCTGAATGGGGGCATACGAGTAACCTCTTCATACAAAAGAAGCTCTGCACGGTCAAACTCACAGTTCTGCTTTGACTGGTACATAGTTTTCTTCTTCTTCTTTGACACCTATAGAAATCAACAATATCACAAAATAAAAATCTCCAAATATCTGAGAAATCAATCATCAATAATGAACATCCTTTACTGTAAATTTCAGCTACAATTAATTAAAATTCGTGGAATTCAAGTGCCACCTTACCCTTGTTCCACAGATGCCAATTTTGTGAACATAATCTGCCTCTGGTTTGACAAAAGCCTTCCTCCTTTCTTCCAGTTCAAGAGAAGGCACAAGGCCAGTATCTACATCACCAGTTGTATCCTTGCGTGGAGCATCCACATTGCTGAAATAATAATGAATAGTCTTAGAATTCTAACATTAAACAGAACACAAATTAGAAAATGGCAAAGAAAATAAAAACAAAATATGTGAAATTCTTCTATACATGTAAATAGATTAAGGGCTTACAAACTGCCTTGCACACACAATTATGATTTTATTACTTTTCAATACGGGATTTTTCTGTAGAAAGGCCATACTTTGGCCAATAGGCAGTCATCAACTTCCACTGAATCACATTTACCAATATGCACAAAGTCTATGAGAGAGAAATATTTCATTGGATTGTTACATGTTCAAAATATTTATAACGAACTACAACCCAAATTAATTATAAGATACAAAAACAAGGATGTTTAAATAGTGCAATATTTTAGGGGCATAGAATCATAAAAAATGAAATGCAGACTAGTTATCTTTTGATCATAGGCAGATAATGGGACATTATTACAAACTCAAAATTAAGTAATGGCAGAAATTACTCATTAAATTAAAAAATGTACAAGAAAGTTATGTTACTAGCAGCAAAAGAAAAAAAATATTCTTACAAAAGCTAGCTTTTAGTCCTCTAACATTAAGGTCTTTTTGACTAAACGTAACACCCTAGAAATAAGATTTTTTTTAACTTCAGAACTACAAAAGGAACAGTTTGTTTCTGAATCAAAGGCAGCAATATCAATGAAACAGAGCTCTTTAACTACTTACACTCTGGAAGACTAAAGAAAGTGCAGGTCTATGGGGGCTTAAGGTGAAAATTACTGCATAAGAATTGAAGGATTTTATTTTTAGTATTTGATTGGTATTGGTTAAGGATTAACAACATTAAACAGACAAAATGATAAAAGAGCCCTTTTGGTTCATTCGTTTGGAATTATATCTTAATTATTCATCTATTTTGGTATTTTCACCACAAATGAAAATTTGAGGAAATCCTCAATGACAGCCAAACTACTCTCCCATAAAGCTTTGTTTTCATAACTTTATTGACAATTAGACTCCAAAATAGGCAGAGTTTAATCAACCAAAAACACATGAATGTCATTGGAATTTTCAAATGCGCAATTTAATGGCATTAATCTTAAGGTACACAGTTAATGAATGATAACACAAGTTGAATTTAGTAAAAATTGAAAATTAAAATCCAAAATAAGGAGTTATTTCTTGGGATCAAATCTGCTCTGCATCCATGCAGCTTTGATACTTTCCAATTGCACAGAATGTTTCAAAAATCCATTTTATGCATACCTGTCTGTAACATGAGAATGAACTTTGCGTGCCTGCCACCAATTAGGATCAGACTTGTCTAGTATTTGAAGAATATCACCATGAAAGAATGGGAGTCCAATCTCCTTGCAAGGGAGCAATGTATCTTGGCTAGGATCATAATCGTAGAGGGCCCTCATATAACACTGTAAGACAATGTCAAGATCATTAATAAGCAAAAACATTCCAGATAATCACCACTCTAAAATAAATGCAAAGAAAAAAGATAAACTATATAAAATTTTGACTCAGCTATGATAATTAATTATTTTTTAACCTTGTCTATTAGCGAAAGAAAAAATAAATAAAAACCACAAGGTCAAACAAAAACTTCATAGACTACCATGTATATCTTAGAAATACATGTAATAAGTAGCAGATATAGGGGCATATAATTATTGAAGTCCATCATCAAAGCTGTCACTCATAGAAACTTCAGGTCAATTATAAAGGAAGAATCAACAAATTTGAAGCTTTTATTGAGAGGCCTAAAACCAGAACAAGATTTTATTTATTCATATAGAGTACATCATTCAAAATAACACAAAACTTCAAAGGTGGTTTATTATAAGTTAACTACACTTCATTACACCAAAATAATACGTCTAATAGAAGTCGATATAAGCTCATTATAAATTAAGATTGACAACTGATAATTTCAAATACACTAAATTCTTGATGCAAAATGAAAATTTAGAATAAACGTGAAATGCAACATAAAAGAATTATCTCACCTGTCCTTTACCAACCTCCGACGCAACTAAAGAAGTCAAGTTTGCTGATGTAGTTGCACCATTGGGTATTACCTGCAAAGAAAAATAAAAGTTCATAAACTATACACAAAAACCTGCATTATTAACTGATTGGTATATATATTTTAATTGATTTATCTGGATTCTCAGATCAAATAAATGAAAACCCCATACATAATCCTCTTTCTATTGGCTTAGACAGTTACATCACATCTAATTTTCCTCAGAACCTAAAAAATTAATATCACCCAAGAGATATCATAGTGATATTCTTCCAAAATTATAACTCTATCAATAATGGTACCTTGGCTAAACAATAACCTTAATTAATGATGTACTTGGTTAAAGATGAGTGGCTGCGATCAAAAACTGTCTTGGATAATAACACAGGTTTTGGATCTACAAAACCTCATGAAGATTGACAACTGAAAACTGCCTTTATGACTATTCAATACCACCACTAATACTAATACAGTGTTGCCTTGAGATACAAGTGCCCCAACATGCGAGTTTTTTTTAATTATAGGCCAACACTAGGCCCAGTTTTTGCCTATGTTACAAGTCAAAATTTGAGATATGAGCCAGCCTTGATGACATCACAGCCATTGGTGTAGCAAGCCACCACTCAGATTTGCGAGTCTTGCATATTCAATTCACATGTTTACCTTGATGCAGAAGTATTTCTGTCTCTTTGTTTTAATTTTGTGTTTTTGGACATACAGTTATTTAGCTAAAATTGATTTGAGATAAAATAATTTTGACTTACAATCTCAGTCACGGAACAAATTAAAGTTGTACCTCAAGGTATTCTACTACAATGTAGTGATTATAATTTTTTGTAACAAATATAAATGAATAAATTATATGTACTGCATTTTTATAACAAATAAATGGGTATCATCTGCATATTTGGTACATGGTGAGGTTGTAGGAAATCACCTCTTCAATAAAGGTATATCTGGAATTGATTACCATCATTAACCAAGGTACAACTGAAGACAACACATATCTGTACTTTTGAAACACTGATAAAACTGACAATTCCTTCCTATAAAACATATCATGAACTCAAGAGTGTACATTCAATAATAAAAACTAGATTTACAAGTTATAAAATAATGAAAATATAGTTATGATATGAATGGTATGATACTTTTCTTCTTTGTATATAAAACGTCTATACATGCAAATGTTTACTATGTAGAGACATTGATGAAAAATCTTACCCCTGTTGGAACGAATATCTGCTACATTCAAAATATGAGCATGACCCAACCTTCCTGAAATTTTACAAAAATCAAACAGTGATGCCTCAACTTTCAAACAGAAAGACATGAAATTTTAGGTACATGAACTTTTTCCATACTTCATTTTGACCACTAGATACAAACTTAATTTCGAGAAAAAAAGCAAAATAAACCAAATAAATATGACAAAAAACTGGATTTTGAGATATAAAATTTTCAAGTTACAAATTTTTAACAGAAACAAAATAAATTCCTGAGTTGAGGTACCACTGTACTTGAAATTTAAGTGCAATATAATCTACTTGAAAAGTTATTTAAAAGCATGCATAAAATACATCTTGGTAAAGTTTAATTCACAATCTTCATTTGCGAGGTAAATAGGTAGAATGTTTTTCTAAATACACATCTTCCAGAGTACATAGAAGAAAGACATAAGCAAACTACAGCAATTAAAAAGCCTAACAACGATGCATCACTTTTTTCAAAGAGCATTTCTAGCACTGAAAAATAATAGCATTTTTAAACTATAAAGATGGGGAACATCAGAAATTTCCACCAAGTTGAGGCCAATGCAACTGATACATGGCATTTCTCAAAATTTTGACAAAAAAAAGAATGATAGAAACTTACTTCCTCACAAAAATATAGCTTACCTTAAGATTGATGGAATAATTTCCTGCATTAGCTATCAACTCCTGGAGCTCTGCAGGAGAATTTACTGCAACACCATTAACTTCTGTGATCACATCACCAACATGCAGTAATCCCTGCCTGTCAATAGATCCACCAGCTAATATCCGTGCTATCGTCAAAGCAGTTCTTCCACCCCAGTCTGCTTCAACCACAGTCAATCCCTAAAAATTAACATCAGACAATTGAAAGAACTTTCAAATCATCTAATTAAACTGATAAACACCAAAGTAAAAATATGAATTTTAAAACACTCAAGATCTTATTCAATGATTTGGGTCTTACATTCAATCTGACCCTAAAGCTCTCATAATATTTTTTATTTACACTTATCATACTGTACCGAACTTTTGTGCCGTATTCTAGCCATATCCCTTTGCTCTGATTCTGCACACTCAAAATTTCCCGCCTAGTTTGAGTGACAGAAAGAGAGAGAAGCAGGTTGGTAGTCATGCTCAGTCGCCCTGTCAAAGCCACCCTTTCTAAGTCGCAAGGAGACTTACTGGGGCACCTTACCAAGCAGCAAAGTGACCTGACTTATATACTGTGATGCAAATGGACACCCTGATTTCTGAAGTGATCAAAGTGGCGGGAGACTATTTCATTGGGACAAGACCCGTCAGCACTATGAGTCTTGAGTCATGTGATCACCACAACCCCCCTCCGTTTTCCCTCATTTGTCTCTGAGCAAGGGACAAGACAAGTGTAAGTGGAGTTTGGCAGTGGTTGTCAAGAAGAACACAGAATGTGAACTTATTAGTGCTCAATTATTCTTCTGTTTGGACTTCTATAAAGAAGTTTGAAAGTGGATAAAACTCTACCAAGCTATTATTAGGGCAGTTACTCTTAGTATTATTTTGAGTTATTCCAATGCCTCATTATATTATTGGACTTTGTTTCTACTACTGTTTCCTACTTGACATTACCATGTAATTGAATTACATTGAATTCATTACTTTGCTTTCGTTGTTCTTTTCTCTTTGTCTCTTTTCTATAGTGATTCCTCGATTTCTCACAAGTGTTCGAATGTGGCAACGTGAGACGGTATTTCGTAGTATCCATTAAATACTATCATCTGTTAGCAGCACAATGATAAGCATACACATTTTACTTACTCAAAAATTGGATATTGGATATGATACTTATATTTATCTTTTCAACGTAATGACATTAATAATTATCACAATGTGAGTTATCCATGAAAGTCATAAGTTGTAAAGTCCTCAAAAGAAAGGCTTTTATTTCACAGAACTTAATGGCTAAAATTGGGGAGTAAACTTTTGTAGGTTGTACAAACAAATTTTGTATTTCACAGTAATTATTACTATACATAATTTATTATGAACTGATTACTAAAAATTCATTTCATAAATGACTGCCCTCTTCAATGAAAATATAAAATTTTAAAATAGAACAGCTCAGAATGTTTTGTATTCTCTCTCCAGCCTTCAAAATTTCACAAAATGTTTATGAAAAATGTTATGCAAACTGTATTCTATGCCATAAAAATAATATGATAAAGACAATGAAAATCTGGAGATATAACTACTGCATCATATTTTTCAATGTTTTTCCACTTTTCTTTCTTTGTAATTCAAGCTAATGTTCACAGAAAGACTAATTTTATTACAAATTACATCCGAAGACAACAGACAATTCAACAGCACCTGGACAAGGCCATTCAATTTAGTCTCTAGAGCAATGTTTCCCAACCTGTGGAATGCTTACCACCATTGGGACTTTTGTCTGTAAAA
The DNA here is from genome assembly GCA_000376725.2 of Ladona fulva. Taxonomy (NCBI): domain Eukaryota; kingdom Metazoa; phylum Arthropoda; class Insecta; order Odonata; family Libellulidae; genus Ladona; species Ladona fulva. Next base: position 20,539 of record KZ308543.1, read on the forward strand.
GTATTCAGCCCAAAGACTGGTTGGTAACTCATCCCCTCAACCATCAGCTATGAATAGCTAGGAGAGGGAAATGAGGCTTACTAGGCAAGATGAGGAGTGAGGTAGTTTTCCCATGCTTTCCTCACCGGTGGGACCCAAGCAAGTTGATCTAATTCTATTTTATTCTAGTAAAAATATTTTCCTCTCTAATCTTTTCCTACACAGCAGATAAAATATCAAAGTTTCGTCACCATCAACAAACTAAATACTCATAAAATATTAACTAGATCAATTCATAAAAAGTAATTGTTTACAACTACTTAGGACTTTTCTTGAAAAGATGAAAAGTGGGATTTGAGACCAAAATGTTTGGGAAACACTGCTCTAGAGAGCCTTCCTCTCTATTACCGTATTTTCTGGTAAATAACATGCACCTACTAGATAACCCGCATTTTAAATATCTCTTCACTGTGATAATGTATAGATAACACGCATTTCAAAAATTTCTTCTGTTATAACATGTGATTCTTCTGTGAAATGCATTGATAACGTGCATTTCAAAATTGTCATTATGTTAACGAGAATGTTTCTTCACTACTGTAAAATTTATGATATTTACTCTTGTATTTTGAATGGAATTATTTGATTACGTTAACATTTACAATATGTTGGTTGAAATAAAATTGCCCTAGTACGTGAGTATATACTCTGTGACTTCCGCGATATATGACGTGTGTTGTTTAGTCATTTGTTTCAGATTTCAATATTCAAGATATTTAATGAAACAGATTTTCCGTTGTATACCAAACACTATTATTTTTATCATTTTTCTATATTTCTTGTCTAGATAACACGCTGGTTATCTACCAGAAAATACAGTAATTAATTACCCACAAATATGAAGACCCAATAGCATTACAATTGACATTCCTTCCAAGGAAATCAGTTATAAACTAAGACATTGCTCAGAAATACTGTCTATCCCACATACTTAAACAGTAAGAAAAGACCAAGACTATCTTATGCGATAAGTGAAGTGAAGTGAAGACCTCTCATTACATACACATACTTGCAAATACATGCAAATGCGAAACCACTTAGAGGTTTATGTTTTCCAGAGAAAATAATACCAGAATACCAGAAATAAAAATGTACTTACCAGTGGCTCATTAGGCTTCTTCCGAAGGCCTACCATCCTGACAGTGTCTGCAGGCATGGCCGTGATGTTTTCTGTTTTTCCCTTTGATTGGTCTGCAATAGTTTCCCAAGGATTTGAATTTATGGATGAGTTACCAGTCTGCAATTTCCCAATGATACTTTGACTGTTCCCACCTAACTGCTTTTTCCGATGAAGATCAGCTACCTGATCATGAGTTTCAATTAAAGCCTATAACAAAAAAATGCAAAAACAGAGTTAAGAACTGAGGTAAATTCAAACTATCATACTTTTTCATCGACCTCTTTTAAATTACACTTGATTTTACACATTTCCTACGGTGTAAACGTCATTAAATAAATGAAAATTACACTAACATGATGGAGGCTGAAAAGTAAATCTAACCAATGATATTGAATTAAATAAACAGAAATAAAGGTAAGAGCCCTTTAATGGCATTGATAACTAAATAATCATGAAATAGAACACAAATTTATCATGCAGAAGCCTCTTTCAACACCACCTCTTGATAAATTTATTTTGCTCTAAATATAACATAAAGTAACACTGAAGGACAGTTTTTCATTCACAAGAACAGGAGGATGACTAAATTTCAGCTGAAATGATTTTCAGCATTTTAGTTCACTACGAGAAAAAACTACATGCAAAAGATGCTCAACGAAAACAATCTTTTGAATGTTAATCACTGCATGCAACAAACATCATATGATAAACATTTATATGTACTTTGATAAAGAATACGTTTTTCTTACCCCAATATGGAGATCAACTAGTATATGGGCAAGCTCCTGAGCTTGTCTATTATTTGAACATTTGCAGATTCTTTGCACCTCTTTCAAAACCTCTTGAGCACATTTACATTCTGGCTGTGACAAACCTACTATATCGTCGAGTTTCTCCTGTAAGTGTAAGTAAATATTCGATAATTAATGGGTATCTTTTTAATTTAGACTTTACATCCCAAACTTCATTCATCGTTTATGGTTAAATTTCTGCATATCAATATAAGCAAAAATATTCTTACCGACGATAAAGTTGGAAGTTTAAAATCGAAATAACTTGAATTACAAACTGAATCCTTTACCAACCGCGAAGATTAATTCGCGAAAAGTTTAAACTATCACAGGAAAGAAATTGAGTTCCTAACAATTTAGAAAACGAAAATTTAGAAACAAAAAATATTTCCTGTCATCAAATTCAAGACAGAGAATGTATTACAACCCAAGATATTTTTACCAAAGGAAAAATTGCCAATTAAGCTAATCTACACAAGATCAACAAAGTTCACAAATAATATGTAATTTAGCTTCACGAAGCTATCATCTTCAACTATCGAAACGCGCTAAGAGTTAGGTCTTTAAAAAAATTACGCTTAATGCCTTATTAATGATAGTACTTAATCAAAATATCTTCAAATTGACTACTGCGGATAACTGTATCTATGATTTATGGTTAAGTTCCAATTCAAGCTTGTTCTTCGACCGCTTTTTCCCATAAACATATAACATTACAATACATACAACTAAACAGGAGCTTATTATTACATAGATATAATCATATACACCTTTGATTACTTTAAACAGGTAGCAACGTTCAGGTACATCCGTAAGGGAGTGGCACGTAACAGGTGTACGTCGAACAAGGATGATTAATAATATCGTATATGAGAAGTTAATTTAACTGCCAAAAGCAAACTACAATTATAAAGAATGGGTTTGAATGCTGATTTCGCAAGCCCAGATGAAAAATGTAATCGTTAGGAGTATTCGTGACACAAATTTGGGTGTGGTAAGTTCAAGTCATGATTAAGAAATTTCAAACCAATGATCAGTTTGGTAGTTCAAAAACATATAAGATAAATTCAAATCGATCTTTCGACTAATAATATCGCAAACAACCTGAACACTAAATAAAATTAGGAAAAAATAATAATAAACGAAGTTGACGTGAACTTACCACAGGAAACTTTTCAAGTCTGAAAAAGCTACACCATGAAAGGAAATTGCAGGAAATAAAAATTCTTCAAGTAATGTAGTGAATGTAAAGTTTTCCGTGAATCAACACGGAAAATGCAAGCGTTAAAGTTTCACGGCACAGAACACTAGCGTCACCACCACAGCCACAGTGTTCACCTTCGAAAATGATGGACGCTTTCACAGTCGTTGACACCGTTGCCACACGTAAGACCACGGTGCAAACGAACACGGTAACCAGTTTTCTGGGCTTTTAAACAGCTTACCAGCGCTGAGTAAGCTAACAAGAATTAGGATTTACAGACGATCTTCTGCAGAGATTATGCTGAGTACTATAATTTAAATATTATAATTAATTTTTTATACTAATTTTTGCTCTTTCTCAAAATTAATTCTACAAAAAGAATTTCATCTCATAAATCTTAGTAAGATGAGGTTCACAGTCAGTAAAAGAATATTCTGAAAAAATTGCAATTCTCTAGCACCAAATTTCGAGCCGCAGAAGATATTCTACGAGTTTTCCAATTCTCCGTCAAGAGGTGCCCAATTTATGTTAATAGTAGACAATCTAAGGCACGAATGCATTCACAGTTACCAATTCCGAGCTAGGAGTTCTAAAAATCTTATCTTTAATCATTTATTATGTAAAAATCAAGAGCAACCATCAACCAAATCCGTTAGGCACTCAAATTTGAAACTTTTCCGAAAATGAAGCCCGCTGATTTGGCTTGTTTTAACAGGAATCTCAGGTACACAGTTTCAGAGCACTGAGATCGTTTAGGCCGAAAAGCGACACACAAAAGGACCCTTTGTGAATGGGGACATCGTCGAACATGAAAGTCCAGGGTAAATCCTTCCCTGCATAAAGGACACGTTCGTCCAGAATTGAAAAATCGCAGCAGAACAAAAAAGGGCGAACTCGGAGTTGATTGCATCCGAAATATTTTTTCCCAACTTTGCTACTAAAAATTAGGGTTTAAAAATCTACTGCCAAAGCAAGCATAAATTAAACTTATTGACATAATGTGGAATGATTTCCATTTTCCCAGGAGATAGCTTTCAACAAAAGTTGGCTACAATTAAGTACGAAAAAAAATTGTTCACCAAAAAAGTATACCAAGAGACATGAATTGATTCTAGGTTGATTACTATATATTGATAGAAACTCTAACAAGACATTTTTATAGTAATGATCATCTTCAACTCCAGAATTCGAGCTACGCTTTTAGAATCATAAATTTATTTTCAATTTCTAGATAAATTAGCCTTTTTTTGATAACTTTTTCGGGGGCAACGACCTGCCAAGGATATATCAAGAAGATCGAATAAAGACCGTACATTTGGAGATCAAAGGAGGGTGCGAAGGAGGCGATCGCACCCCATCCCTGGCGATTTTGTAGTAACAGCGATTTACCTACGATCTAATAAAGATCTTGAATTAAAATCAGATCGTAAAGTTTTCCCTCGATCGCTTTATATCTGCTACATTTATCACGACAAAATAGCATTAAAAAGTTAATTGGAGATGAGTTCATAAGGAAATTGTCTTTAATCTATCCTCTTTGGTAACTACCCCCCGTAGGAAAGTTTCTGGACCCACCTCTGATAGAAACCGAGGAACGAAGTATTTCGAATATATATTTACTGTCATGAAAAAATATTATTTTTGTGTTTTATACCAGAAAATCAATTGATCAAAATGAGTATATGGCCATTACCTTAAGATGAGTACAAAGGAATATGAAATAACAAAGGCGGGCCACTACAAGATAAACAGTACTCTTAACGGCACATCGGGTAAACAGTTTTCATACTTTTCTTCTTAATTAATTTTATAATAAATCCAAAAGCCATCAACAATACGATAATACCATTCTACTCTTCTTCTAAAAGCTAGAGGAAATATTAAAGCGATTCTGAAATTTGTATGCATATTCCAGGTAGTTTGTACTTAAAATCAGAAACATTTTTCGTATCAAAGAGAATAACCGGAGAGAATTTTTGACATTTTAGTGACATCTCTGAGGAAAATGCATAACATTTTTATTATGAGGATTACTTTGGGTAAAATAGGAATTGATTTTGAATTATACAGCTTAGTTTCGATCCTAATATTTCAGTATACTGCCAAAGGGGTTAACTCATTAAAGCGTGAAATTAATTAACTACTTAAGCTCCAACGGGTCTCGGACTTAGAAAAGCATGTTACAAATGTTCAGGAAGTTAGTAGTACCTAGAAAACTCATTAAGGAACTTAAAACGATAACCTTATTTCTTCAACTTGGCAAGGACACTGTTGAAATCATTAGAGGGGAAATAACCAAAGCACTAACGACAGTGAAACTTCTTTGTAGATGATATATGCTTAAACGTCCGGTTGACCTTAACTAACATTTGAAGTCCACGTACAAAAATCTTTCTTTCTTCAAATAATAATCTATTGAAGGTGGAAAGTTTACGGCTCCTAACAAGAGAGAGGTGTTAATTAACTTTTGTCGTCTGAAAAGAGGTAGGGTGTCATGTCAAAAGTAATCAATCATCTACTTACAGCTGAATAATTCTTACCTACATTAAAATAACCTTATTCCAAGCCTAAAACAGATAAAAAGTAATAAAAGAGCCGATGATTATGAGAAGCCAACAGATGAGGTTATTTAGAAAAGGAAGAATTCATCAGAAGAATGTAACTGCTTAATCGTCATAAATCATTTCCATAAGAAAATAAAAAAACAACAAATCAGACCAAATTAATAGACTAGAAACTTCAATATATTCCAGGAGGCGATTATGATATTTAAGTTCAAAATATTTTAACAGGTTTGGTAGTATTTCAAACGCAACGAAAATCTCAAACCATCGGAGATGCTTTCGAAGAAAAGAGTCATAAATTAAAATCAAGTTTGTATAACGAACAAACCAGCGAATTTCAAAATATATTGCCAAATTATCAAGCATCGGAGACTCCCAATATTTTTTAGTTCCTGAAACGATACATTAAATTCTTTCCATTGCTCTATATGTTGCATTCTTTGTCTTAGGTTTTCTGACACGTAATTTTATATAGATTAAATATCTCTCTTCACAACATATCCAGTTCGATGCTCAGCAATCAACTTACTTACAAAGCGTTGATGCTGGAGGCCACGGTTTTACAAATAAATGAGTCATGAAGAATACCTCAACGTCAGGACTTCTAAATTAAACGCGGTCAAATCTTACGGTTAAGGACACGAGATTTGTTTCTTCAGCTTACTTGAGAATAACATTCAGAATTTTGTAGCAATATTCTCCACGAGGAGAAATATTTCAGTACAGAATACTTACTAAACTGAACATCGTAATTGCCTTTGACTTAGAATTCATGTATAAACTCAACGAAGCGCACCCAATCAAAAGGTTTACAAGACCTGAGGAAAATTCTCAATCGTTGAACAAATTTATTTATAATTTAAACGAAAAGTCGATGATAAAGACAAAATTTCCTGATGTAAACCGTCGTTCTGCAACTTATTCATATGGACTTATAGAGCGATACTTTGCAGACATTCCTGCAAAGAGAATAGTTTTGATTACAATTCATTTCATGATACGTTATTTAATTAAATTTTAAAATAATAACCTTCAACTTCTTAAGACGTTTTAACGAAATTGGACAAATTAACAACTATCTTTTCTTATAAAATAAAAATTAAATGATTTGAAGTCCAACACAGTTTTAGAAGTCATCTTGAGCAGTTTTCATGCGTATTTAAATTTTGCTTCGCGAGACTAGGCCTAAAAATTTTCAGTTCCATACAATTTAACAAGGGGATAAATTTTGCCGGTTCGAATCGTTTTGGTACGGTCGCGAATAATCACCATAACTCGTTACTCGCGACATGCAACAGCAAGAAATAATGACTGCAAGTCTCTAAATAACCTTCTACACTCAAGGTCAGCATTCCTCTTAGGATGTTTTCAACTGTCGTTTTTTCAGAAGTTGAGGTGTGACAGTAAAATCTGCGCGGAAAAATTAACATAGAACTCCAAACAGAGTTTTCTTACGGAATGGTTCAAAGATGCGTCCTTTAAAAAGTTTTGGAAGGTGCCACATGCAACATTCAGAAGATACAGCTTGAAGGCAAGAATTTGCTAAAGAAAGAGAGTCAATAAAATTCCTTTATATTTTCTTCAGACTTCCTTCTGTTTCCTCATCCAAGGAATATGAACGAACAACAGTGGGCTGGCTAGCTACAGCTTACAGCCGCATTCGAACAGCACAAATAAATTGTAGTAACCATGGCAACGGATAACTTTATTTCTTAACAATGTCTACAGAACGTAAACATTCTGGCGGTAATTCATATCATTTTAAATCAAAACTGATTTTAGTATTTTATGAAAGGGTTTTTTTAAGTGATCGCAGATGAAAATAAAGGATGGAAGAAGAGTGACAAAGATCATGAGCATTAAGTGGATACGAAAGGTGTGAAAAATTTTTCATACAACCTTGGTGAGTTAGAAGAAGAAAAATATTACATGATTAATGCAGGAGAATAATAGGAAAATTGATTAGTTACGCAAGTGGAATTGACGAAAACGTACCACGAAAACAGGAGAAACAAAATCAGTAAAGAATACATAATACGTGATTGTGGACTAAAATAAATACTTCAAGACCAATATGAAAGAGATATTTTGCGCTGTTTTGGACATAAATAAAGAATGGATGGAAGTAAAATTACGAAAGTGATTTGCGAGGTGTAAAGGAAGAGAAAGAGCAAGTAAAGGCAATCTGAATGTGGGGAATGAGAAACTGACGAGAAGAGACCAGCGTAATCATATATATGAAAAGCAAATGTCTGTCCGTCCGTCCGTCCCCCTATTTATCTCGGAAACGGCTTGACCTAGAGATCTGAAACAAACTGCATTGTGTTTCTACGATGCTGAAACCCCTCAGGAAAACTATTTTCATTTCTGTAAAGGCCCGGGTTAGAACCCAGGAGCACAAAATACGTTTCCATAAGAGATGTACGTAAATTACGTTTTCATGACTTGCAGAGGTTGTTTCTTTTACAAAAATAATTAGAAACATTGGTCCTACGAAATTGAGACAAGTGTCACAAGAAAGAAAGAAGAAAGAAAATAATCATGGAATGTTATTTTAATCGTGAAACATTCATATAATTTCGAAATTGCGACAACTTTGATCAAATACACGGAAAATTCGTAAAATTTTTGGGAAATAAACAACCCATTCCTTTGACAACCAACGCAATTATTGAACGTTGATTTCATGAATTTTCCCATATAAATGCACGGGGATAATCAGTTAGTATACTTTTCCATAAGAAATGTACGTAAAATAGGTTTTCGTTACTTTCAGAGGTTGTTTCTTTTACAAAATTATATTGGAAACAATAGTCCTACGAAATTGAGAAGAAGTCCTACGAATTGTCTAAAGAAAGGAAAATGACCATAAAATCTTTTTTAGTCCTAAATGATTCATATAGATTCGAAATTGCAAGAAATTTGATAAACTACACGGAAAATTCGTAAAATTTTTGGGGAATAACCTATCCCTTTGACGACCAAAGTAATTGTTGTATTGTTGACGTTGAGTTATCTCATGTAAATATACGAGGATAATCAGTTAGTACACTTTTCCATAAGAAATGTACGTAAAATAGGTTTTCGTTACCTGCACAGGCGGCATATTTTACAAAATTAAATTAGAAACAATAGTCCTACGAAATTGAGACAAGTGTCACAAGAAAGGAAAATGATCATATATTCTTATTTTAGTCGTGAAATATTCATATAGATCCGGACTTTCGAGGATTCTGATAAACACACGGAAATTTCTTAAAATAAACAACCCATCCCTTTGACGACTAAGGCCTTTGTTGATAATCAGTTCTTCGGGGATAATCGGTTCTTATAATTTTTATAAGAAATTTACGTGAAGTAGGCTTTCGTGTCTTGAAAACAGTAGAATAAATATTATGAATAATGGTAAGAAATGTATCGAGTTATTATGATCTTACGACGGAATTTTTTGTGCTTAGGAGGACCAGATATATTCGATAATAGATATATTTTTAAACTAAAATATGTTCCGTCATGCTTGACGGGGGCGTTTACTAGTTTGTAAAATAAAAAGGAATTTATGAATAGTATTACGGATGTACCTGAAGCCGAAGATGTGTTCTAGGACAGGAAAGAACACAGGAGTATTTCTGACGAATGTGGATGCGCCCTCGCCGCGAAAGGGAGTTTTCATTGGTATTTCCGTTTGAACTATCTTAAATTCGCCCGGGGCGGTAAGGTTTGTGGGGCGCTTGACGTTAATCTGAGGTAAAAAGAACTTTTCTGTATAATCTTTTCACGGACCTACCGATGATATAGCTCACACAGCAAAATGTGGAGGTTGTTTACTCTATAGGTGTATCCCAGGTTGAAAGTTTCGTCAATAATTGATGATTGATTAACTTAACTGTATTTAAGAAACCATTAAAATGACGCATATTAAAAGGTTTACTGTTAAAAGTTTTCTCAAGAAAATTTTTTAAATTATGTTGATTAAAAGTTTATTGATCACAACTGACAATAATCACAAATCCTTAGGAAGCAATTAGTTCTATAATTCAACCTATTTTCGATAATTTTTAATATTATTTTGGTGGTAATTATTGGATGAACAACAATAACTTGTTTATAAGTATAGGTTAAATAAAAATAAATATTACAAGATTATCTCTTGACAGTGGCTCAGCGATGGGGGGTTTCAGGTTAACCTCCCCCCCAAGAGGGTTGAATTCTTTCAGAAAGATGACACAATCTAGATCCCCAAATTCGGGAAGATCGATTACCTTGCTAATTAACCGTATAAATCTCGTCGTTTACTATTCAGTTAAGTTTGGAAGGAACTTTATAGCATCTCTTGTAAGATGTAGCGTCCCCTCTAAGGTAGGCATATTTTCGTTCCCTCAGCTGTTTCGGACCCCCCTCATAGATATTATCCTGGTTTTGCCCCTGTCTCTTGAAAAACCAGTCTTTTTAAAAAAATAAAAATTTTTAGAAGTTGTATATGGGCCCCTGCATGACTCCAAGTCCGGGTCGTCTATACACCTCGGGCCGGCCCTGCACGGAAACGACAAATTTGTTCAGAGCGTGAATACAGTCACGCTTCCAGTCATACTTGTGAATCTCGCTCCGTGACCAACTCAATTTAGGGCTGTAAGCGTTTCATAAAAAGGCGTTTCGTCATAATTTTATCCATAAGAACCTCAAGGTTACACGGGGAAAACTTGTAGGTTACGTTAGGAAATGCGCTGGTCGTAGTAGAGACAGCGACCTCGCCCTTTCGCAGTTCCAAGCTTACGCCAAGGGCATTGTCCCGGCTCATGCGCACCATTACCGCTTGAGTAGCCGGCCCTTGGATAATATCCCTCCGACTGACGGCTGCCCTTCTCGCAGGTTCCAATGAGTAGCGGCGAACATTCGGGTGGGTACGGACAAATTTCCCGCGCGTGAGCTCACCTTGGCAAGGGAAGGCTTGTCTATAAGTCCCCTCAAGAAGATGAGATCGGTGTCCTTGGCAGCGAAGGCACCCTCTGCTGATCCTCCAACCTCACCTCCGCTCTCGGCCAGTCTTTGGAATGCTGCTACAGGACCATAGAGAGAAAGTTAAAGAGGAATGAGCTCGTGACGTCATACTCGACCCGCGCGTACGCGAGGTTCACGGGATAACGTCATTGTTGTCAAACTAAATTTTAATCGCGCATTTTTAATATATTTTTCGGTGGAAATCAGCTATACACCAGCAATTCAGCAGCACCAAGAACGCGTTCGAGATTCCCTCGCAAATGTTGCAATTCGTGAATGAAGATTTCACACAATTACATTCCCTTGAAATGCGAAAAAATTATACATAATATTTTTCCTGGTGTTTTTTTGTTACATTAATTTTATTTCACCAACTATATCAGGACTTGCTATCAACTCATCTTATCTTCATATGATGTAATACTGATTTAATTATCAATATGTTACTTTTTACTGGCATGGGGTGGTTAACATGGCTACTGGATGGCCATTTAAAAGGTTGATAAAATTGTGATCTAACTGACTGTTACTCGCATGAAATATCATCACAGCAAACCCAAGGAATTTCAAAATTAGACCACGTAGAAATATTTTGGATCACACATTTCCTCAAAGACGTAATTCTCAACTTCTATGCAATAAGGTATGTACACCATAGATAAATAGCAATTATTTAGAAATCGGGCTCCCGGATAGCCAGGGTTCCGGATACATAGGGTTCGACTTCGGTGAAATCCCGGATTCGATTTCCGGTGGGGGTCGACGTGCGAAATGAGCTCAGTTGTCCAAGCATTTAAAAGATACTACTACTACAAATATTTAGTGAGTAGTAAAACACTATCAAGGAAAAATTTATGGTTTTTTGATGTGATTTTTTTACTATTTACAAATGTAACAATCGATGGACTACTCCACTCTTTCAAAACGATTATTTAATTTTAAAACGTTATGCCGATGTTGCGAATTCCTTAATCCTTTAGCAGATGCTGAAGTGCCGGTGTATTTATTTACGTTCTATGACTACAAATAGGCACCTAGCCTGGTGGCAGTCATTTGAGGGGAAAATAGAACCAAAGCCCTGCCTGGCATTCACCCTAGTCGGGAGGAAAACCCCTCCAAAAACCTCCCGAAGGCAGCACGTCATACAAAGTATTACAACAATACTACGCTATTACAAACATATCAACTATTCTACAATTCTATAAATTATACACAGTCGTTAATATACAAAGAGCATACGATATCACATTATACAGTATCACGTTATACAATATCACATTAGACAATATCACCTTAGACAATATCACAGAAAATTTTTGAGCTTCTTTTGAAAATATTAACATTCTTCGGCATTGGAAGTTCTCCAGGTAAGTCATTCCATTCTCTTAAACCTCTATTGATAAATGAATATTTTGCAACATCGTTTTTCTGTTCGTGTTAACTACATCTATAATAAAACTATTAGTAAAATACTTTAAACCACCAGCAATTTTAGACAAAATCACTGAAAGATCAAAAATTATCAGAATTACATTTGATTAAACCGTTTCACTGCCTACGACTGCATAAACTTACATTCATTAATAAAATACACATTTTGGGCCATGGAAAAATATGAAAATATATCAAAAGCAGTGGTGGTGTCGGAAGGACAGAGGGCAGTTATAATTCAGAGTCAGTCGCGGATGAGACATCTGATTATCGATATTGAGTCCCGCACTGACTCTTGGATAACTCCTATGTTTTTGGGTGGTTTTTTGGACCTTCCCAAAGAGTTAGAAGGAAGGCCCTCCATGGGCTCGGGGCCTACAGCTCACCGATGCCTTCACGTCAGTACTTGATCCGCACGCACGTCCGGATCCTAATAGGGGCTAACATGGTTAGTTCCCCCTTACAATCTCTAATCTGTAATCCTTGTATTCTTGTAACTAAAAAAACGTTTCCGCCATACCCGCAGTTCTACATTTCTCATTGTCACTATGACAGAGTTATAAAATTTCACCAATAAGCAGTATTGTTCCACGTAAAAGCGCGAGGAGCGTTAAAAATGTTTCCGGAATCAAGCTTTATCGTTCCTCATCGAATAACAATAGGCTATTTCCGGGAATTTCAATTTTTTTAACGCCAAACACAGTTTTTTCAAGGGTGAGAAAAAAATACGTCCCTGTTCGAAGCAATGGAAAGAAAATACGAGCGATATCATCCATCGCATTTAAGAAATCGAATCAAACGGGAATAACAGAAATTATTTTAGTCTCTATTTATATTTTCCAATATGGTTGTACATCTTCAAAAAACTCCGCAAGAAGGGTTTTCATATCTGTGGGATGGAAGGATAATTCGAGGAAAATTTTACAATGGAAATATCAGAAGAACAAGAAAACCTGCAAAAAAATTGTCTTAAGCGCCAAAGCCAACGTTCGTTAATGTGAAATGTGCATTAAATTCTCCATAGTTTCTAAAATTGCAGTTTCATGAAGAAAAGAGTAAAAAGAGAAAGTTTTCTTCCATCCAACCATCTATTTAAAGACGAAAATCAACCGTTTCCTCTTCCTGTGGTACGGCGTATGCCAGTGATCTCATCGCCCGATGTAATTCGGCTCATTCAATCTGTCTCCCATAGCCTCCCAGGCAGCCTCAAACACATCACCGTTAGGAAATCCTTCGAGTCTCGTTGTATTGTCCTCCTTTCTTTAGCAACCCGTTCCAAACATTCCTGGTTCGCAACATCCTACTTAAGTCGTCAACAGTGCCGAATTTCGCAGTACCACTTCTAATTTGCAACTATTTGCATGATGCAAATGGAAATGCAAGTAAGCATTTGTAAGGATATTTCTGATCATGTAGTGGAATACCAAGAAAAACTAAAAGTATACTCATAATCAAGATATAAGAGGCGAAAAAAATATTACATGTTACAGGTGAATTCACGTATGTACCTGCAAGCCTGCTATATTAACCGAGTTAAGGATATTTAAGAATATTGCAGAAATATAAACGATAGTGCTAACGTAATTTCGATTGGGCTTGCATAGACTTTCTCGAGATGGAGTCTAGGCTGTGCTGTTAAGCTACCATTGGTAGCTTTCAAGAACGATATATCGATATCTTGTAAATAAATAGTTAATCCATTCTGTAAAAACACATCGGAAAATGTTCCAAAAAAATCTGTGCACCACGTTTTGACGAATGCCGAGAAAGAATGCCCGAAAGAAAACGTCAAAAATGTCAATGCGATGAAAAACTCAAATGCTTCGAGTAGAGTAAATGCTTCTTTGGTTTTTTCTCACCCTTGAAAAAACTATATGCATAGGGCGTTTGAAAAAAAACCGGAAATTCCCGGAAAACTTCCATTGTTATACAATGAGAAACGATAAAGCTTGATTCCGGGAACTTCTTGAATGCTCCTCGCGTTTTTACCTGAAACAATACTGCTTATTAGTGACATTTTATATCACTGTCGTAGTGACATTGAGAAACGTAATAACATTACATGAAAAAATTAATTCACGAAGTAACTGCGACAAATTTCAGAAGTTTTTAAGATGGATCTGATGACGGTCCCTATCATCGCTTTCTGCCATTACTTTCGAAGTAAAATATTTCCATAAAAATCACTAAATTTCAGGACTGTAACTGTCTGATACTGGATGGAATAATGATAATCTATCAGTATAACTACGAATGATATACCATGCATGTATCAAGTTCATTTTTTGATCGTTTCTTCCTACTTTCATCTTTATACTTGGATGTTAGATCCATAGTAGTACCTTGCACTCCGTGTATCAAGCTAATAGGAGAATTAACAAAACCATTGCAAGGAAACAAGACGATGGAAAACCTATGCACCGAGCCGTTTCCGCCTCGGACTATTACCCACGAATGATTTTGATGCTAGGGATAGTGGAGAAAGTATTCTGATTAACAGCAAGACTACTACTCCCCTTCACTATAAAAAGTGTGAGGGTATGATTCACTCAAAAGCAAATACTATGATTAGAAACATTAAAAGTTTGTATGGTTGGTTTACTCGTATGTAGGGACAACTCATGATGGCAATTCGCAATGTATTATTACTGGGAAGGGCGATCCTATGTATTTAGATTGATATCCATTAGAGGAAAACCCGAATGGAGCTATTTCTTGACGCATGTCAATGTTCATTTTATTTCCCAATCGTCTAGGAAGGCAATTACATGTCTTGGCTTACACATTAGGAGTCCCTTATTCTGTAAGGTAATAAGTATTTTAATATCCATCTCTTCCCCAGTGTCTGCGGACCAATTTCATATTTTCCAACGATTTGGGATTCGTTTATCAAAAAAATGACTCCCAAGATGCAATAGTTACCTAGTGAAATGAAGAGCTTGTCGTCGAAGACATTTTTGACAAGCTTCTTATTTCAAGAAGGAACAATTACACATTCTGGGTACATATTTGAAATACTCATCACTTGCATTAAGGAAAGGTTTGACTACTTTACAGGATAAAGTCCTGCGGCAGATCCCAAAGGAATAACAAGTGTGAAAAATAGCGATGCGACTGGGACTTCAACCCAGGTCTCCCACACTCGTACTCAGCATTCCCTTAACAGTGTGGAAGGGACGCGGCATGGTAGTTCAGTGGTTAGAATACCTGCCCGGAAACTGGGAGACTTGTTATTCCTTTACTCATCATTTTCTTGAAGCTTCACCTCATGATACATTATCCGTCCTGTTCATGTTAACAAATCGAGCGGAACTTTAACGTTTGTTTATTTTAATCTATTACGGAATTTCGAGTAAATAAGGAGTCACCTAACAACTACAGTCTAGATTGCGAGCATAATCTGTTCCGGTAGCGTTCTAGTAATCAGAAGCACTGGTGCACCAAAGCGATTTCACTATACGAAATAATTAAAACTCAGATGACAATCATCCGTTCCAAAACAAAAAATATTCGTGTGATTAATAGGGAAGTGATGATCACGTGACGTTCAGCAGACAAAACAGCGTATGCACACTCGTATGTGTGTATTGCTCGTACTGGAAAACCTCGTTCGTATATCAAGCGAAAATGTATTAAAAATTTCTCTCGTCTTGCAAGAGACTCGTAAACTAAGTTACTCGCAGACCGAGGTTTCATTGTACATCTTCGAGGAATTTTCATAATGAATTTCGCTGGAGGAAATCAATTATTCTTCTCGAAACTTCCTGAACATTTTCTGATAAGAGTTCAGTGCTTGATAGCCTTCTCACCATCTGAAAGCGGCTTAATTTCATCCTGGTCTAATCAGCTCCGAGAGAAGATTTTTTCGATCTTGAAAATACTCGTCTCTTGGGGAAGGCATTAAGGGATGTTTTATGACATTGATTCTGACAAATTATACGATGGAAAACCGAAATCGGGTCAAGCAAAGAATGAGATTGAAGAATAGAGAATCTTTCTTTAATAAAAGGTTGAGGGAAAGTCGCCACTAATTACATAGGCTCATTTCTGAAATATCTAGTCAGACTCAAATTTAAAAGGTCATGAAGAAAAGAGGTTTACCCATGATGTAGTTCCGTACGAATGGAAACTGTGATCTATAACTTAATGCAATAATGATACATTAAATTACCTCTACCGTCAGTAAATAAAACTTCACGGATAGAAATAAGAATGTTAAATCTTTCCAAACGCCCGAAAATTGAATGTACAAGGGCTATAGGGCCTTTTATAATTAGGACGAGTCTATAGACTCGAAGGCTGCTACAAGTTCAGGTTTAAAATAATAAGTCTAAAAAGAGAAAACTGAAATCCAATTCAAAAGCTACAAATATTCGAAAAAATCTTCAAAATGGTCTCTAGCAATTTGGGAAAAAGTTGTGATATTTTTATTTGTTCTCGCCCCTTACTAACGAATTAGCTGGATTTTCTATTTGGCTTTATCTTTTCTCATTTCCGTAGATTCACTGTAATTAACCCATCATCAACCTGACATTCAGTTAGATTAATTATTCATAAAATATGTGGAGAAGGACTCGCGGAGATTCTCACGTCCCGATTCCCAGCTCCGATAACTACGCTCACTTTTCACGCGAAACGCTAAGAATAACAATCTTATTCCCTCAACTTTCTCAATACGGCTGAATTCTCATACATATTTTAACCTCCGCGTATTTTTCATCCGAAGATATCTCCCGTAACCTACCATGGAAAACCTCATTCCCTGCCTCTTTCGTTTAATCTTGGTCGCCCGGCAACCGTAATCTTGGAGGGAGTCGAATGGAGAATGAAAAACGATGTATTTTCCTTCGATCTTCTGCCAAAAATACTGTCTCCGTGATATATGGGAGGTTCGAAAAGGGAATTGGGTGATCATAGTTGATGGACCCTTTGGATAAATGGAGCTGATGACATTAGGAAACGGCTTTTAGGACATAAAGGCTGTTAGCGCCACGATTGATCTTTCTTGTTCGGAGTTTTTTTTCTTCTGTCGTTCGGAAGGAAATGAACTCCCGCTTCTCAAAAATTCTCCAGACCTCGGAAATTGTTTGGAAAGGAGGCCGAAAATCGATAGAGGAAAATTCTTTGAATTTTTTATACGCGAGTTGAATTAACGGGAGAATGCAAAGGCGAAGGGCTGGTTTAGGGAAAGTATCTGAGAAACGCTTTAAACGGGATGTTATGCCTTAGAGATATTAGAGGTTTAAAAACATCGTAAGCCGTATGCCGGCAGGCGGAACTCGCGTTTACCGGCTCTTTACATTTACATTTACATTTACCGGCTCTTTACATTTACAATTACAGATTTCTGGGAATCTCCCGATGCGCATTTCGGAAACAATGTCTCCATTCTCAAGGGTTCCACAATTGGAGTTTTTTCATATATTGTGGAGTGAAATCAATAGAGTATTTCGTCGTAATATCGCATTTAGGGTTTCCATAACCTTAAAATCATACTAAAAGAGAGACTTCGTAACGTAGAAGACCGAGGAATTAAAACTATGACGATAAAATCGTGAGTATAAATAAATAAAGTTAATCATAGGGTTTTTTCTTGCCATATAACTAATAAACATCATAGCTAAGACAACTACACAGTGATAGTGTATACCCTTTAATTTTAGTTAACGTATTCCCCAATATTTACTTTGAATTAAGATCCTTTGTTCTCTATAGATGATAAAAAATTAAGGTAGACCGGATGGAACTTTTTGGTTGATTTTGGATTTGAAACGGTATTTTTTCCCCTTAAACTCAATATTTCATAGATAATGCCCTTTTAAATGGAACAGGAAAATTAAATTTTGATGAAATTTCCCCTGCTACTGACGAATCTTATGAATGAAATATAACAAGGAGTGGTTTTTCGGAAGCGGGAGATTTAGAAAATATCTGTCTTGCAACCAGAGCGTGAAAAAATTCCGCGACTCAATCCATAGAATTAACCAGAATCGACACTTCCGCTCCCGTTTTTAGCGATCATCTTTCCAATGCTTCTGCATTGATAGAGATTGACTTCCTCCGGATTGACACTGATTATTGGAGTTATGAGAGCGGGCGTAAAAGACCTTTCTTAGGAGGCATTAAGATCGAAATGGTATTTACTTTAGCTCTTTATACCATAGTCAACGGAAATGTGGCAAAATCCCATATACGTTCTTCACCACTTTCAACTGACAGATAGCGCGGGCGTATGAATCTTTCAAAATTGACGATTTTTCAAAAATTAATAAAATATAGATAATTCTAACAAGTTGTGAAGGAGATTTCTTCAGCTAATTCTTGGAACTATCAAGCCATTCGTTATTATTTTAATGTTATTGTTTTTATTATTTAACCTATGTTAGCAAGATTTTCATTATATATATTGATAATGCGTCATAAATACTGCTGAAACGGGAAATATCGCATCATGAATTCATATTATTGACTACGAAAATGAGTTTTTGAAATTATGTACGCGCAAGAAGATTCAACAATTATCTATCTTCTGAAATTACTCTAAAAATGAAGTTTCTTTTAATTTAATAGCGAGTATTCACAGCATCAGCTCCAGCAATCCCTGTCTTAAACGAAAAAAAATAAATAAAAACATGAGAGTATTAAAAGTCTTAGATATATTCAATCGAAGGGCTTGTATAGGATATCACTGAGAGTAGAAATTCATGGATAAAGTAACGAAGAAGACTATATACTCTGAGGATATATTTAGAGATTCTTATATATCAAAATCATTATGAAACGTTAAGTAGTTTTAATGATACTACTTAACTCATGCTTCAGGGATGAAATTTACATACGTAAATTAGCCCGAAAAGAACCACAAGGCAGGTTTAATTTAATGAGCTTCACATTGTGATTATTTCTCGGCCTCGACACTTCGTTATTTTGGGAATTTTCAGAAGTCCAAAGGAAAGCCAACTGCTACGAGGACATCTTCAACTGGAGCGGGTTCAAGCGTGGGCGTCGGGAATGTTTATGTAAACAAACTAACAAGCTAAAGAAATTTTTAGGCCTTCCTCCGCCTGGTTTATAAAACTCTATCCGTGTCAAATAAGATTATTTTAAAATTTATCCTTGAAGGAAAATTTCAAATTTCGCAGGAAAAGAACTACGCAAAATCTATTTCCCGAGTTTTAGAATCAACGAAGCGAACTATCAGAAGCTGAAAATTGAGCAAAAATGTTCCGATCTCCGGCTATGGCTGCGCAGATTGTTGAAAAACTGAGGGAAAATCTTCGTCGAAACTTTTGTGTATGAATAGCACCTTTAACTGAAAAATCTTTAAAAAGGGAAAGTCCAAATCCTGGTGTATGGTATGATCTAAAAATCCTACACGAATCTTTAGTTATGTTACTATATGAATATATATATAAAATTAAAGAATCGAGATGAATTTCTTTTATCGTCGAAAATTTAGAGCAATATTTTTCTTGAAAAGGGAAACAAAACAGAAAACCATTTCGCTACACTTTAGGACAGAAAAGGCTGTAATTTAGGACAGCTTGCGATGACTTCCTTAAAAAAAGCTCCCAATTTGGTTAACATTCATAACCCTACGAAATTCATTCCCATATCTCACTGCAGAATATTCTTCGACTACGAAATGATACCTTTAATTGTTCTGGAGTTGTCTTAAATTGTATGGTTGGTCGGAAAGGTACGTACTTCCACTATATCTTCATGCACTCATATCCACGAACTAGCGTGAGTAATTCACGCCATCAATTCAACAATCAATTTCGGAATGGCAGTGGTAAGCTATATGTTTTGGACTTCTTCAACAAAACTCAAGTAGGCGAGACTCGATAAGTATCACCTGAAAGTCCGTTAAAGGTACTTATTTTATTCATATTTTTATCTGGTAGCATTATTCTAGTCTCCATGTAATAGTTTAGACTTTAATTACTTTTCGGAGTACCAGATCCATAAATGTGAAAATTAAATTTTATGCAGGAATTAATCCATAAAACAGTATGTTTTATCGTGAAGTATATCTTGTTTACGATTAAGTTCAGTCATTCGACAATGATGCTTTATTATTGTCATATAAATAAATAAATAATGAGCCTCCGGCATTGTTACGCCATGAAACGTTAGCACTGTTTAATGTAAACTTTCCACAGTTTCATTGTTTAATTCACGCCCCACTCTTGTTTGACCTTTGCTGCAACACACGAAGGTCTTTCGTTTCACGGCTCATTTTCGACTATCAAGATCGTTAGCGTGAAGTGGACGAAAAAGGTTACGACACTCCGTTCCCCAAATCGAAAGATGAGAGTATTTGTGAGAAAATGGAGCTTCGGAGAGCAAATGGAGTGGGGAAATCGGGAGATAGCGGCCAACGGAGTCTATTTCGGCGCTTAGAGAACCTGAAGACGACACACTTCCGTGGCGAGACATCGATTTTTCCACCTTTCGCTGGAGGGAAAGCAGAAAGGCTTTCTCTCTCGAGAGAGAGAGACTCTGAGAAGGACAAACCGATTCTGCATGTAATTGCATCAGACCGAAAATAGATTCCTTTTTTCGGATCTGCGATAGGGATCGCTGGTGCAGCAGGAGATCGACGGGTCGTCGACCGTCTTTAAAATAAACGTGCATGCAGATTGGCATTCCAATCCACCTATTTCACGGCGCATTGAGTATTGCGCGCATTCCCAGAGAGAGAGAGAGAGAGGAAGTCGTTCCCTTTTTCCTTTAAATGGAATAGAATGAGAGGTATTCAATTGACGTAAATCCAGAGCAGGGTCCAGAGGGTAGGAGAAGCAGTTATCCGTCACGGGATGCATGAATAAATGGAGAATCGATTCGAAACAGGATGTAAGAAGATGATTGTCTTTAATGGATAGATTAAAGATGGAATGCTGAAAACCAAGTGATAAACTCAGGCGTGCACCCATGGGGATGGCTGACGGGCACTAGCCCATCTAACATAAGATTCTACGTCCTTCAGAACCTAACTCTATAGAATTTCGCACAATGAATATGCGTAAAGATTACAAAATTTCTCTACAATACCTTTTTATGATGAGAATCAATAAGTTCGCAATACGACGTTAAAGGTGACATCTTTACTATACAATTGGTTACGATCCCCAAGTTCAACCCCAGCAAGCGAAAATTCTGGATGCGCCCCTGAAAAAAACTGATGCGTTCGCAAAACATTCTTTGATAGTCGAAATTTTCCACGGTCAGGTAAATTCGACGGGATTCGTCAATACAACTATACCTCGCAAACGAGTATCCCTGCAGAGGAATTTTTCGGCTAACGAAATTATTTTCTCGTTATTTCGGACTCGGAGAACGAATAATTAGGAAGATCCCGTACATTTACCTGTGCTTAAATGCAATCATAAATTATTATTGAAATAATAATATAACTGTAACGATAATATAATTTTAACAATGGTATCATTGTACATAATAATATTATAATAATGGATAATTGCTTAAATGTGTTGAATTTCATCACAGATTAAACAAAATCACTAAGTGAATGGAATTTTTAAGTACTGATGTTATTTAACCTGATCACAAGTTACTTGAACTTAATAACTAGGTGGATTAAGGAAAAAAGAAGTCATCCGTGTCTCGATTCCCTGTTTGGCTAGACTTTTTTCAAGTCCATTTACTCTTAGCGTTTTGTTCCAGGTCGCGGGCCTATATGTGCTAAGTTTCTGTCTTCCCTCCCTTTTAATTTATCTGACTAACTTATCTAACTAACCGAAGACTAGAACTTCAGGCGCAATCTCGCTTTCTGTCAAGACAGTGATATAATTTTGGGAAAGTTGACGTTTACTTGACGTTTATTTACGACTGATGTATCGCAATCGGTTAAAGATGATGTTCGAAAAAGAAAGTGATATCAGAACGAATTACATTCCTTTGGTAAGAAATCGCTGTGTACCGCATTTAAGTTTATATAAACCTATTCACGAATGAATTAAAAAATACCAAATATAAGGAAAAGATCGAAGATCGAAATTCATTCAACAAAGAAAATAAACAACAATTGCATTATTGACTTTGTCGCTTCGAGGCGGTTCACGAATTAAAATTGATCTCACACGCTACAAGAGAGAACTAAATTAGGTTTACGAAGGAAAGAAAGATCTTCCGTCGGAGGAAGCTACTGAACCAAAACTAAACGAACTCAATTGCTCTGGAAGAGAATGAGAGCTTGAAGAACACGCCCAGCGCAATCGTAAGACGAGGGTTAAAATCACTCCATATTGGAGATCTCTTATTCAATTAAAAACTGTGGCTATGGATTATAGATTAGATAGTTTCCAATGTGAAGGAAATACTTGAGCTATAGAAGCCGCAGATAAAGTATTTACGTCATATAGCAATTTTTACACACAGCGTGCCAAAATCTATCATTAAGCATCATCTATCACCAATTTCATGGCTGATTTATAACAAATATCTCAGATAATCCTGCAGATAATTTTCTCGAAATATTTATGGACATCTTTTATAATCATAATGTAAATGGCGACTGAGTAAAAAAATATACCATATCCTCAATAAAATTAGTAATCATTAAATCTATTTTACTCAAAAATTCTGGTATAAATTCTGGTATCTTTCGCTCCCCACAAGGAAAATATTTCGAATAGAAGAGAAACAATTTGAGTAATTCGAGTAAAGAAGGTTTCAAAACACGAATATTTTATCCCTAAGATAGTCGAAAGTAAAAAAAAACACCGACGTGACTAGGACTCGATGGCACCACTTTCCGGACTGATGCAGTCATAGTATACAGAACAACTGCCCGGGAAGTGGAAGACCTTGGTTCGTGCCCGAGTCACGTCGATTTTTTTCTTTCCCGTTTATCCTTGGGTTTCCTGATGCACGCTTAGACGTGTAAATCCCTTACCCAATCCCACTTTTTCAGGCTACCGGCCCCTTGGATCCATACCACCGCCTCCCAAATATGAAAATCTACGAAAATTAAAATCTGTATGGCCATAGCTGAAGTAAAATAAAAAGAAAATTAAACACTGCAAAGATAAAAATGTCCACCAAATTACAATATGACAATTTTCTGATGTTGTATCGATGCTATAAATCCAGTAAAGCTCTACCGAGGTAGAAAGATGACAGAAAAATGGGATTAAATAGTCCTTCGTCTAGCGCCCCCATAGATAAGAACAGCGCCCCTAGGGGGGCGGCATCGCCCACTTTGGGAATCACTGCCCTATCCTTAACGTTAGACATTAGATTTGAAATGGAATAAAATAATAATCGAAAACATTCACGTGAAATTTTTAAATGGTAAATATATTTTTTCAAATTTTCGGATTACGATCTTTCCCCGCTATTTCATCCCTGGCGAAAGCTGCAACAGACATTGCAATTATTTTAATAGGTAGGTATACTACTTTCTAAATTCATCTTCCATTGCAAGAGCATTTCCTACAAAAAATGTTTTTCCAGCGACTAAAATTACTCCTGCAGAAAAAGAAAGAACTGTTATTCATTCATCACGACTTTTTTGTTCGCGAGCTTATGAAAATATTTGTTTGCGACAGCCATTCTTTTACTTCTGGCATCCGTCATCTCCCGCACTAATTTTAACTAAAGACTCTAAGTATATAATCGGAGCTCTAAATGTCCCAGTTCGTTGAAAATGTCCGTCGTTGTCTGAGTATTTGTCACTGCAGGGAGGTCCTCTCCTGCAGGTCGTAATAATCTTCACGGAATATTCACTGCGCTATTCGTGACGTATGGTTTAATCGAGCCACTTGAGGCCGTGGGAGAGATGTCAACCGGAACCTACGTCCTCCTCGGATTACAACGAAACTTTGAAGGATTATGTATCACTGTACGACTTCTCTCTCAACCTTTTTGGGCATTCCACGCATTGGTTCGGCTATAGCCAACTTGTGGCTCGCCATAGCAGAGTAACTGTTTATGCCCATGTTTGGCAAACTTTTGCGGCAAAACAGTATATCCTATTAGAGGTTGGGAACCAATTTTATCGAAAATCCGCACGTAGCATTGGGAATCATTACAAACCGTAAGACCGAATTCGAAGTCATCAATGGCCACTTGAGTGGCGCATCTCCAACATTTAAGGAGTTAAAAATCGAAATAGTTCGAAGAAATACGGATTTGATAGCTGAATACATCTCGGTAATATATTCTCCATTTTGTTTTCACTTGATGTAACAAACAAAACTGGAAAACAAAATTATTGAATGTAATTAAACTCGTCTAGCGATACTTGGTAGAATTCCTTCTTATCGGTGGAATAGGACAAGTGATTTCCATTTATTTCTACATCGATAAAATTATTGAAATGCCTGCATTTTTTCCGGAAGTGACGTCAAGGCCGTTCCCCACCTCTGGTCTAAGCCGTCCCTCACAACGAATCACGAACTAAATCGATGGCCGCAAATATAATTTCCTTTGCTGAGGACAATTTAAGTAACGTTACAAAAGATTTTAGGAAGTTAGGCTTAAAATCGCTAAATGCGCAAAAATTGCTTTCATTGGATAGGATCAGCCTGAGTTAGCATTTTCCTTCGTTCTGTTTTTATTTGAGGGCATAGATTAAATTTGGTACCGGTAATTATGACTCTTTAAATAACGCCCACTCAATGAAATTCATGATTGAAAACCATTGCTCATTTACACATACCATAAACATTCACACATTCAGTTTGATTTCAGAGCCATTATTGGGTTCCCTATGAGTCACATGTGGCTCGCGAACCGCGTTTTGCAGACCCCTTGTCTACGCGCTTACGCAAAACGAGGATATCAGCTGCCTCTCTGTCTGTCACGATATCGAAGATTGGAAGGAAAATTTGGACCGCAGCCACCAAGGCTCTGCGTCTCCTTTAACAATATGACGAGGATATAAACTGCAAGATTTCCGATACCTTATGAATATCAGGAATCAGATATGCGATAAAAATCAGCTAAATTAGAAACAAAAATTTGATTTTACGATTAAGATGAAGATTTAGGATTAAGGCTAAAAATTCCTCTTCATTTTAAGAACGAATAATATTCCGCGTACGATATTTCTTTGCAGGTTTTGAAATGTATACCTTATCCTCCTAAAATTTTCCCTGAAAATTTACCGCATTCCTCAAAACGACTTCATACACATTATTTTTCGTTCCGCTTAATAGAGATTTTTAGAGACTCATTTAAAACTCGGTTCGTCCTATTCATAACGAGATGTAGTAAGTAGACGTTACGAATATTTAGCTTAAAGTTGTCATCAAGATAGGAAAAAGAAAAATTACCCTTTATCTCTCAAATATAAATTTCTGAGTCGAGTATCTATTTATACATCACAAATCGAAGATATAAGTTAGATATAAATTTATATGGTACTTATTTTTGGTTCCAATATGCTTCTGTTGGGTTTTAAGTGGATCGATAAAGATGTTCGCGAGTCGATGCGGATGATTTAGCGAGAATCTGCCTCACGTTTCAAAAGCTTTTGAAATACATCTGTATTTTACGGAGGAATATTTGGTATCCAGTGCAAATAAAATACTTTCTTTGTTCTAAAATACAATCGCTGTTCGTCATTTTATTAAATCATTAAAATTAAGTTATTAAAAGCAAGTTGAAGAAATTCCCCGCATTTAGAAGGTACATCAGTGACCATAATATTTTAACATTTATTTTAAGGAATTATACCAATCTCTAAACTTCTGATCTTTTTCGGTTGAAGTAAATTTTTGTTTTAATGTTCATATTCTTCGGAGAATGAGTGTATTATTGCTTTCTTAAAGAAGATTCTATCTTGTAAATATAATGGAAAATCTTGCAGCGGTCGTGTCAGATTTGTTCGTTTGATATTTTTAGATACTAAGACCGGATGACACGAATTCGTACTTCTGAACTGTTACTGATAACTAACAGAAGATAATGTAGGCTAAAGTAACTCGAGAGAGAAACTTGAAATTAAAGCTGAGTCTTCTCAATCAACCGTTGCTTTCTCCATGGATGTGTACCGGCGTGGAGGTCCGGCGTTACAGGCGTTTACATTGCGTAAAAGTAAGTAAACACGGCCACGGTTGTGTCAATGACGAGGAGAACTAGGAAAGTTACAAAGCAGAGCGTTAACAGATGCGAAACTGGAGGGTTGCTTAAAATAGGCGGTGGATTTCTCGGTAAGGACTACTTTTATTCGTAAGTTAGATCACGTAATTGAAATAACAGCTCAAGAAATCAAATGCGCTTCTTTTTTTAATTATTCGTACAGAAATCGCTCCGAGACGTTCTGGAAGTCGTTACAAACTGAACAACACTAACCGCTTGTTTTAAGTGTATTCTGCAAAGGGAAGTCGTCAGTTTCAAATGACCGGGAGGTGACAGTGACCTACGGTGACCCGAAAACTTACGAATTTGCGGTATAGTGGTGGACTGACGTGCTAAAAGCGTGCGACATACTGTGCCGTATTATCCTTTAGAAATGCACCGTTTCTTTTGGTTCATTAGTAAACCCAACCTTGCTGGCATAAGCTTACATAGAAAATCGAAAATTCCCTACGTACTAGAAGAATTTTCTAATTTTTATATTATTTATCGATATTCTGAGACGATACGGCAATAATCAATTCCGTGTTGGCCTCCTGATAGCCATGTGGGTGAAGCGCTAGACTTCGATGAAAACGGTTCCGGGTTCGATTCCCAGAGAGGGCTCAATTGCCAAATGACCTTAGACCCTTAAAAAATGACTAATTACTCAACACAGTTTCCTTAAAATACAGCACCATAGTTTGCGAGATACACAAAATGAAAATAGAACTGAATAAAGATTTGGTTCAAATTCATACGAGATCAGAAGCGAAATTTAAGACGAAAAATTAGTCCCGAAAACGTGGCAGCGAAAATAACCGTAAACTAATAAACACGGAAAACGTGCCAAAAATTAAAAATAGTACCCAAAATTCACACCAAGTTAGCGTAATAAAAATCTCGTCAATCATACAGAGATTTTATTTTCTCGAGTTAGCGTCTCCCACGCCTTTCCGGAAGTCTGTTTTACAATGACTTTTACTTTGCCGCCTCGAATTTTCTTGAACTCACAACTTAAATTGCTTTATTCTAGGGGGTTAAACATCCGGTAACTTCTTGCGAACGATTTCCATATGGGGAAATGGTCTGTCGAATTTAAGTAAACTGCTTCTAGTTTTTTGACTTTTATTTAACATTACGATAATAACTTAACATGAGGAAGGTCTAAAATTAAATGTTCACTTATAGTCTCTGACATTCACGGGAAATTGAAGGTTTAAGTCGAATCTCAACGCTATGTAGTAAAGAATGAACGTTTTAATTACCTAGATTAAACGGATTACATCAGCTAAAGCATAGAGATATTACGTTTAGTCAAAGTATTAACTAGAACGAAAGTGGTGAAAAGGATACATGCCGCAATGATACATAATGGTTCATAAGATTTGAAAGCAGAACATTTCCATAATAAATCAAAGATGAGAAAATATAGATTATTTATGAATAACGTGAGTACTGGTATTGTAAACATATCGAAAGTCGTTGATTTCTGTGGGGTTATAATATATTGGCATAGAGATACTTGCCCAAACTTTTCGTATCCTTGTCTTTCCGCGACAAGTTCTGGATTTCACTTACGTTCTCCATAACTGTCGAGCTATTCCACGTTATTTTGAAAGACAGGTCGAATAGTTTTGCAACTGAATCGACTGTCGCACATATTTTCGACCGTAAGCTATCATCCTTCTTTTACAAGCGCTTCACAGCCGTATATCAAAGGAGTAATTTCTGCAAAACCCAGCGTAGGGGGTCGCAAATTTGAACGACTGGCTCGAAAATGAGTATATTGATCGTATACCTTCGAACTTTGCGCATATGCAGACATTTGGAAAAAAAAATTCGTCAAATCCAAGCGTCACCGGCGTCGTCGAAAGAGCTGAAGTGGCGTGGTTGAGACCAACAGGTGAAGTGTCCGCAAATGCTCCAGGGGGTCTCCAGCCCGTGTGTTAACGGTACCTTAGCATTCCCTTGAACAAGGGATTCACTGACTCTGGGTCCAGACTTATCTAACCGCCTCCCATTTTCAAAAAGCGTTAGTAGTAAAACATATTTCGACGAGGGGGATGTCGAGAGGTCACTGCGCTTCTTGTGAGGAAAGAAAGAATGGATCTGCGGACCTTTTTTGGGAGTAGAAGGCCGCAATCACATTCCGCGCCAGAATTAATACTTACCAGGTACATCGCCTGGTATCATTCCCGATTTCTAGGATTATATAAGTGTCTGCAATGTAGTTGAAACCCGACCGATTTCGTGTCAAACCACCATTGCCAAATAGTGGCCTCCATAGAACATAATACAATAATCCGAGATTGCGTCACTACGCAATCTTTATAGAAGGGGGAGAGTTATGAGGAAATATCTGCTTTAAAATTGACAGCGCGATAATTTCATTACTCAGCGATTTTATTTTCTCATCGCTTGAGAAAAGAGACTAATTTCGAATTCTTCCTAAATTATTACGAGTGCATGAATGAATCACTACCCTCTGTAACGGTCAACATTTAACTACTTTTTTGCAACTACATAAAACGCCTTCAGTATTTACCGCCAAACTTTAAGGCATTTTTCCGTTACGAAGATGATCCATTCTTATGACAGATGAAACAACTCTCATTCTCATTACGAAATTAGCAAAATGATCGTATTTCAGGTTATGAGTAAATGCTACAAACACCTTATCGATTAATTCAAAATTGAATACATCTATCCTCGTAACGTTCATTCTTCGAAAAGGATTCGAAAATATCAAAACAGATAGACGGATGAAAATTCTCGCACAAATGACCAGGAGACCTTCTATGCGTCCTTTGATAATAAACGTAAATATGAGAGCTACTCTCTGAAAATAAAGAGCGATGTCTACAATAAACGCATTGAAGGTCTCGAAGAAAGAATATTTGGACAGGTGCTGAAAACAACGCCTACTTACGTTGAGGAATGTCACGGCAAAGCATGTAGGCGGTATCCGAATCCGACCCGATCGCAAAAATTGGGTTTGCGTCAAGTGCGAATACAATGAAATCGTTGTTAGAAAATTAGGGGGAGTTTCATTCATCGTTTCGCAGAAACTGAACCGCGAAATAGCTGAGGGGAAAAATTCAAAGGAGGGGGCTCGAAAAACGTAAAATATGATGGGAAATATCTAACTTGGATTTTTTTAAAATGGATAGTAAATCACGTAATGCAAATATAAGACACCGAAATACGACAAATGAAATACTCGAGGCGTTCTGCTCTATATCACAGCCACGCCCAGCATCGATCGCTACCTTACCGTTGTCCAGGGAATCTGTTCCTTGCCTCACACCATCAATGCTAGAGGTGAGAAGGCGCCTATGCTCCTCCGATCGTCGTCCCAATACTCCATGCACCATTCTACCGCACGCGACCTTCTTCCTTCACCACCCAACGATGACGAAACTAGTGTAGTAGCGTCTTCTTATACGTGCGACGCATCTACAATACTATTTGAGAGAAACAGCAGCCGGGACAGGGAAATTTCCAACACGGCGTGAAATTTTGGACTAAGTAGTGTCCCATGCTCGCCGCGAGTGGCAGCACATAACGCATTCCGTCGAAAGAGCAGAAATTCTTTTCGTAGTTTTTAGATAGCGTCTTTCACGTAGTATTCACATTCAGAGTGTTTCATGCCGCATTTATTTTGTAGAATATGTCAGATAATGGCAATTAAGGGATAGAAAAAATAAATCTGAGACAAATCTTCTTTGAGCGCTTTTTTCGTTCTTCATTTCTCGTGGATACTAGGAAGAGCGGGACAGGAATTTAAAGTCTCCGAAGCTTTGACAATAAGATATCATTCTGAGACTAAAAATAGAAACTGATACAATTTTGAAGCATTAACTAATACTTTAATTCATATAAAGAATTTTTTAAAATCTGGATGGCAATTTACATGCTGTGAGAGCAACAAGAACTGAAATATAAGATCGTCCAGTTTAGCATTAATACCCACTGCAGCAGAAAGGACTAGAAAATTAAAATAAAGATAGTTGAAATGCAAAATATACTCCAAAACGATACTTAAAAGTACCATTTTTTTCTAAAGGAAACTTTAAACCAAACTGTGATTATTTTCTTTGATGATTGTTCGTCCGATTCTCTGATAGAACAATCTATAGGAAATTTTGATTCGGTAAGAAAATATTGTAATTTTTTGAGCAAAAATATTTTATTTATTGTAATTTATATTTAACATCGTTCAAAAATATGTCATTACCCATTTTGAAGTCAAAATAAATTTAAAACCATTGAATTTCAGCATATTGTACCCTTACTGATGTATTTATTATTTAGGAAATATCTATGATACTTATAAATGATATGATAAACCTTCTCACTACTGTGCAATAATTGAAACAAGGCTCTGTCCATGACGAAGAAATAAATAAATAAATTAGTAACTAACACTTGTATTATGTGCAGGTTTTTCATGTGATTATATTTGAACGTTCATATATAAAATTAGTCAATAAAAATAGTCTATAAAATTAAATAAAAATGCCTTAAATCGCGACCTGAATTTGAATTTTTTTTTATAATTCCACCAAAAGTAGATATATGTATTCCTTTATTTATGAATGCGGCAAGTATTTTCGGCTATGAATCTAGCAAGAAGTAAAAGTCTAATTCTCGGAACGTCTGCTCATTAAAACGACTGAATTCTGTCATTGAAATTGTATTCTTAATTTCGTATCCCACGACATTTTATCATTTCACTGACTAAAGTTCTACCGTTTTTTTCATTTTAAAACTAGCAATCTTTCTATGGAATGATATGAATGAATTTGGGATTATTCAACGCAGTAGTTCTTGACCAGGGGAGCACGCACCTCTGGAGATAAGAGAAGTCTGTTGAGGGAGTGCGAGAGGATAAGATAAAAAAGAATTGTTTCCGACATAGCTGGAGAGATAAACGTGTAAAAGATCAGTATTAAGAAGTTTTATGGGGGTTAATTTCTGACGGTCAATGATCCTTAACAACTTTCAGCGCAGAGAGCTCAATCTTCATTCCGCGTAGTTGTGATTTATTGAATTGATATTTTTGCAAGGAGAGCAAGAACGTATTTTGAGAATTATGGGGACGTCAGTAGCTGAAAAGGTTAAGAACCACTAATATAATAGAAGGAGATTGTCGACTAGATTATGAAATAGGCAATTTGTTCGGTGGGTTAACTAGATATCTTTCTTCTATGGTTCTAAGTTTGAGTCCTTATCGTGAGGCGAGAATCTAAAAATCCTCCCATGGTAAACATGACTTCGCAATAGAAAGATCCAGTAAAAGGGGTTTGTAAGTTGGTCATAAAGTCATTAGCCTGAAAGCTGATTAGACCGGCAAAGCCTCCACCATCTGGTAGAAGGAGAGGTCCAGAGGCTTACTAATAATAATACGTGATCTCTCCTCACAGGGCCTTAGTGCTGCAAGTTCGTAAATGCTACGGAAACACAACACAATGGCTGTATGAGTAATACTTTTCACAGCATTCCGTGATGAGACAAAGATGAATGCAATTAGTCATAACTTACTCTGAATCACTTATACCTTAGCAGCTATCATATTATCAGAGCCATAACCAAGGCCATTATTCATTTCCCTCGACGGTGTTGCGTTTTAATTCTTCACCTATCTTTCAGGAATGTTTATCCATGTAACTCAGACAATAATGATATATAAATTTTATTTAGCGCTATTTTTTACAGCTTGTTAAGTATATATTTCAATTCGTGAATT
Source organism: Ladona fulva (assembly GCA_000376725.2). NCBI lineage: Eukaryota > Metazoa > Arthropoda > Insecta > Odonata > Libellulidae > Ladona > Ladona fulva. The sequence continues at coordinate 52,526 of KZ308543.1, forward strand.
TAGCACAGTTTTAGTGTGAATAAAGAATAGTGTGATACACATAGGCTGTAAACATCAATAAATATTAACTGTAGTTATTTTCATTAGCTACTCTTTCCTCTGAATTTTTAACAACCAAATGCTGGTCTTATGTGATAGTAAAATAATTAATTACTTTTAGTCTTTGGTCGAAGGTAACTAAATGTGCGCCTAGATTACGATCTTTTGTTTGATCTTCAAGAAAGAATGAATTTTCGAAAAAATGAATTTCCATTCTTTAAACGAATATAATAACTATGGAACCTCGCTATTTAATTCTTTTGATCTATGATAATGCGTAAAGGAATTCTTTGTGACTCTCAATTCCTAAAAATGTTGTGGATGCAAATAAGATTTGTTGAGTTGAGGTTGAGCGGCCCTTGAAAATACATTGGGCGACTGCCTAGGCGCCAAGCCAAGTCTGTGAAATGAAAATTTTTCTCCATGAGATAAATTTTCTATATTTTTACTATACGATAAAATACTATATCATACATATTAGTGAGTGATACGCATAAGAATATACTAGATTTAAAAATGTAATTCATGAGATCAAATTGCTACTTTGACGCCCTCTGTTATAGACGATATTTTATTTTATTAAACTCATTTTTTCCCTTCGCATTGAAATACGTTTATTGTAAATGAATTGCTCCTTTTGAGTTTTTTAAATCATGGATTTAATGTTTGCTTCACAACGCGGTTTAATGGGAAATGTTCTAAAATAAATGTTTTCTATCACTACTCCCTTTCGAACTAGGAAAAATCCAGTACTTTTCTCGGTTATTTAAATTAGGTACTGAAAATAGTAAATCTGACAAGAAATAGCTATAATCTATGAAAAAGCGACTTACAAACATTATACTGACACAATTGGGAAGGAAAAGGATAATCTAGGTTCCAAGAATTTCCCTCCCTAACTGCTACACTGCTCCGCTCTCCGGAATCTGTGCAAGAATTCCTAAAAGGACTGAAGAATAAACTAGAAAATCTGGTTTTGGAATCGAAATTTCCAATTCCTTATTCGATCTCGTCGCAGTGTATACATATCAGGTCTTAAATAATATTTCTATAAAAATTAACCTACTTCCATCGACTATAACGTAAAGAATAACTAAAATAAAATTTAGATAAGTTATTGAACTACGTAATGGTGTTCCGCATATATGTATTGTATCATGTCTGTAATCGTAACATAGTTTCAATTCCTGCCTGATAAGGAAGACGGCTTTGAAGGAAAAATTTACTTTACTGCTCAAAATTCTCACAGTACTCGTACTTATAGAAAGTACAGTAAAGAATTATTCATGAACTTTTGGGATAAATTCTTAGTTGACCTGGGTGTTAACTTGGAAAAAGATTCTTCTTAGTATTGTTTCAATAGTAAAACACAACAATACAAAAATATAATTATTAAATTACGCTTCCCTTACTAAAACTATATCATTCATTTAGATGACATTATAAATACGTATGATAACTTATAGATTTCCTTAGAATATTTGTTTAACATAGTGGTAAACGTGAAAATTTTAAGGTCTTCTAATTTAGTATAACATTATATTTATTTTGTGGAAACCAAAACTCTCCTCAACACGTTTCAAAATATTCATTGTACCATACATATATTGAGTAACACATGATGTAATTGGTATTTCTTAACAATCTTACCAAATAGATCAAACCAGAAAGAATCGAAAATACTGATAAGATATGTAAGATATCTTCTTCGATGTTACAATTTTTAATAAAAATATTTCGGATTTCAAATAATTTTTAAGTATAAACAGTGATATCCGTAGGAAGAATAATTTAAAATTCCATATTTGGAATGTTACTATAGCTTAAACTCCAAAAGTCATTAAAAATGTAACAATATTGAAAATTATGTTTTCGTTCTAAAATTTGGAACTTTCTGAACTGCCTATCAGCAATTAAAAACTGTACGCCGAAATTTTTAGGATAGATGTTGCATGAATCTCGCATTCTTTCGATGTAGATTTATGACAGGATATGCCTGAGCAAAATCGATTCTCGACTTTATTTTTTCAGGTAACGATTTTTATTGAAATGTGTTATCAGAATTCATTTTGATATCTTAAATTGACGATACGGTCGAATGAAATACACATTTTTTGAAAGAGTACGAATTGGTATTTGATAATATTTTCACTTTTCTTTACTACAGGATTTATTTCAGATTCCACCAACAGCAAATTCATGCTATGACGAAGCGAGATTTTCCTCACGAGACTGTAAACTATGTGCTAACTCTTTCAGCGTACGCGATATTTCAAATAAGAACAACCATTATACTCCAAAAATTGTCATTTGATTCGATTTCAAGGTCTAGGTCAATTAAAACTAAGGTTTCCGAAATGCCACTCCTCTCTTCGCCCAAGGTTGAAAGTTATTCGTAAAAATTGTCCCTTCGTTGTTGCAAAAGATATTAAATAATTGGGAAAGCAGAGCCTTCATGAGGGTTATATATATATAAAGTTTTTAATTTAGCTCAATCTTAAAGGAAGGGCAAATGGAGGTCAAACGGGGCTCATGTATCCGATTTGAGCAAATAGGATTCATTGGAAATGTTACGCTAACACCTACCATTGCCTTATTTTGACTTATCTGACGGTATTACGTGATGTGTGAATAAATCTTCACGCTTTGTTTTTCTTAATTGTCCACGCTCAGGAAACTCGAAGGAGAAATGAAGAATTGCTTTGGATTGAAAGTAAATCCTGCATTAAACAATGTCTAACTACAAAATTTAACTGTCAAAAAGGAACGCTCGCGATTCCCCCTTTTCCCTCGAGCTTATACAATCGTCTAAAAGTTATAATTAAGAAACAATATTTTCACTTAGGTAACTGTCAAATACTACACCAAAAAATCTTTTAATTCAATGCAGGACCCCAGTTTTTGAGTTTAATACACTGGAGGCTGGAGGTGACCTCAATGGTTGGAGAACGCCAGATAAATATATCAATACCTAATTGGTGAATTCAACTCTTACGAAGTCAGGGATTTAAGACAGCATAAAATTCAAGAAATATGACGTTATTCGACAAAGAAATTGCTACAGAAAATTAAGAGCTACATCGTTGCGGGAATGTATTGTGTAATTTTTCTTCGTAATCCTATTCTAAAACGGCTTTCAATTTCTCGTCTTCGCATTTTGTACGTATAAGTAGCAATCTGTTACTAGATCGCACCGTTAGTAAACATATAATTACCCTTGTTCAGCGGAAAACAACATTTCGATATAACGAAGTGAGTGCATCATATGAGGCTAGGGATTAGTATTTATACTAAGATACTTCATCGCGAATTTCCAACTGCACAATTTTATTTGGAGCTAATTTGACATGAATGTTATTAATGGTGTACATACCTATATTAACAATCGGAAATTGCAGCTAATCGCATGAAAACGAAATATCCTCGAGGCGCTGCTTGGAACTGATATTTAATCAGTTTCCCAGCTCTTGTGACATTCGTTAGTGTCTATAGTAGTGATTTGCTCCTGTGGTAAGAAGTTAGTGACGTGATACAGTAATGGAACCAATACAATATACTCCAACGTCATGATAAAATTACATTACAATGAACGTTCATTTGGAGATTACGCTTCAGATTACGATTCCTGACTCACCTTACGACATATTTCCGATATTGTGCTCATTTGCGACAGGCAGAGTTACTCTTAAGTTCCTACCCTAATAAATTGTTAACGCTATTACACATATTACTCAACTAAAAAGCGAAACCTCTAAATATATTTAAAACCAACAGAAATATTTTAAGTTAAATATATATGACTTGGAACAAATTACCAGCAATTATTGTGCTATTGTGTTTACAATACGATGGAGTCAGTCGAACGGATTAACATCGCAAAGCGAAGGTCTATCATACTGCTATTTTCAATGAAAAACCACTGGTTATATGTAGCACTATTCCTTCAAAATCAAGTATCCAACGAATATCTTGGAACGAACTTTAAAATTTGCCTTTTTTTTTAAGCATAAGGAAAATCCCAAATCAATAGGATGAAATTCGAAATAAGTACAGGATAATAAGCAGGATTTCGCCCCCGAAGATTTTTGTCAAAATCCCCTCCTTAGCAACATCAAAAAGTTTTTTTCCACCCAAAATCGCCCGCTCACAAAATTACGCAGCCGCAACTCTCAGCGAATCAGACCTCTCGTAAGTGACATAAGATCTCTCTCTAGATAAGTATCGGCCCAATCTCACCCAATCAGCAACGCCCGTTCACGACAGTTTCCTTAATTTATTCGATCTTTATTGATCCACCTACTGGGTAGCTGGCTTTAATCTTAACAATCATTTGATGGTATTTATGTTTCAAGATATAAAAATTCCTAGGCCAGAGATTGACCTTCAAGAGCTTTAAAGTCCATTCACCTTATATCCAAAAATTTAGGAGCTGATACCATTCGTAAAGGAATATGTAATGTGAAGTATTTGACCACAAGCAGCGCTAATTTGAATCCTACACCAAAGATCAAAGTAAATCATCTGTTTTGAAGATGAAGTTAACATAACCATAGATGTATAATCACAAGTGCATTTGTCAATATCTATGCTTTAAAAAATTGATTCGTTTAAATGAATGAAAGGAAACTTCACACTGTAAGAGATATATAGTATATATCTATCACACTGATATACATGATACTAATATACAATAGAATCTCAAAAATGATAGAAATTTTACAATTTTTCACATACTTTCATCACAAAGAAGTCTAGAGGAATTCCATAGGTGAATCCTCAGCCTAATTCATGAATTTTCCAATAACCCTCACGAATGAGTCTTGTAAATGATCAAAGGAGGCCAATATTTTACTCATAAGAGCCGCAAAATTCACTTCCCTAGTACTAAAGTTTAAATCATTAATTCCATCAAATAGAATATCAGCACAATTATAATTTTCATTTCTTGAAAAATGCTTAAAAAGTAAAAGTTTGTTTCCCTTTGTTAAAGTAAGCCTGAAAAGTATTTTCTGATCTGATCCACTATTAATGACAGGAAAGCTAAGTTGGTGAAATTCATGGATGCTAGGATACTTTCAATTACTATGGCATTGATGTCAATACAGAATATCATCCTAAATGGAGATTAAAGAGGCACCTTGAGATCACTACTATCACTATGTATTTACATTGCATAAAATATTTATAAAATTTGAAGCTATTAAATCAAATATTAAGATGCTTAACTTTATTAACAAATATTTGATAAAGTATGTTAGGTGTCATAAACCTCTGATATGAAAATTATTCCCAAAGTAGTGAATGTGCTGCTGAGTCAACAGCCAGGTAGCAGGTAATTCAATTGAGAAACCTGGCCATAGGCACACCTTAAAACCACACAGATTCTAATTTAAGTCAGTATGGGAGCTATAAATGTGTCAAAGTAGCTCTTCACATGCATAGGATATTGTTTGGAACATTTCTGTAATGAAGAACTACCTCTGAAGCCAGTGATGATAACAGGTGCAGCGTATCCATCAGCTTTATAAAATGTGTTTATCACATTATTCATAGGATTCCTAATTCTTCCACAATCCTATCATATCAGAAATAAAATTTAATAATGATGCTATTTTGGAATGACAGCTTTCTCTGCACGAAGAATCCATGCTGAAGGTTTTCGGGAATGCAGCGTTGGTCATTTCGGGTGACGACATTTCGTCAACGATACTGTTGGCTTACTCAGGTCAGAAGTGAGGACGGCACTTCCAACCTGAGGAAGCCAACAGTATCGTTGACGAAACGTCGTCACCTGAAATGACCAATGCTGCGTTCCCGAAAACCTTCAACAATTATGCTATTTCCTTTATTGCTTGCACTCACTTCAACATTAATGCAGGCTTACATCACAATGTAACTTGTTCATCAGGAGCAAACAAAAATTAAAAGCAATAATATTATCTATTCCACCTTTTCTGAATCCATGTATCTGTTATCCAGCTTTATCAATGAAAACTGAATCATACTGACCTATTCCGATTCCACAATCAAATACATTTCATCCACTACATATTTAATACAAATCAAGCAATCTTTCTGTTCACCAGCATGTAACTTCACTGCTGAAACTAAAACAAAATACCGAAATATAATGAACTTTTTTTAATCATGATTGAGTGACTTTGATGTCAGAATATTTAGACCACTCTTGTACTGCCATGATAGGGTTAAGTAAGTTTATCCAAGAGAAAAATTTTTCCTACATAATCAATCTAATATTATCAGACTACTTAAAATCTCCAACATGAAATCATGTGTGGAATGACATTCCTAAGGCTTCCTCTCTCTCCATTAAAATAACCTCCAAGTGCTTCCAAAGATGCCCCACATCCACAGCATTATTACTACCATTATAACCCAAGCACAAGAGAAATGATGAAGACAGTAACGTTGAAAATATGTAAACAAAATTCTGAGATTATCATTTAGAGCAAAGATATAAAAATGAAATATTAGAGAGGAAAAGGCAAACAAAACTTAACTTAAAATATATTAATACTATTTTGTTTATTCATAGACCATCTTTTTACGCCCAATAATAAAATTATTGAAAAATTTCGTAACCAGGGGATAAAACAGAGTAGGAGAGAGTAACTAAAAAAACGAGTAATTTCACAAATTTAATGTTCTTTGGTACCAATGAATTTAATTCAGCAGGCTTTCTGAAATTCGTATCAAGATGCCTTCAACATTAAAAATATCCAAATGTCATCATCATTGCCTTTCCTCTAAAATAACACCAACACAGTATCACTGTAATTAAACTTCCACTTTTCTCTAACAAAAATATCAATAATATTTGTATCAAATGTGGTTATTCCATGTTTTTATATTGAAAACATCAGATAAGCAAATATTATATACCTTTTTTGTACCAGACTGATATGGTTTCAATTAAAAATGCAACAGTTGATGATCAAAATATAAAATATTTTAATAACTGCAGTGCTTACACTACAATTAATTTAAAATGCTGAGATATCATGATAGACTTGACAATTAAAAAATGAATAATTTATTTATAGATGAGGCATTCAAGGAAGTACATAAGAAATGAAAAAGAAACACCTAAGGCTGCATCATTCAGTTAATTATGATGCAGTTGAGCCTGGAGTACAAAACATTTGCTTCCATAACTTTCTACCTAAAAAAAGTTCTAAATATACCTTTAAGACTATTCCTTGCAACTATTTCCTTGCCATCTTGGGTTAAGGAAGAAGAATTTTCCACAACTTATACTGTAAGAGTATTTATTTTAACATTCACCTGTGAGGGTATGATTATTGACACCAACGTACAATTTAAGCTTTTCATCTTAGTTTTGTACAAAATATTCTATAGCTTTGAACAGAACTGGAAGTCATTATCAATAAAATTGGGTTTTCTGTCTGCTTTTATACGAGGCTTTGATGAGATACCCCAGGATATTAATTGCAGCTGTGTAATGCCAGCAAAATTGTAAATGCAAAATACAATAAATAGTGCACAAATAAAAATACATAGAAAAAGAGTAACATCAGCAGCAAAATATATATATATTTTATAAATACTTTTGCAACACTTTCTTGTATCACTACTTTCTGGTTAAATAACAAAAGTATCATAATACCCCTTTACAACCTATACAAACAAGAACAATTTTTCACTTCTGCCAGCACAACGGTACGTATTTACAATTCATCAGCAACGATCACTTCTTTGCAATGGTGTTAGGAAGAGCGTTCCAAACTATCTCCCAGAAACTGTTTTGTGGTTTAAAAAAATGGCCGTTCTTTGTCCTCACAGTGCAAAATCTGTAGTCAATACTGCTATACATACCAATACTTAAAAACACTGCCACTTGCTTAAAATTTGTTTCCAACCACAATTCCTTCAGTGAAAGAAACAAAAGCCACGATAGCTGCAGTTATAGGGAAAAAGGCAAGAGGGATAAATGGAATGGGAACTACTCAAAAAAAGAAATCAATTTTTACTAACTCAAAAGCTGTACTTTACACCAGCAATGTCTGGGCCATTGCTATCACAGAATATCAGGGACTGGAAAATAGACAGAGAAGGAAATCAAAGTGGACCGGGCCTAGACTTTGGAAAATATAACGCAAACGCACAAACACACACCCATTCACTCTTACACACATACTCCTATGCACACACCCTTTGGGATTTGACGCTCTCCCTGTTGCACATGCAACATGTGCTTCACACGCCCGTAATGTCAACCTGCTTGAGGGGAGTCCCTGGAGTATTGTCACGCTTCTTTCTCCTCCTCCCCCCCTGAGGCACTTGGCGAGTGGGGTCCCTCCCCCTTGCCTTCCTCCGAGGCACTCTTACTGCTCTTCTTCTCTACCACACTCTCCTTTAGTTTGCTTACGGTCTCCTCGAGCCGAGTTGGGCGTGGGCGCTTTGCTGCACTCCCACCTGTTCCCGCCCCAGCTGGCACCTTCGCCCGCTGGGTGCTTTGAGAGGGGCTCTCCCCACAGTCCTCTGACGCATCGTTAGGCGATGGACCCCCTTCTGCAGCATTAGCCGCCTGCTTCCCTGTCCTTTCCTCACTGACCTCCTGCTCCGTTTTACTGGGAACCTCCCCATTTTTACCTGCGCTGCTGCCCTCTGTAGCTTCGCTCAACTCCAAGTCACCGGACCACTGACCCAACCCCTGGGCATTCAGTAGTCTTTGCAGGTGTCGTTGTTGCTTCTCGAGAGCCTCTTTGGCATCCCTAGGGCGGTGCCTGTGGTTTGACGCCAGACTGGGCCGACCGCGGCTATTCTGGCTGCTGGAGGGTCTCCCTGCTGATGAGGAAGTTGTGGAGGTGGTGTTGGAAGTGGGTGTTGAGGTGGAGGTGCTCACACCATTCAGCAGCCTGCACTGCTGTGCAAGGGTGTCATAGGCAGGGTTCATCCCTGGCTGTAGTGAAAATGGGTTAAGACCTCCAAGGCCAAGAGGGTTATACAATAGGCTGGGGTTAGGGAAGAAGAAAGGGAACGCAGAACTAGTAGGGATGTTAGGGGTGCTATTCCCCTTGCTACCCTCCGACTTTCTGTTCTTATTACTGCTAGTGCCACTAGTTCCCCCACTACTGTTACCCCTAGACTCAGATTGAGATGAAGAGTCCATAGAGGGGAGGTTTAGTCCTGCTAAGTTTGCAAAGAGAGAATTGGCAAGGCTGAGGTTGGAGACACCTCCCAGACCACCCAATCCTGCAAGGGCACCCATGTTCCCTAAGGAAGGTAGGGCACTTGCAGCAGAATTGGAGCCTGTACCTCTTGTGAAGGGCATAAGCAAAGGATTATTTTTTGGGTCAAAAGCACCAAGACCTAGTCCAGAGAGCAATGCAGGGTTCAGGTTTGATAGGCCAGCAGCCAATGTAGACAGAGAAGGGGTAGTGGTGACAGAGGATGGGGCTGAGGAAGCAGGGAAACCACTGGAGGATGTGGGAACTCCCTGAGAATGGGAGGAGGACATGGGGCGACCTGGGCCTTTCTTGCGCTGATCTCCACTGTTGGTTGGAGATGAGCTTGTTCCTGGTGTGGCCACAGTTATCCCTGGAGGCAACCGCTTCTGCAGATCTCTAGGGAGATTTCCCCTTTCCTTCACCAGATCAGCCCATTTAGGGTCAATGTCAAACATGGGGTTCTCTACCAGCCATGCACCTAGACTTTTCAGCTGGGGAGCCTTGGTACCACTTATCTGCAAGAAACAAAATGTATTTACTTTGCATCCATTCATTAGGACATCAATGCAATATTAGCCCAATATTTCCATAATCGAATTTTTAGACATTGAAGGATGACAAATGCTTGAGAAAAGAAACTATTGTTAGTAAGTTGGGATTGAGCAAATACATTCTAAAAATAAAGATTAGAAGTGGAATGGTGGAAGAGGAGAGAAAAATTTACAGCCAGTGAAATTAAGGCAAAACAGTTATGCCATCTTTCCTTGCAAAATTAATATTGAAAACAAAGATGGTAAACACATATGGAGATCTTTTATGAGCAAACCATAAAAGTGTACAATTTTTATAAACAGCCAACAAATCTACCACACTACCATAATCATACTCTACGTCACAGTATTATAATGTATACTTAATATGAACTTCAACTAATATTTACTATAAGGCCTGTAATTTTAATGGTTTATTACAGCAAAGATTATAGTTACCCTCTTTCTGTACGTAATGGATAAGCATGGATTAACTATAATCTTCAATTTAAATAACAAACCATTAAATAATGCATCTTAAAAAGCACATCAATTCAAGTCCATTTTAGTATACATTATATACCACACCTCCAGAATAATAACCAGAAATCATCAAGAGCAGAAAGTATCTTTGAAATAAATTTAAGGCTTCATTATGGGAAACTAATAATATCTTCATCATCATACAAATACTGATAAGAAAAATCTCAAAAGAAGCTAATGAACAATGAAAATGTGAATATTATGTAGTATAATTAACACATCATCAAGCAAAGAAATAAAATTACAAGTTCTATAAGTAGCATCATTTGAGATCAAGATTAATTTTAATGTATCATAATTTCTTTTCTAACCTTCTTTCCTGTGACACGATTTATGACTGAAATATTCTCCTCTCCAGAGAGCTTCTTCCAATCAAGTAGTGATGGATCTATTCGTGGTCGTCGTCTCCTCATTGATGACTGCAGGTCAACCACTTGTGCAGCTGATGAACTTCCTGAAGAATGCTGACCCATTGAAGAATGGGACCTCTCGGGAAGCATAGATGTCTGTTCTGCCAACCACTTGTTCACCTGGAGAAAACAATTACGATTTAACTCAGACTAAGATCAGTAATAGCACCAAGTGAAACTTCAGAATCTTTCTTCATCTGAATATGATTGCATAGCCATATCATATCATATAGGCGAACAATCATTATCCCTGCCAGTAACTAATTATGCTTTTCCTTTGAAGTATGCATAGTAAGGATAGGATAGCTAAGTAGGTGGCATTATAATCACAGTAACATTAAAGAAGAATAAACCAGATTCAAGGTATAGAAATTAATTTCAATAGTAAAATAAGAAATACCAAGGCTACAAGGTATTGATTACAGAACTGAACTTACCATTTTAACTCATTTAACAATTAAATTTTAAAATTCAATGAAAAGAGGACGCTTTGATTCTTCCTAAATTCCATTTTCCATGTGAGAAAGAAACGAAAGATGAAAGTTTCGAGTTTGGAGCCACGAAATAACACTGCGAATGTAGCCAAAAACTGAAAGAACGCTTTCGTTGAATCTTTTTTTCAACACTGATTCAAGGTAATGTAAAACACATCAGTGGAGAGAATGAACTCACCTATAACACCTCAGAATGTGGAAACAGGCGACCTTTGTTGGCTCTGCTTGTTTACAACAGACATATTTACCCTTCCACAGGCTCCGGAATNCAAAATATTGACATATATAATTATAAATGCCTGAAGAAGTACATATTTTTTCTCTTGACCATTAATCACGAAAATTAATCTAATCTACTACCATTTACAAATCCTTGACATTTTTCCCTAAGCAGTCAATACTAGAATAACCTGTTAAACATAAAAGCAGAAGATAATTATTTTAAGAGCTTTAATGGATAATAGGAGTACCCAAATGCTAATCATTAAGCAATAAGATGCTACTAAAAACCACAGAAACCTGTTAAACATTGATTTACCAGAAAGAACAAACAGAGAGGAAACAGTTAGCAAAGTATAAAACAAACCTTAGCTTCATGAGAATAGGATCCCATCCTGGAAAAATCTGCAACTTTTCCAAGATCTGCAAGCATCGACTCATAGACGCTCTTCCTTTGGTTCTGCTGTTGCTGCTGCAACATTTGCTGTGCAGTTGATGACTGAGAGGAGCGCATCTGCGATGATTGTTCCATCCGTTGCTGCTGCTGCTGTTGTTGTAGTAAGGGATTAGACTGAGATGTTTGTGGATGTCCACTACTTGGAGGTCTTCCTGGTGCAGGTGGCCTCTGGCACTTTGGTGGCTGGTTGTGCATGGAGCCCTGAGGTGAAGGGCGTGACTGGCTTGGAGGCACTGATGTTACTGTGATGGTGAATGGTTTAGAGGATGCTGGCTGCTGCTGCTGCTGATGCGGCGAAGATGTCCCATGGCGACTCCTTCCTTGGGAAGAGTGGGAAGCGGGTAGTGGGATTGGGGTGATAGAGGTGCCCGACTTCTTCACATCTGAGAACAACGACTGCTCTTTTGCAGCAGAAAGACCAAGAACGATTTCATCCAGCTTGCGACGCTTCTTCTCTTTTCCTGCAGGCTCTTCAACCTGTAAAGCAATACCATAATCAAATCATTACCTAATTTTACTTTACACAACCATTTTATCCACTAAAATTATTTCTGCTGCATTAAAATCCAATCACTTGACAGCTTCAGTAGAAATTAGCAATGAATGTGAGAAGTGCAAAGAATGATTTGTTACAAAGAGGCACATGCAATCACATTAAATGCTGTACAAGGTAGCACTTTGAAGATATGTTCAGTTCTGGAACACCAGCCAAACACTTGTAACCCCTGCCACATGCCAAAAGGCAGCTTTTGGGGTATTTATGTAGATATAGATATATGAAGGCCAATCATAAGCACAAAAACAGACTATCAAGAATTCATAAAACAATTGCATAAAATAAAACTAAAGAAAATTAGCTTAACCTCAGAAAATAACGCTTTAACTTAAGTTTAAAATTTTTATTCTGGTAAAGAACTTATAATGATTAGTAGTTATAAAAGATATAGTACTCAAGCAATTTATCTGAATGAATATTTTTAGGAAACAAATCATAATTTCATAAGGCTATCTAACAACCTGATTTCAGTAAAAAAATTAATTTTTGAGCAATGAAAAAGATTTATCATTTTCAATTTTTCCATAAGTTAAGTAAAGCCTTAATGACTGAAGAGCTGACCAGTAAAGAACTTGAGGATAAAACACTCTTTATGATATCAGAGAGTGATAGAAAATTGGATTAAAACGAGGAACTTTTATTTTTAATATAGAATTGAACTGTTACTTACACAGACTTTCCTTTTCATAAGTTTGTCCAACATATCATCCAACTTGCTCTTCTGTTTACTCTTTGAAGACATGGAGAAGTCCTGAGCTTCACTTGAATTCTTAGTGCCAGAATCCACTTTTGGTAACCTAATGTGACAAGAATACATTTTAACTTATATATTTTAAACATGTGAAATATAATGATCCGTAATTAAGAATTGGGAAGGTAGTATCAGATTAGGTACTTCTTCACAAAATTACCTTCATTTACATCAAAATAATGAATATAAATATCATATTGATCTAAGTACTAATATAAGTTAACTTAAACCAGGAAAGGCCAAATCATTGACAAACATTTTTCCTTTAATAATATCCAATGACTTTCTGAACAACTTATTACATCAAGAATTAAACATTCTTGCAACTATGCAAAACATGTCTAAATTATACAAATTTTTATATATAAAATCTCACTAAAAATTTAACAATTCAATACTAAAATATGGGAGTGAATTTTATCAATTTTAATTAGAGCAAAGTTTTCTAGTAAATACTTGAAAATTAACCAGACTATATATCATAATGATTAACAACTCTGAGCAAGAATTATGCTGAGCTGAACATGAGATGGGATTGCAATGTCAGTATCTATAAATATAGGGTTCCTTGTCTTCACCTTTTCTTTGTGAAAGGTTACAGTAAATTGATAGCTCACTCACTAATGAAACAGCAGAGATTTTTGATCATTTTGAAAGATCAACCAAAAAATAACACAGTTCTGCCTTTTTCACTCTCACATCAAAATTAAATGTCCAGCATAAAAATTTAAGCATTCCTACAACACATCTGGTTATCCTCCAAAATTTATGGAATGAGGATGTCATGTACACAGGTATATATATATAATGATGCTATACTACTCATAGTCAGAAAGACGAATGACAATGGCATACCCAGAAGATAGATCTATGGGGGTAAGTGTGCTTGATGTTCCAGGGATGATTGTGGTAGGTCCTATGCTCTTTATTAATGGAGTGGTTGTTCCTCCAGCTTGGGAATCGCTTGGAGGAGTCGAAGCCTGAGATGATGATGGATGATACTTCCCAAGGTCATAAGAGGATAAGGGCATTGAGAGAACCCTTGTGCTTCCCTGCTGCTGGTGTGCAGGTGGTGGCTGCATGCCTCCCTGCATTCTTCTGAAATTGAACATATCTCATTGATACCAAATAGAAAGCATTACCGTCATAGGCAAGAAAAACAAGATAAGGAAACAAAGTAACTGCTACCTTACTTTAAGGAGAATAAATGACTGATGTGAGACAAAATATTGACATATATAATTATAAATGCCTGAAGAAGTACATATATTTTTTTTTGACCATTAATCACGAAAATTATCTAATCTACTACCATTTACAAATCCTTGACATTTTTCCCTAAGCAGTCAATACTAGAATAACCTGTTAAACATAAAAGCAGAAGATAATTATTGACTTTACATAGAAAACTAAACAATTGATGTTTAGTTTCCTAGTTTTGTTCCGACAAAAATGGTTTACAAAATCCATCAAAGGAAAAATAAATCGATTTATAAAAAGTAATTTCAATTTAGTTAATAGAAGAATTCCTAAAATATTACGCAAAAGAAAATTAAATACATGAAAAAACTTCATCCTTTCAAAAATCCATTTTTGAATGTCTGAGTTCATTAAATGAGAAATGTCTACATTAAACTCCTCACTGATTGCACTGGTACATGGCACTAACCCAGATTTTCCTCTGAGCAGCCAGGGCTGCCCCTACTGGACTCACTTAAATTTGCACAATTGTACTTATTCATAATTTTTATATGTTTAAATTTTGACTGGGTGCTAAAGGAGGGATAATAATGTAATGGGAGTAATGGGATAAAGTATGATAATGTTAAATTAACGCAAAATGTGTGAGCAGGTAAGCGATGGGGAGATTTGGCAACAGTATGTGAGAGGTTAAGCAAAGAAAATATCTTAAATTAGTATGTGAAATACTTTTACTCAGTCACCATGCACTGGAAAAACAGTTTTTGATTTCCCAAAAATCCTTGAATGGTGACTGGAGGAAACTGTCCTTTCTTTCAGAAAATCAATAATGAAACTGATTATATGATAGGAGAAATCGTCAATCTAGTCAGGCACTGTGGATAAGGAAGTTGGATGTGATGATGTCAGCAAGTTTAGCATTTAGAGTCAGGAGCTGACAATCTATCAGCACATAGAGATCTGAGCAAAATGATAATAAAGAATCAAACTTCACATCCAATTCCACCAGCAAAGTACATCACAATGGAAAGCTTTACAGAAGCTCTCAACTAAATTAAAAAAGCTTACTATTTAAAGAAAATGGAATCAAATGAAGAATGTGAGATATCTACAAATCAAGGAATAAAATATTTGCTATCTTGCCATGAAGAAAATCTGCATGAAAAATGACATTGTGTCATTGAAAGGTTTGTTAGATTTCATGATGCCAATGACATCAAAATAATTTCATTTTATATAACTCTTTCTAAAAAAATACTTTTATCAATATGCAAAAATAACTACAACTTTTATTGAATAGTTTTCGTAACTGTGTTTTTGTTAGTCCTTGGTACCAATCACACAACATTTAATGTATTTACTTCAACTTCCACAAAATCAACAGATGCAATTTTAATCAGTCCCACCCATCATATAACTCCCAGGTAATACCATATTTGCAAAGGGATGTGAGAAAGTAGATTTTCTTACCTGGAGCTAGCATCACCAGATGGCGAATCATCATCACCTCCCCACATAGATGACATTTTCTGGGATGACTGATTTGCAGAACTGTTCAGCAATGCGTGAAGCTTAGCTGTAAAGATTCAATAGACACATATCAACCAACCCTGTTAGGTTTTGCAAAATCATAGGAGTATGAATATAAGAACACCAAGATATGAAAAAGAAGGTAGGCATAGAATTACTTCAAACAACTTCAGTGAATTTCACTGAAGAAATATGAAAATCATTTTACTGATCATTTGAATAAAATTCTTCTCCTAGTATTTCATGTCTATAGATAATCAATATAAAAATGGACATCTCTTGTGGTCTAAATCTACAGCTTCTACTGAACTGCTTCCAAATCCAATCCATTTATCTATTATTAAGGGTACAGTCTACTTTGTTGGATCTGAAAAATCGATTTTTTTTTTGCATTTTTCGAATGCCTGAAGTATGTAGAACCTGTGGTTAAAATTGTTTAGTTGGATCTCAAATAATAACGGAGTTACAGGCATGTAAAGAGTTGCAGCTCCACGCACCGAACCCTGAGCCCCCTAATCCTCCCTCATAGAGAGCCCTTCACAGCAGGTATACGCGCTCTGTCTCTTCTGAGAAGGCTTTTGTATGTTGCTTGCTTTTGTTCTTAGAGGCAACTGCAGGAAAAACCCACTATTGAGGAGTGTTTGAAGTGTTTAACGACAGGGATCGCATCTTCGTCATAGAGATTTGGTCGCTGGGTTTCTACGCATTTCTCATTGTGCTTTTCTATTGTGCTGTGCTTGAGTTGTTGAGTGTTGAGTTTCCTCGCGTTTAGATTCTGCATCTTTCTTTTCGTCTTTAAATATAATTCATTATGTTTAAAGACAAAAAGTTTCACCGTAAAGGACCTGGTCGTCCTAGTCAGCAGCAGAGGAAAAGATCGTTCCGTGGAAATCGGTATACGAAAGAACAGGAGCAGGAGTACGCGAGTACGTCGGCAAAAAAGTTGAAGGGCACAAGTGATTTCAACGTCAGTGTTGCACCGAATAGTGCTTATTCTATAATTAATTTTAATTTGGTTTTTACAATGCTTTCGATCATCCTAAAGTGCAAAACATGTGACAGTGACGTTATATTTTTGAAACGTGGAGAGCAAAGACTAGGATTCCAATTGTGCGTGAGATGCAGCTGTGGAGAAAAGTTAATAAATTCCTCTCCAAAAATAAACAATAAAGCATTCGAAATAAATCGCAGAATTGTTTTTGTGATGCGTCTAATGGGTGTGGGACTTCATGCACTAAATCTATTTTGTTTGTTGATGGACTTGTCCAAAGGTTTCACGCAAAAAACCTTTTATTCTGCAGTGGACAATATTCACTCTGCTGTGAAAGGAGTTTATGATCTCGTGATTAGAAAAGCAGGTCGTGAAGAAATAGAAAAGACACGGGAGGCTGAAAACGGTGAAGAAAATTTAACGGTTTGCGGTGACGGTTCGTGGAGTAAACGAGGCTTCTCGTCGATGTATGGTGTAATCACTCTGATAGGACAGAAAACATCTAAAGTTCTAGATAATGCCGTGAAGTCAACGTTTTGCCATGTGTGTAT
>KZ308543.1:71916-116977 GCA_000376725.2 Ladona fulva
ATAAACCTTTTAAGAAAATCTTTATTAAGTACCATAAAAATAGTAGTAAGACTTCCATTTTTTTAATATTGCTAATCAAACATATTACATAAATATGCATCTTACTAAATAGGATTTAAACAAAAGATGAAGTAGTGTGGATAAGTACTGCTATATTATTTTATTATTTGATATAAAATCATTTTTTTACATTTGTATGCTAATTCATTAACATATTTGTAAAAAGGTTATACTTTAATGCCCCTTAATTTTTGGGAAAAACTTTTGTTCCAAGGTAAAAAAAAGTTAAGTATTTGCTTATGCCAAAGAAATTTGAAAATGAAATTTAATTACCTCTCTCGGTTTCTACATCAATAGCTATGTGCCTCTTTCTCTTCTTGGTGGGTGGTGCCAGGTTACCCATGCTGGATTGGTGAGCCACAGGTGAAGAAGAGCTTCCTGGCATCCTTCCCATTTGCAACTCACTGCCCCTTCTGCCCATGCCTGAAAGACTAGGAGGTAAAAGAGACTGCTGCACTGCCATCTGCC
Organism: Ladona fulva; assembly: GCA_000376725.2. Lineage (NCBI taxonomy): Eukaryota > Metazoa > Arthropoda > Insecta > Odonata > Libellulidae > Ladona > Ladona fulva. The sequence goes on from KZ308543.1 coordinate 72,445, forward strand.
TTTGCCGCTGAACAGGAGCAAGAGTCACATGATCAGCAGTAGTGGTGGTGATGGTCACCACGTCTGATGATGGAAGACCAGATACTCCACCCTTCAACTCAGCAAGACTGCGGGCAACATCTGCCCCCATCAACCCCTCCCCCATCAAACCCTTGCCCTGCATTCCCCTTCCTGCTTGCAGGTTTCCCAGGGCACCAAGGAGTCCCCCAACAAGGCGAGCCATACTGCTGCCCATTGCCACAATGCTGGACTGAGCAGATGTGGGGATGGACTGTGACTGCAGTGGCAAAAGGCAAGATGTATTGTTTGCAGGCCACTCACCATGCTCCACTAAGTGAACAATTTGTTCCAATCTTGTCTGCAGTACTCGGTCCTATAAAAATCACAATTTAAAGTGGAGTCAAAACTAAATAGTAGAAAATGAGTTAGAATCCTCTTAAACAGAATAATTTAAGTGATAAGTACAGAAAAATTAGATACTAAAAAATTACAAAAGAATAGAAATCCATGACCCATGGCCAAATTTTATTTCTATCGGATTGTAAGAATCAAAAGCTCCCACAAAATCTCCAAATTTTCTTCACTTGTATATTTGATTATGCATATTATAATCAAACAATATCCTTCACAACTAACTTTTCTATTTTCTCTCCTTTACTACCCTTGATTTTCCAGTTTTCAATATTAGTAATCAATTCTAGTAAAATTCTCTAACAAGCTTTCTAGGCTACCATAGTTCTAAACTTGATTTTTTCTACACAGTCAACACCCAAATGAAAATTTACCAAGGTAGTATGTAGTAAAAAAGTAACAATATAGAAGATTTTCAACCCATCTAAATACTTCTGGAAAGAAATCACCTTTCTGTTCCCTTCCTCCTAGAAGAAACTAATCAATTCATCCCTCTTATTTCTATTTATCATATTTTTATTATTAAGAGTTTTGGAGTTTTCATGAGAAAAGAGGAGAGGGACATGCAATATTTCAATATTTAAGTGGAGACACCCAGCACAACGTTTGTAAAAGACTCTCAAAACATAGAAGAAACCCATGAGAACATACACAAGGTGAGAAATGTGGATAGTGTTATCAATTGAACCAATAACTGAGCATGCAATCATAAAAAAGCAATTATGAATGTCATACCTTAGGCCAGTACACAGAAGTAGAGGAGGAAACAGCTGTATCTTGGTTGGTAACAGTGAGACACTGAACCTCGTTGTCTTTAGGAGTTTCCTGCTTGGGCTCAGTGACTGGAACAATCTCGATTTCTGGAGCTGGTGCCTCTGCTTTCTTGGGCTCTTCCACATTTTCTTCCTCACCCACAACAGCCTCTCCCTCACCAGTCTTCTCTTTCACAATCTCCTCCTCTTTCTTGGCACCTTCTTCTTCTTTGGCTTCTTCCTTTTCCTTCTCCTCTTCTTTCTCCTCCACTTTCTTCTCTTCCTCATCCTTAGCCTCTTCCACAGCATTTTCTTTCTCCTCTGCCTTTTCTTCAGAGACCTCCTCACTCTCCTTCTCTTCAGTAACTTCTTCCTTTTTCTCCTCCACTGGTTCAGATTCCTCCTGTACTTTGGCTTCACCATCTTCCTTGGTCAGCTCCTCTTTCTCAGACTCAAGAGTCTCCTTTGGTTCTACCTCTTCTTTCTCCTCTCCCTTTTCCTCCTCCTCTACTGCTTTCTCTTCCTCAACCTGCATTGGCTCCTCTTCTCTCTCTTCTTGGGGTGCTATTTCTTCAACAGCTTCCTTAAGGCTGGGAGTAGGAGACTTGGGTTTTTCTTCAATGGCATCTTTCTCTTCTACATTCTCCTTCTGTTCAACAGGCTCCTCCTCCAACTCCATCTTCTCCACCTCATCTACCACCTCCTGTTTGACACACTCAGCTTTTAGGTCCAAAGGAACGTTTTCTTCTTCTTCTTTAACAGCAGATTCAGCCTCCATAAATTCCTCTTCTGCTTTCACTTCAGATTCTCCTTTGATTTCCATTCCCTCCATTTCTTCCTCTGATTTCACCTCTGTCTTAACCTCTGCTTCATCCTCTTCTGCCTTCACCTCTGCCTCTGCTAGCTCCTCTTTGACTGCAGGCTCTGGAACTTCCTTTTCCTCAACTTTCTCCTCTTCCTCTTGAACAGTCTCTTCTTCTTTCTTCACCTCCTCCACTTCTTCCTTCACCACCACCTCTTCTGCTTTCTTCTCTTCTGTCACCTTGGGTTCTTTTTTCCCACCAATCCGCTCTATCTTAAGGGTACCTTCTCCCTTTTCCAACTTCACAATCATCTCATCTCCCTCCATCTGCAGCACATCCTTGGGACCACCTTCTTCATTCCATCCACTTACTTTTGTGCTGACCTCAGATTCCTTGGATACATCTGCCGTCTGTGGCTCCTTGCTCCGCAAATTCCCTTCACGGACAAAATCTCTGAATGAAAGTTCTGGGTCATTCAGAATGTAGCAATCAGTTCGGCCAAGACCATGCCTGCAATAGGACATTAAAAGTTTATATACATAGCAATGAATCGGAAAAAGACATAACAACCAACATTAATAGAAGAGATGTGAGAAACTAGCTTTTAAGAATAGCGTAGAAGTTTTAAAAATACAAAAAAATTGCACTACACAACCAAAGTATAAATTAGAGAAAAAAATTAATGTGAGTATGAGAGTATATGTACACATACGATTTACTAATAAAATGATACCTCGGCTAACAAGTGACCCTACTTAAAGTTTTTTGACTAAAAAAGATTTTTTTTCTGCTAGTTTTCAGACCCAGCAAAAAAATATGGATTAGGCTAAGTAATGATTTACTGGATGCATGAGCTGACATAAAGCTGCAAACATGAATGATCAGGCCATTCCAGCATCTTATCTTTCCCGTCTGTAAGCATGTTGCAAAGAAATGAGCTGACCACACAGTATGCAGGAACCCACCAACCCCAATGGGCTGTTTACGCTCATAACAGCAAGAAGTGAGACCCCTGTAACATCACTTTAAACTAACAAAGATTTCAACTTCCAGAATTATCTTCGTTAGTCGAGGAATCACTGTACAAACATTTCCAGGCATTAGTAGTAGTCTCTTCCAGTAACTTTCCATTTAAAATAATACCTACAATTAGAGCTTATACTGGAATCCCACTTTCCCTAAAACAGCTTAACCTTCCCTCAGTATTCCAACCACTGTCAACTTTGTAAACAGTAAAAGAGACTAATGCCAGAGACCTCTCCAAGACTGTACAACAAGACTGCTGCTCTATGACAAAGGGTTGAGTTTGCCAAAGATTGGACAAGAAGTTGAAGCACTTTTTTCATCAAAAATCTGCACCCAGATATAACCCTGGAAAGGTCTTGTTTTATTGCACCAAAGAATCACAGATTTTAGAGAGACAAACACAGTTTTTACTTGTCCAACAAGGACAGTCAAGAAAAAATGAGGAACAACTTACTTAGCCGCCCCCAATACCAGCTCTCTGTCATGGCGCCCAGGGATCCACCATTCAGGCAGTTCAGAAGATGGCCTACAGAGAGCCAGCCGCTCTCCAAGACGGGGATGAGAGAGGATATCTTCCCTAACCCTCCTTAGTAACTCAATCCTCTCTAAACATCGACGTGCTTTGTCTTCAGGCAGTGGTTCTACTGGCATGTCAGGGTAATTGACTAATGGAAGGTACAAACAATATAAGTCACTCTTCAACAATCACTCAAAATTTTCACTAAAATAAGCGAAGTCAGTTCTAATAGAAAACAAAGCTTCATTCAGCGCCACAATAGAAACATCAAAATCCATCATAAAAGATAAATTACTAACAAGCAATTTACCTATCTTATCTAGTAACACACAACTATCTGAAACAAGAGTAACTTCATATCCCAAGCGCTTTTAGTGGTTAAAATTAAAAATCAAAAGTAATTCTTTTCTTTAAAAATAACTCACTTAAATTAATACATATCCACTGTAATACATTCCAACAATTTAAGAATATATAACCAAATAAATTTGTATTTAAAAGTTGCTTGAGCTGAGAAAACCTAATGACTCTTGATATAATAAATATTCTTAAGTGTGAACAGTAATCAATTAAATCTGATAACTTTTAATCCAATTTACAAAAATATGACAAACATTCAGACAGGAAAAACAGAAGCAATACCTTAAACTATTCAAACCAAATTACAGATTCTAGAAGAAAAATAAAGAAAATCTCATTTCCTTACCTTCATCATCTAATAATTTCAGTCCACATGATCTCTTGCACATGGCTAAAAATGCTTTGTAATACTCTGTCATGGCTTCGTCATACTTGCGCTCCAAATGAGAAATTGTACGGAAACGATTCCAATCATACCTTCCTCTTTTCCTGTGTAGAGATTGAAAATAAGCATAACTAGAGTATCTATACAGAAAAGGATGATCTACCTATGCTAATCAAATACTTACACAACTACTTATATACTCATCTCTTTCATTCTAATCCCCATCCTTATCATACAATGATATTTTTACAGTTCAAAGTATTTTTTTTTAATCCATACCCTAATATCACATTCCTACTTCCCCTTGAATTTGCTAACTTGACTCACCTATCATATTCTACTCCAAAGGTAGAAACAGTACGATAGAAATCCTGTTCTTCCCTTCTGGACCACCTTCTCTGACTAAGATCTAATTGGGACTTCTCCCTTTCACGAAGCATCTGCTCCATTTTCTCTTTACGATCCATTTTTTGAGGCCATCTTCGACAATCAGGCATTGCAGCTGCTGCAGCAGCCTATCAGATCAAATATGAAGAGATAAAAAAAATTGCAGGTTAGGAAAACATTCAAACAAAGACTTTAATAGATACTCAGACAAATCAATCTACTCGATTCAATTAGATGGTGGAAAGAATACATTTCTAGTGCTCTTATGAGTAATTCTACTTGCTTAGAACAATGTACAAATCATACAACCACCTTTTTCTTAAAATCTGCAAATGTAGGTTTTTAAAATTATTAAAAATATTTTAATTTCTTTCAACAAGCAAATGTACCTTGGTCCTGTATAACACAGCAACTTTTGGATCGGGCAAATAATCTCTTAACTGAATAATATATACATATTTCCTTTCACAGAAAATTGCTTTATTCTAATTATTCAAATATAATCTTATTTATCTTGATATTTGAAAGTAGTATCCGCTAGGATAACATTCATAAATATAAACTCAAAAGAAGCATTTTCTACTTTCCGGCCATTAAAGAACATGTTAAGAAGGTCATTTTGAACTATTTAGCAGAAATGGTGGATTACATCCTCGGGGATAAAATACTTAAATACAGTTATCTTGGAGAGTCTTACCTTTGCCTTTTGAGCCATTTTCAATTCCTCTTTCTTGTAGTTCCTCTGATAAGAAGTTATAACTCGGCGCAATCGTGTATTAAGATCTGCAACTGAAGGCCATGTCCCACCAGCACTATTTTCCCTGTCATCCTGCTGAGATCCATCTCCCAACTGTGCCATCATATTGTGGTTATGCTATTTCAAAGGATACATTTTTTAAGTGGAAATTTAAAGTTTCAAGAGCTAGAACTTGCAGTCAAAGTAAGATTAACAAATGAAAAGTTTGATAATTTGCTGTAACAGCTGGTTGGATGTCATCTGAAGAAACAATTTTACCAATTACATAGGTTTGAAAAAATTCAGGCCCCAAATTTAATCTTACAACTATTAGCTAAACATACTTCATTATTAGCACAATGTATTAAAAGACTTGAAACAACTACATTAATAATTGTGTGAAGATTGACTTTCAGAATATCCAAACTTTCAAGAACACCCAAGACCATTCTAATTTACAACAGAACACAAAAGCTATATAAAGTAGTACTTTTTTAGCAGAAAACAAGTAAATAAAGACTATTTCTTGTTATTTTTAGGACTGTGTGACTAAATTCATACTCCAATCTTTAAAATAAACAGAAAAATGTTCAGCCATACCATCAGCATTACCTGCGCATGCTCTGCTGACATTCCAGAATACTGTCCCTGTGCCATAGCTGCATTCTGACTCTGCTGATAACGCAACATAGTTTCCTCAGGTGTGAGGTGGTGCTCTTGGTTTGCATGGTGATGAATACTATGCTCATCTTGTCTCTGACCTCCATGAGCATTTGGAGGAACATTACCACCCTCAACTACCAAGCAATCATCTTCATCTTCAGAGATCTTGTCTTCATCCAAACTGCACACATGGAAACCCAGAAAAGTTTATGAATAAGGATAACCCTGGATCCAGAAGCGACAAAGCTAAACTTAAGAGTAAATCGTACATTTTACTTCAAAGGTAATCTTTCACAGATTATTTTCAGAAACATTTCAGTTTATTTAGTTCTCTCTTTCTAAATTGCTTTAAAAATCAAATAATACAATCTTTAAAAGGAGAGATCAACTCACAGGTACTGAATAAAAATGATTTTCATGAGAATCGTTTCTTTAAAAGACTTTAAATCAATACAATAGGTTACCCATTATCGCACAAGTTAAGTAGTGATGAATGTTGGTGAAAGCAATAGCACAGGCAAATAGCACAATAAAGCAAGCAACTTGCAGAAACATGCAGGTTTTTAAAGTAAGGAAAATGAGGCAACACACCTCCATGCAGCATATGAGGCTATCTGGCAACAGAAATTAAAGATAAGCTTTGAAATTTGTTCCCTTCATAAGAAAATGACAACAGGATAAAAATACATCCACGTTACAATCAGTTTAGCCATTCTGGTAAAGAAATTACCAATGACAACACATACCACCTGAATACTGATCAGAAATAGAGAGAGAAGGAAAAGACCCAGTTTTCTGTACGTCCTGTATCCTAGACCCACCATCATGATCATATGGGATAATAAAATCATCAGAACTGTCTTAGTTGCAGTTGAACAGATCGAAGCACTTACTTGGCAGCAGAGTCGTTGGGCCTTCGTTGTCGGGGAGTGTCCCTGGGAGGGGAGGAAGGGGTAGAACTAGGGGTATCCTCAGGGAGGGGCGGTGGCGGGCCAACCTGAGCGAGGAATGATAGCTGTGGGTCTGCACGAATCTCTCTGTAGCGCTCGTACCCATGCTTGTAGGTCCCCGCCAGCAGGGACTTGTCTGCCTCCACATCCCACCAGCGTGCAGGAGGGGCGTCGCAATAGGGAGGATATATCTCCAGCATTCTGCACAAGTGAGGCGCCTTCTCAGCAACACAACTCCCAAGCATTTTTATACGTGCATTTCATGGGTCAAATGGGATTTTCAAGGGAAGGGATGGCCAACTCACTTCGTCTCCAGGAACATTACCAGTAAAATACTTTTTTTAAACTGCTCTCCCACAGAGTAATTAAATTGTGCATGCTCTAACTCATGAAATTAACCACAGGCCTGTTCAACTAATGCTGAGACAAGTGGAATGGAATAAAACATTCAAGAAGTGAATTTAAAATGCTTCCCTATACCAAGCAAATGCATAAACTAATGCTATACACTACTCTTCATGTAAGCATGAAATGTAGATCCATTTTTACAGACTATTCATTGCATACTGCTTCATCAAGGGAGTTGGCTGCAATGCCTACTCTCTTGAATTATCTATAATCCCCTTTTCAAGGAATTGAGAACTTTTTATGAGGCAGACATATAAGCAGAAATGTAGTAAAATTAAAATACTAGGTACAAACTAGCTCATCAGAAATAATTTAATTACAAGATGAATATAATTGTGCAAGGAGAACATTTACTGCCACAATTAGCTCCCAGAAAAACGTGAAAGCTTGTTTGATGATTTAACATGAGGGTCCAAAATAAATATCAAGGTCATATACTCTGAGACTGAACTTTCTTCCAGATTATCCAGAAAACCATCACTTCAACATACCTTTACATACAATATATATTTCAAGGAGCCAATATTAGCAAAGCTCTTTACAGATAAAATTTATCACTGAACAGTGACATACTGTATTTATCAGTGTATATCATGCACCACAATTTCAGGAAAGAAATTTCAGTAAAAACATTGAATTTAAATGATTGGAACTTTTTAAATAACTAATTCTGCAAATTTATAAATAGTTATAAAATTCATACAACTTTTAAAAATGTATTTAATTTAAAATACTGAAATAAAGTAAAGAAAGTTAGGTAAATGAGTTTAATTCAATTGAGAATAGATAAATTAGTAGTATATGCATATAACATGCAGATACAATTTCAGCCAGACGTTTTCAGAAAAAGTGTGGTATACTCCAATAAATACAGTAATTTTAATAATCATAGTTGAAAAGATAGATTATTACAAATTATTTTAATTTTAAACTCCTAAAATAGAGACCAGTACCCTTGTCTCAGCTTTTGTTGATCAGTCCTTAATTTCTTAATTTAACAGTTTGATGTGCATGCTACAACAAATGAAAATAATTAAATGACTGTATCATATAAACAATACATCCGAGAACAAAACATTAAAATTTTGGATAAAATTGAATTTTATTAAAAAATTATCACATTAAGAGAATAAATGAATCTCAATGGCTCCTAAGGATTTCCTTATGAGATAAGGTTGTCTTGATGATGCTCATGATGTTAACAGAAATATCAACAATTTTTGCATTAAAGAGGTGCAAAAGACCAAGGTTTAGCAGCTTTCATATATAGTGCATCAATTCATGACCTACTAATCTCTAACCTCCCATACTAAGAAGAAATGGTGAAAGAAAGAGGAACATTTCTACCAAAGGGTCTTAAAAATAAAAATAAATGTCTAAAAACATAGCTCAGGATTCAATAAAATGATTTACAGAATTCAATTCGGTAGTTTTAGCTACTTCTCTAAAATTTAAATTCACATTCTACTGAAGAAGCCAAATATAAGAATATTATACTAAATTGAACCAAGATAAGTATTCCGATATGAATATCAGTTCACCTACATACGGCCTTCTACTTGAACGAAAAACTAAGAATATTATGGGGAAGTGATGAATATTCCTGATTCATTTAGATATTTCAGATATATGAAAAAATGTTTGATTCTGGTTCTTACCTGATTCAGTAATGCAGGTACAGGCAAATTATGTTACATGTAGAGACACACATAATAGAAGCAACGTTGTGTGAAACAGAGTATGAAGTAGTAAAAGTATAATCCCATTATACACTCATGTAAGTTTGACAGGACAATGCTGTACAGATATGAATATAGATATTTTTGATTTCAGCTTTGAATAAAATTGTATAATTAAAATTGATTAGCATTATTTGACGTAACGTAATGTGCATGAATGTAATATGTAGGACTGTAATGTAATGTTACATTAAAGCAAGATAATAATCATAGTAACTATACAACATATGCAAAAGTAACTTATAACTTTATTTTATTAGCATAAAATTGATAATCGTTGAACTTAAAAGTTTTATAGATTTTTCAAAAATTCATTTATACAAAATTTTTGTTTTGCGCCATTTTTGAAGGAACTATTCGGCCTACCAGCATATCTTTGGATTCAAATTAAAGCTATACTAATTTACTACTAAATCATTTCTTGTAAGTTTCCTCATGGGATGAGTGCATTTTCCGATGTTTGGCAGAAGACACGACCAAAACAGAATTTTTTCATTTTTTTGTAAAAAATTACCAATTTTTGAAGAGCTGTTTCTTGGCAAATCTGAACATGCAGAGCCAATTTTGGCCTTATAATGTGGTAAATGTAATGAACTTAATATCTAATTGATTAACTTAAGTTCTGTAGGACACATTCATTAGGAGATAGAGCAAAAACAAAAAAACGTGCAAAAATTTTGCAGTTTTTCGGAAATTTTGCAGCTCGCACAGGTCTTTTAAGCTGCAAAAATTGGTTTCCTACTATCAACATAGGTCCTAACAACATTAAAAAAAAATTAAAACGACATGACCTTTTGCAAAGTCAGATGCATAAATTGACTGGACTACATAGCCAAGTCTCCACAATTAGTCACGCTGTCACCTTTTCTAAGAAGTAAAAGATAAGTAATAGAAAATTGGAAGTCAGCATTGGTGTTTAAGTTGACTTTTGAAAAATAGAAGAATTGGAGTAAGAGTCTGAGCATAGGTAACCAGACTCCATAGCCCTGATCAAATTTTGTCAAGTTACTATTTCTCTTTTAAGTTTTCCTAACAGATGAAATATATTCCAAAATAAACAAGCTGAAAAATGACTGACATCACAAGAAATAGCTTTCCTACAGAGAATCTCCATCCTAAGCAATGGTTGCTCACCGACTACTCACACCATACCATACAAGACATCAGATTTGGGTTTGGAATGGAAGGATCACCACAATAAGCAAGAATACTCCAAACATTTAACATCCCTCGATAATACACGGACTTTAACAGAAGAATTTCATGCATTAACATCAAAATACATCCAATAACATTTTCAAATGGGGATGAAATTCATTGTATAAAATCAAGTTCACATTGAAGGCCACCAAACATAAAAACTGAGCATGCAGAATTTTTGAATGCATTTTACATTGAGCTCAAAGAAGCAGCTATGAATTTCAATAGAAGTGTAAGTCAAATAGTTCAAACTTTTGACCAACTTCTAATTGAATGAATCTTAAAATCAAGAGAATCTTAAGGAGATAGTACAATGAATGATTAAATATTCTTAGCAAAAATAATACAAAATTGACAAGTATACCTTATGTCAGTCATATTTTCTGGGGGCTCCCAGATAGCCAAGTGGGAAACGTGTTCGACTTTGGTGAAAGCGGTCCTGGGTTCGATTCCCTGTGGGGGCTCACGTGTGAAATGACCTTAGCTGTCAAAGCACTTTTAACAACAATACTACTATATTTTCTGGGTATTAGTTTGAAGATAAGAAGTGACTTCTCACTCTATCAAATCCTTTTAGAACTAATAGAATCATTTCTATCAACTCATTTTACAGCACAAGTAATATTCATTCTCTAGTATAAGTTAAAACTCAAATTGAAAACAAAAATATGGGGTTGAATTATTATATTTCCATAAGTAATAACTAAGTAAACAACAAATAACACAAATAATAATAAAATAATTCATAACGTAAAAAGTTTTCTTTTACATCTGAATTTCACTCAGCACTTAAGAGGCACTTACTTATACAACTCCACTAAATTACAGAAACTTATGCACGACTATCATCTGGTGACTTAGAATTGCATGGATTTTATACTAATTAGCAAGAGCAGATTCCCATAAAAATTAAGTATGGGAACTAACATGTTAGAATTTTAAGGGCAGAAATTAATATAAAAATAGTGACAAAAACTGACAAGCAAGGCCGTCATTATTTTGGATGGGAACATATGTTATGAATTTATTTCAAAACCTCTAACGCTAGATCAGAATTTTTCCATCATGTTTAACTCTGAATGAATAAAAACTCTTGAAAAGAGAACAATATTACTTACAAGAGAGGCAGCAAGGTAGCTGTAGCTAGTTTAGCCACATTTTATCATTTCAAGGTTCAAAGAAGCCTTTACTTCAATATTTGGGATGCAAGTCCTACTCCAGACAACTAATCATTAAACATTTCCAAGCTTCAATGAATATTCAAGATGTTTAATGTAACAAAGAAGCTGAAAACTCAAATGATGAAGAGAGAAATCTTCTAAGAAACAAATTCATTGATTTGCTTAGCCTGGTCACATGAAATGCCACTGTAGAGTTAATGCATTGGGAATGATAGTGAAGAAGGCCACAAGGTCTGATTATATGATGGGGAGATGAGAGGTTAGGTTCATGAAAACAGCAACTATATATATAAAAACTGTATTCACCTGTTATTTCATTATTTGACATGGATAAAATGAACAAGCCAATGGAATTCAAGCCCACAAGTCAAAGAACAAGAGCAATCAGTCAAAACAATAATAAGCCAATTTTTTCACACAGAAAACAAAATGGTTGGCCATGCATTGCATAATCTTTGGTCGGCAAGAAATACATAATGTTAATCATTGAATGGAGAGCAAAACCAAGCTTCCAGCCAAATGCATAATGAGCATGACTGAGTTTGAAGAAGGTGAAGGGGAATATCAAGGGGAAGTGGAGGGAAAGGACTACCATAAGCTGTGCTCTTATGATAAGGGCAATTACACTCAAGTTTTTACTCACTTTACTGGAACACCTTCTGCAATCTGCTGAACCAAATCACCGATTATTTCATGTTTTATGTAATACAGCATCCTTACTCTCAGAAGAACCCTGGAAATAATAGTATGCAAGGTTTTTATAGAAAGAAAAATAGATTGAATTATTTTACACAATATCTTTCATACACCTTATGCTTCACATCATTTCTCATATTTGAAATGACCAATGACAATTCTATTTTCATAACAATGTTTCTTAATTATACAGCATAATCATAACTTCAAGCTAGAACATGCCACCAGTGAGCAACTGAATCCAAGGAGGAGCATATAATCCATTTAGAAACCAATCACAGAAAAAATGAACTATTGGAAAAAGTAAAAATAACAAACCAAATTGTAAATTTCAGCTTTGATACCTAAAACACCAAATCTTAAGAACCACCCATAATTACCAAAGACAAGACAATCAAATGACACCTACTTGTTTGCATGTCGTGTAAGATGTTTCTTATAATTGTTCTCCAGGAAAATATCCCCATCATATTTCTCATTTCTACTCCAGTCATTTACTTCCATCATGGCATTCAACATTCGGGCTTCCTTCATTTTCTTCTTGCCCTTACGACCTCGGGGAACTGGAGCTGACAATCCTGAAAAACATTAAAATATTCCATCAAATTTCAATTATTAGCACCAATACTTCACCAATAAATCAAGGATTCTAGGATATTCTACATAAATATGAGATGTTCTTCTTCCTATAAATTTTAAAGTACAAGGAAAACTGGGTAGAAGATAAGAATAAGGCATGCAATATCAGTGAACTGCAGTAATTTTTTAAAAAAGAAAAAGATTCAGCCATGAATTTATTATATAAGATTAGTATATACTGAAACACATTAAAAAGCAACCTGGATGATTTTGATATATTCTGATTGATATGTTACAATTTTTACTTCAACTCAACATTTTAAATTAAAAATTCAATTAATATTCTAAGGTACTACTGCATTTCCATACATAGCAAGTCATAAAGATTTCTTTAATGCTCCAGTATAACCATCCATTTAACTTTAACAAATTTTACTTCTCAGTAAAACTGTGTTCATAGTATAAATTATAAATATCAATTAATATAAATTAAAACTTACCCATATGATTCCTTTGGATCCTGGATTCACCATTTTCAGTGGGAGTTATCAGATCCCAAATAAAACCCTTGATTTTATCATCTCCATGATAAAATCTCAAGCAGTACAGCAGCTGAAAAAGGAAATCATAAGCTTTTTAGAGAAAGATTAACAATGATTTTTAAGTATCTTTATAGACATGTTTTAAACTAGTATGATTCTGTTTCCCTTAACATATTTCATGCATCTCTTTTCATACAATAGTAAATAATTTGATTAGTGAATCAACCACAATCAATGTGTTAACTAAGAAAAGAAGGATTCTCTCATGGGCTACCAAAAAAATCTTTTTTGGTCAATATATACTCATTTTTCTTTTTCTTCTTTCTTGAACATTTTTCTCAGAAATTTTAAAATTTCTATAGGCTGACATATGTTGCCTTAAATGTATTCAAGAGATACCATTACAGAAATACATTCAAAATTCTATCCATAAATATTATAATCTTTCCTTTAATTTATGAATCAAAATAATTCTTAAATGAAATAGAGGAAAAGAGCCAGGAAGAATTTAACACAGGTTAAAACAAATACTAAATCTTAGAAAAAGATTAAACATAACTATGGGAAGGATTTCTCTCATAAAACAAACATATTAAGGATAGTTTTTATAAAATTTTGCATTAAAATAAAAACTTAAAAGCTATTACTTACAAATCTAAAAACTTACAAGAAAATATTTGAAAAGGAATTAAACTACATCAAACAATCAAGAGTTAGGCCAGACCAGCAGGAGTTAAAACTGCAGCAATATTATCTTTATCAGGTAAGTAACATAATAAATAAGAGGGAATAATATCAAAGGAAATAAAATACAAATAGGAAATACTTACTATGACCCTAGCACAATCTTCCACATCACTTTCTCTCCATCCTCTCCTGAACTGACCCTGTGCTAGAATCTCAGGCCAGCGACCCCACCTATAATCATTAAAAACAGATTAAGGACAATCCTCAACTTAACACCAAACAACTCCTTGGCTCTCTAATTTCAGTGGCCTAAGCTTAACTCATAAGGAGGCCTAGAGCTTCCTTCAGTATTAGCATGGCAAATTCATCATCAAATCAAAAGCTTTATTCTCTTTCAAGAAATTTCTTCTTAACAAACAAATTTCATTTTAACAAAGAAAATTCTCTTTTTAATAAAAATTATCAAACTGAAATGTCAATATTGAAAGTTTCAATGCATGCATTACAGTAATAACTATCAACAGAAATTTTAGGTAATGTGAAACCTTAACATACCCAAATGTGAGGAGACCCTTTTCAACCTTGAAGCATTCACTACGTGCCCAGCTGCCATATACAATTTCTCCTTCTCGAGGAATGTGATCACCATCATAATATTTGCTGAGAGATCTTGGTCTACGGCCAAACTTAGAGCTCCTCTGGCATCTCCTTCCAGCAGCTGGAAGTAAAGAGAAGTCATGATCGACTGAAAAAAATTTAATGAAACGTGTTGAAACTAATGCTATTAAATACAGAGGAAATCACATAACACAAAAATATTGTGAAGCTATAAATAATCTCTTCACTAGAACCAGATTTTAAAGTGATTTTATTTTCATAAAGATATCCCGACTTCTTATCCCAGAAAAACAGCGTACTTTATGATATAACTAAAAATTAAAAATAAAATTGGAATGTACAGATTATCTTCATAAAAAAATCAAGATTTCCATAAAATATTTTATGAATTCACAACCAGTATTCCAAGAATAGATCAAACTTCTACCAATAATTAGTCTATTAACACTCATAGAAGAATTTGGCTGAGACAAGCCTATGATGCAAATGAGATAGAGACTTACTTGTTTTAGAAACCACTACGAAGAGAGCAGACGTAAATTTACTCCTACATAACCAACTTCAAACATAAATAGCAGTCCTTTTCCAATAAAAATAAATGCGTTACAGCATATTTGAAACTTGCATGTTTGTCTACAATATTCAAAAAAGGTATTTCTTTCCAAAGGTTCAAGTGACAAACGTAAAATATTCTACCAGAATATACTAATTAATTTAGAGATAATTACAGACATGGAAAAACCCTTATATAATTTGCAACCTAAAAACCTTAACATGGCAAAATAAATATCGCATACAATTCAAATTTTGAAATCAAGTTGCACCAAGGTTAAAAATTGCTAACAACTCAGCCATTTACTGGAGTTCCTTTCTCTTTTACCACTCAACTCAAATTAACTTCCTTAACGACCATGGGAAAGATCTCTTTCCATTCAAATTCTTTCAAAGCATCCATTAAACAACATAACACACTTGTGGTGTTCTTTACTTTGGTCATTCCTTTCCTTCAAAAACCAAGAAGTTGCAAACTTACTCAATGTGTGTTATTGAAATTTTGCTGAAGAGGAGAGGGTATTTCACAGAATTTCTTAAATAACTGATGAAAATACAACTGAAATAGTTTGATGTAGTAAAAATTGAATTGATGGTAGCAGGCTTTACTGTGTGGAAATCCATAACACAAGGATTATGTTCAATGATATGAACTTCTTCAATGTACTTCTCATGCCCCCACTTACATGAGCAAATATGAGCCTCCAATCATACCAATGCAAAATCTGTGGCAGCCACTGCAAAGCTATGGAGTCAAAGATTAACTTGGCAAAAACTGAATTATTTCATATCTGGAATTACCCATTCAGAGACTAAAATGTTTACTCTCTTCGCACAACTCAATTACTTCTCTGTAACTCTAAAATTGATGGCTTTATCATTAGGTAACTATGATGCCTATACTTACCACATCCAAGGTATCTCTTCACAATCTCTTAAATACTCCAGTTGTACAGTATGTTAAAATTCTAATACTTACACAATATTGGTAGAAGTTTTAAATGAAATTTCTCAAGTCACCAAAAATTCCGATCAAATGTGGAAGTAAGGTTAAACTAGAAGCAGTTGCATGAAAAATATCTTATGATATTTAGGAGATACTGCTTCATCAAAAATTTGTATTGCCAGGTAAAATATAATATATAGAAACCAACAGAAATCTTTTTTGATGGAGATTACCAAAAGGGAGGAGTCATAGCTTCATATCTATGCTTATTATCCTCTTACATAGCTGTGCAAAATCCACATACTAGCACTTTCTGCCATAAAACATAAAAAGTTTTGGAATATTTTCTGGGACAGATGGAAATAACGCAAATTTGTATGGATCTCATACATTTTGCATTAACAGATTTCCACTGTATTTTAGATAAAAGACCAAGATCATGGAGATGAAGAGTGCACACCTCTTCCCCTGCCAATTCCATTGCTACCTTCATCATCAGAATCTGAAGAGCTGTCCAACTCCGACATGTCAACCATGGACTCGTCGTGGCCATAGCGTTTTATCTGAGTTCTTCTTCGAGGTTCCGAGATCACAAGTTCATTCTAACAAAAGAAACAATTATATACCAACTGGTTTTAAAATTTCTTTCTGTAAGAGTATTTTTAACGAGATTGAAAAGTTTGTCTACAATTATGATATTTTAATGGCTACATATACTTTAAGATAAAAAGAGACCTTAATTAAAAACAAAATTTTCTTAGTCATCTGATTTTTATGATCATTGAGAACAAGAAGATAATATATGTGCCACAAAATAATAAATATCATAAGAATAGTTACAAAATTATTCATGAATAAGAATTGCTTTAAAACTTTCACTGCCCATTGTTTTCCTCTCATTTTTATCACTTTACAATTATCTAATGACACATTTTCATTCGTTTGAAGACTGATAAGTTAAGAATCATGAAGAAGAAAAATAGTCTCCAACCAATTTGAAGGAATGCTCTTCAGTGAGTAGGGAAAAAAGGTTTTATTTCTCCATATTACACTGATTAATGAACTAATTTATAAAGGTAAAGGGGTTTTCCTACGTAAAAGATAGCTTGAGGATGTTTTGTTTTCAAAATTAAACATTTATGCAAGAAACAGTATAGATATTCAATATATAAACCCACTGACCTTTTCACCACCTTCTGACATATCTATATCAGCCCTTTTGGCCCACTTCTTCCAAAAGTCAGGATCATCAATATCTATGTCAGACCTAATTCCAGAGCTTGCAAATGATGCTTTTGAGAAAGTGGAGCCCTTTTCACCAGTCTCTAATGTTATCACTTGGGTTCTCCTCTCAAGAATTTGATCAATATCCTCTTCACAAAACTTGTCCCCAGCATTATCTTCTTCCATTATAGCACCATATGCCCCTAGGAATAGGATAAAATTATTAAAAAACCATCAGCATGCTGGATGTCTACAAGAATAATATATCTTAATGTATATAAGCTTCACTGACTAAAAGAGACATGAGTTTTCCTTCAAAATAATCACATTAAGAATCTACAGCTACATAAGGATTTCAACAGCATTACAATAATTTAAAACCTGTTTTAAACTCTTACACAGTCAACACACCAGGAAAGCTTAAAATCCTTAATATCTAATCATTCAAAAATTCAACACAAGGGTGCAGAAAATGAAGAGATTTAGAGGACACAAAAGAAGACTTAAGAGCAAATCAAGTTCAGCTTAAAAATATTTCTGGAGTGAGATGAAATTAATACAAGAAATAAGACCATTTGAGAGTTAAAGGAAGACCATATTACAACCACAGAAGATAAGTATCAATATGGCTCAATAGTAAATGAAAACCGATATATACTAAAGGATATTACCTGATTAAATCATTTTATTTTATAATCTATATTTGATAGTAAAATACCATGTATAATTTTCTAAGAAAAGAAACAGTATTTAAACAAAAATTCCACAAGGACAACACCAGAAAAGTATGAGCGATTAAAGATATTCGGGAAGACAAGTGCAATTTTACCCTTCTTTAGCAGATCTTCTATTTCCTTTTTGGAGAGCTGTTTCTGTCCTATAGCAGTACCAGCTGGATCTTTGCCTCCCTGTGCCGTGTTCATTGACTGAAGAACAGCACGATCAAGACCTAACTTCAAAGATGCCTTATCAAACATTTCTCTTTCATAAGTATTCCTACAAAGAAGTCTGTACACTTTCACCATTTTCTGTTGACCAATACGATGGCATCTAGCTTGGGCCTGAAGATCATTCTGTGGATTCCAGTCACTGTCATAGATTATCACCTGAAGAAAGAATAGCATATGAGTTACTATCTAGGCACAAACTAAGTAATGATACAGATCTTCATCTATATCAAAAGAGAAGATCATTTCTCCTTTAAACATTAACTTCACCATAAGGTAGTAAATAGAATTTCAAAGAAAAATTGTTAATTTTAGAAATAAAAAAACAGATTCTCATTTCCCAGAACTAAATTCCTTACAAGAAATTATGAACTAATTTGACAAATAGATCAATAGGATTGAGATCAGATGGTAAATTAGAGTCAGCTACTCAATGTTATTACCACAATAATCAAATGTCATATCCTGTTTGGCCATTTCAAATAGCCTTTCCTTAAACATGAATTTAATGAAAATGTGACAGGATCATCATAACTAGTTTCACTGGAATTGGGTCACACAACTGAAAACAATAATTCCACACCATGCTAGTAAATAATGAGGGAATTCAGTATGAAAAATTCCTGCATTTATTTGATGTAAAATGTAATTCCTTACAGTGTCAGCAGCAGTCAAGTTGATGCCCAGTCCTCCAGCTTTAGTGCAAAGAAGGAATACAAAGCGATCCGAATCTGGTTTACAATAGCGATCGATAGCTGCCTGACGTAAATTTCCTCTTATGCGACCATCAATACGTTCAAATGGATATCTGTAGATAAGAAGAAAATTCAGCCTCAATACAAGAACAAACAGGCTGGAAACACACCTTCAAACATTATTCTTCGATACTCAGCAATAATTTGCTCTTGAAGAGATATAAGGGAAAAAACTTTTGTGAAATTTTTATTAAGGAGTAAGAATTCTTATGACAAACTTTAAATATATGTATTAAATAAATACATATTGATAATACGTAATTACATCAAGAAGAAAATATTCTTTCTTTTATGCAATGAATTATGTAGAGCAAATTTTCTGAAAAATGTCTATAAACATTATCAAGGATTATAAATTATTTAAATAGTCAGATTTAATATGCGATTTGTTATACAAAAAATATCTTTGAAGAACAAGTGAGAAAATTGCTACTTACTTCCTGTACATAAGGTAATCTTCCAGAATATCCAAACAGCGAACCATCTGACTGAAGACAAGTACTCTGTGTCCATTAGCCTTCAGCTTAGGAAGCAACTTGTCAATGAGTACCATTTTTCCTGAAGAATGTATCAAGGCCTTGAAGTATGCATCAGGATCCTCACCATTGGTTTGCCTGTATTCCAGTTGAATTTGCTCCTCAGCCCCTGATAAAAAACATTAAGTGTCTATTACAGAAAAAAACAGTAAAAATTTAAATTGAGACATCCTTAAGCATTCCTAGAGCATAATTGCAAGAATTTGAGTTCAGACTAAGACCAGTAGTGCAACATTTCAATTGGTACATACAAAAATATATTATTTGTAATTTTACTTGGTAAAATAATAACCGACATTCACATGAAAATTGCATAATAAATTCACTAGTTTAAGTAATAAAGAAGACTTCAGTGGTAAAACATGGTGCAAACATCTCAGGTTTTCTTTCCTTACCATTAAGAAGATATGGATGAATACAACACTTTCTGAGTTCCATCATGGTGTTCATTAAATTTGGAACATTAGCTGTGGTTGTTCCTTTTGAAAGGAATGAGAAATTTCTTTCTAAAATAGCTCTGTAATACTTCTTCTGAATGTTGGTTAGTTCCACCTGTAAATCAATACAAACACTATAAGAGCTGAAAAATAACATTTGAATTCAACCAGAGATAAGATTGTAGAAGGCAAAAATCATTAATAGATAGCTCATTCACACCACAATATATCAAATTAAATTATTTCTAGCAGAATGCAGGTAATCTGGCCATTTTAGAGAGCAGTGTACCTCAATAACAGTTTCTTCCTTTGGTGCAATTGTTTTTTCTACATCTTCCTTTAATCTTCGAAGCATCATTGGCTTCAGCAAAGCCTGCAACTTCTGAACTTCTGTTTCAGACTTAAGGGCACCAAATTCTTGCAAAAAGGATTCAGAACTTCCAAATTGGCTGGGCTCAAGGAAGTTGAGAAGGGAGAACAATTCATTTACATTGTTTTGAAGAGGAGTTCCTGACAAAAGAACACGATGCTCCTGAAATAATTAAGATACAGAGTGATGTAATAAAAATTTCAGATACCCACTACTTAATCAGTCAATTTGCTTTTTACAAAAGCAAGATTAGAATTGACTTTTAAGTTCAGGAAAACTGAGCGATAAGTTATAACTGAGACAGTATGGTAAGAATACTTATATTTTTTCAATCTCAATTATTCAATAACCTACACTCAACATGGAAGAAGAATATATTGAAGTTACCATGAAAAATATAAATGAAAGAACGAAACAACCAGATTATTTAAATACAACCTTGCTGGCAAACCAACAAATGACTTTCTATTCCTGGGGGTATTCTTTCAAATAAAAAATTGTTAAAACATTACCCATAAATGCTTCCTAAATGATGAACAACTGCACATTCCTACAAATCTATCAAAGAATAACTATGGACTACACTTACACGGATCAAGTTCATAACAGTCCAGTGTAAAGGCTTTCCCTGAGAGCCAAAATTATAATAATAACCTTGTTGTTCTTATGGGAAATGAAGCATGTCAATAAAAATCTAAACATTTTGCTGAAAATGCTTTCCAAGTCTTTAGATTAAAATCTTGGACTTGCAGAAACGAACAGCTACATCTCAAAAAAGAACAACCAGCCATTTCATAAACAGTCTATTTCTTGCTTCTTTACCATTGCAAGCAAGATTCCTCAGTGCATTACAAACGATGTACGCAAACGTACCAGATTTAAAAGGCGCAAGCCCTCCAGCAGTTTACAGTTTCGGTTCTTCAAACGATGGGCCTCATCAATAACACAGAGCCTCCAAGTAAACTCTCTTAATTCCAAACAATCAGCTATAATTATTTCAAATGTTGTGATAAGGACATTGAACTTGGGTAGATCTTTCATGGGACAGCCCTTTTCATCACGGTAAAACATTTCATACTCCTGCAACATATTTCGACTGGCAGTTCTGCAAAGTAAATAACACAAATAATGATTTGGAGGAAATAATAACCAGCTGAAAACTTCAAAGATAGCAAGAAATTTGAGTTAAATAAGAGCATGATAACATCTAGCCGAGTATCATCTAACATGAGGGAAGCATGTTTTGATCACACACAAAAAGTAGAATACTTACGATCCATGGTAAACAATAACATTCATATCAGTCCATGCCTCAAATTCCCTCTGCCAGTTGGGGATGGTGGACAGTGGCGCTACTACTAAGAAGGGTCTTTTGATTCCCCATTGGTAAACAGCATGGATGAAAGCTATAGATTGAATTGTTTTCCCTAGACCCATTTCATCAGCTAGTATACAATTCCGTCTGTAAATTTCCGTTAGAAAAGAAAAAATATTAGACCCATAAAAAAAACTAATATTAGATTCATAAAAAAAGCATTCAAAGTGAACAACTACTACTGAAGGTAAATCTTAAAATAAGTATTCAATTTCAATCCCTTTCTTCTAGTACAATGAAACTGGTGAACCTTTCAAGGATAATTGGGAAAGCTAGTAGAATGAAATAACTCTCTTACACAAATTAACTACAAATAATGGCTAAGGTCAAAAGACCAGTTGGAAAGCTATCTCTAACCAAACTCAAGTTTTATTCAACATCATAGTGATTTCCTGGAAATTGGATTTATGTACAGAGTTAACTCACCCATTAAACCAAGAGAATAACAACCAATTGAGACCTTCCAGTTGATAGGCTCTCAATGTATTATCGTTCTTGTAAACTGGTGACAAATCAAGTTTTTCCCACTGTTCTCCAGTTGGTTTCTTCTTTGGCTAAAACAAGATAATTAAATCTATGATTAGAATGAAGCACATTATAATCAGAGAATCTATCAATAACATGGAAGACTATATAAAATGCTTTATCATTTAGTAAGAAATGATTTGTATTATTTCCCATCAGCTAGAATGTGTAAGCTGTGGAAAGGGCGGAAGAAAAATTGATCGATTAACTTCCAGAGCTTAAGGTGCCTCCTGAAATGTTATGATCAAAACTACTGATCTAAGTTTACTAAGATACCATCTAGATACACTAAGATACTACCTACATACATCAAACCAATGACTGAGACCGAAACAATAACCATCATAAAAAAGAGAACATATCTTTCTCAATCAATGAATCAACAGCATAACAAAATCAATAACCCTCACCTTCCACTGATCTTTGGGAGGAAGTTCCCGGAAAATTTCAAACTGTTCAACTTTGCTAGGATCGATATCTTCCTCCAGCTCCCACGTTGCATCCTCATACTGCAATCCTTTCCATTTAACAAGATAGTTTTTGGTAGTCTTGCCAGTATTTGGATCTTTGTGCTCAGCTACATCCAACACCCGATCAACTTCCACATAATCAGGATTGAATGGTTCATCCTCCAGCTGAAATTAGAACCAGACATTGACATGTTAACGTGAGACAGAAGGCTATACATCTTAGTTTTTAATGAATTCAATTATGCCTTAATGAATTTGATCCATCATAATACTTTGATAAATATTATTTTACATTAAATTGAAATGTTTAGCCACTATTTCTAAATATTCCACAAGCTGTAATGTAGGTTGCCAGCCAAGCTGACACTTTTCACGGTTACATTCCTTAAAGCCTACTAAAATCAAAATAGACTCATCCTCACTCGAACATACTGAACTCACAAACAAGATAATAAAGAATTAAAAACAACATTTCATAAAAGAAATTATACAATTCTCTAACTCACATTCTCAAATATGTTGGTATTCTGTCCCATCTTCTGCTTGAAGCGCTTGATTTTGGCAGCCATTCTCTTGTCTCCTTTCATCAGTTCTTCCTCAGTCTTCCACTCACAATGAAGATAGGAGAAGTTCCTGTACTTGACAAAATACTCCTCCACATCAACTACTTCCACCTCTACATCTTCTTCATCAGATTCCTCGTCCACCTCCTCTTTAGCTGTCTCTTTGGGTTTCAACTCCTCTTTCTTAGCCTCATTTTCTTCCTTGCTACCCTCCTCTTTCTGTTCCCCCTCAACCACAACATCTCCAGCTTCTTCAGCATTAATAGTACTACCTCCTTCTACAACCTGCTCTTGTAACGACTCTTTTGCTTCCTCCTTCACCTCTTTAACAATCACCTCTGTTTCTGCCACACTCTGATTCATATCAGTCTCTTCTACAGCAGTGATTTCGACCTTTATTTCTCCATCCTCCTTTTTCTCTTCTTCTTTAGGTTGAGCCTCTGATCTCACTTCCTCGACCTCAGTTATTCCTTCTTTCTTTGTTTCTCCTTCTTTTGCAACACTATCAATCTCCCCACCTTCCTTTAATGCCTTTGTAATCCCCTTCCTAATCTCCCTCTTGCCCATCCTAACAGCCAGCACATGTTGAACAATCATAGAATCTTCATCTGTTGTGTTCTGTAATAGACAAAAACACACTATCAATAAATGCATCATATACTTCACAACAGCCTGCAAATAATGAAAATAAAATTTTCCAACTCATATGTGTACACTAAACAATGTAATGTTTTTCTGTTAAAGAATTTGGAAATATCAACTATCAAGGAGTACAGCACAAATGAATGCATAGAATCATTTATTATAGTGCTGCCTCCTTATTTGAGTCCTGCTAGTTAACAAATTTTGGGCAAAAATTACAGAAGTGAGAGTGAGGGATTTAATTTAGTATTTATTTCTCGTTTTTTTTGACTGTGTTGGTGATATTAGTAAAAAGTTTTGAATAAATAGCAAAACATTAAAATATATCTCAATAAATAATCTAAAATAAATCCCAACAGGGCCAGACAACAAATTAATCTATATTTTGCATACTTGTAAAAGAAATAGTGTCCTGAAATTCCAGTCTTGCAATCTGAATCTAGCAATTTCACACTAGTTCAGCAACACTGTCAAATTGTGAGGCATCACCTAGTACCATTTCCTAGTTACTTAACAAATTCTTCACCCATAGAACAAAATTTTAGGCGAAGATCAAAATGAAAGAAGTTTCTATGATGATGTAAACATGAGTAATTGAGATTTATATCAGTAAACTACACCAAAGAGTCAAGTTATACGATGATATTAGAACAAGATCAACATGAACTTACAAAGGAGAGCCGATGGTATTTTGTAAGCAAGAGATACATTTTCCTTCCTGCTGATTTGTACATGCTTTAATATGACAAAAATATTAGCACAACATAGCCAAACTTTGTGTTTCTTATTTCCAGTATAAAGAGTCACTTCTCCAAGTTTCGCAGGAACAAACAAAACTGACAAAAAATGTTCACATTTACACAATATCAAAGGCAAATTCTGTCAGTAACTCAACTGATACAGAAAAAGGAATCTGAAAATTTTCCATCCATAAAAATAATAGCTCTTTCAAACAGCTAATACTAAAAAATGTTAAGAATCATCACATACACAACACAAACAGACAATTGATTGCCATAAGGGACTGAAAAGTTGTACACAAAACACAAAAATAAAAAAACCTGCTTTGGCAGTAAACAACTCACAATGTACACAAAATTTGGCTTCACCACTCCTTCCGCCTCCTCCTCTCCCCCAGCAGGTGCTGGTGCTGGATTTCGGCGGCGCTTACTTGGCTCAGTTGCTACAGGAGTAGTAACACTGCTTTCTCCTGATCCCCCACTTACCCCTCCAGCCCCAGCTGCCCCTTCCCCTTGTGCTGGAGACCCTGCCCCAGTGTCCTCTGATGGAGTGACCACTGATGCACCACCAGATGCCGCAGAGGAAGCTAACGCTAGAGGAAGCAAGCCATGGAGTTCATCCTCTGAGATGGCCAGCTCTATGTCATCCACATATTTCTTACGATGAGTATTACGAGCAGATCTTCTCTTCTGGGAGGAAAAATAAGTAAAAGTGAACACCAAGAAATTCAAGCCTTAACTTATTGAATTTCATTATTCATCCATAAAATATATTATTTATTCATTGAACATGTATCAAGTACATCAATTAGATAGTGCACAAGCTAAAGAAAATAAAATGTCTAGTAATAAATCATAATTTTATCCTCAGGCAAGGTTGGGTCAAAATGGCCTTTAGACATTACATGAAAATCTAAGCACTATGGAAAAATCTGTAAATTTTCAAGTTGAAAAAGATAAGTTTAACATAAAAAATTCAGCCTTGAATATTCTTATGAATTATCATTGATAACTAATTTTTCATGCAAAATTTGCAATTCTCTGTATGTTCTCCCCCATTTTGATTTGATTGCCTATACAATCAAAATGGTAAGAGTCATTTCTGCTCAAGTAACAACATCACTTATTATATTATTAGTTCTTTAACTTTTTATTCATAACACTTGAAAAGTCACTGTTATTATTACCAATCAATGCAATAATTTATTACTCCAATACAAAAAAGCTCTAGCTTCTATTGGCCTATTGTAAGATTAAGTGCAATGTCAATTAAAATAATAATAGAAATAGAAATAAAATAATAGAAAACCATAACTGTCTTGAATATAATTACCAGATAAACCGTTTCTTATTTAGATTACTCATGCACTCACTGTACATCAAAATACCATTTTCCAGATATATGTTCTTTAAAAATGCTAAAAATAATCTTTCCACTGGAGAATCAATATCATCGCCTCACCTGCACACCAGTGTCTGCCTCAGGCTCTGGAGAAGGTGGAGGGGTCACTTCAAGGTCAGATGCCTCTGACTCTCCCTTATTCTTTGTCTTTTTCTTAAAGCTGCTGAACATTCCCCTGTTGAAGAGAGCAACAAAAATTCAGTATCACTCAGCCAATGATCTAAGAAAAAGTGCACAGATTCATGAAACTTACTTCCCAAAAGTGTATAAATTAAATCAGGAAGCAGAAAACCAAATTCATATACCATTATTGATTCATAATTCCAAATTTATTACAAAGAGGAAAAGGGTGGTATGAATGACCCATATGATATTAAGAAGTTCAGAGAGAGCTTGGATGAGTAGCTTCATAAGCTTTTCATGGCTCACTTTTGTTGATCATGTAAATACTCCATTTATGAAAACATAAAATAGTTTAGTAAGAGACATGAGGAATAAGCATGGCTAGGCTGAACACAAAAATTAGTGTTTTTCTAACAAGGGGTATTGAGCAATTAGAGCACATGATGAAATTCAACTCAGAAACCAAGTAAATTAAGCATGCATCTAAAATTTCTGAAATAGTTCGAGGTATGAACATACGAACCATTATAAGATTCAACACATTCCAAGCATTAACTTGAGATGAAAATGACAATAATACAGTTAAATAAAATTGCCTCAACAAAATGAAAAACAAAGAGACAAAAACTCTTAACCAAACTAAGGTTTCTCAACTCATTAACCAAACACATTTTGAACTTATGTAGAGAGTTGAATGCAAATTATAATGAACTCAGCATTGTGTTTAACTTACTTATTAAAGTTACGTCTTTACTTTACCCTCTGCTGCACTAGATTGTTTAAAACATTTAAGAATTAGTTAAAAACTCCCCCAATAGTTAAAACCAGATTCCAGCACAAGTTTAGAATTAACAAGCCTTAAATTAGATGAAGAGATGAGTCCAAAGATGATATGAAGAAAGTTGGGAGGTGGATAAAGCATAAATAAACTAACCGTAATTCCCACCAGCAGGGGTTGGAGTTCTCAGTGATCGCACTTTGCAAGTATTGTTCTCTATCTAATGAGAACAATACTTGCAAAGTGCAACCACTGA
The DNA here is from genome assembly GCA_000376725.2 of Ladona fulva. Lineage (NCBI taxonomy): Eukaryota > Metazoa > Arthropoda > Insecta > Odonata > Libellulidae > Ladona > Ladona fulva. The sequence goes on from KZ308543.1 coordinate 99,726, forward strand.
GAACCCCAACCCCCACTGGTGGGAATTCTTCAATGGTTAGTTTGCTCGCAAACAATTGCTATCTGGAGCTTTTATCTAACTCTAATGTTCTGTAAGCATGCCATGCATGGTCTAGATTGAAAAAGTTAACAGATAAATAATCTTTGAATGATCTTACTTGGCATTTCGAATTTTGGGAGTAGTGGAGAGCCTGGGTGATTTTCCTTTTGTTCGATCCCTCTTGGGTTTTTTGGGTTTAGCCGTAGCTGGAGTTCCACCATCTGTTCCCTCCCCTGTTGCACTTGGTGTTCCAGCTTCTGTCCCTGGAGTGCTCTCAGCTGGGGTTGCAACTGCATCTCCTGATTTCTCAGCCTTGGCTTCTGGAGTTGTTGCAACAGCAGTCCCCTCTGTATTTTCAGAAGGAGATGACCCCTCAGTAGCAGTAGCAGTGGCTTCAGCTGCTGGGGGAGTTCCTTCCACCCCTTCTCCTTCTGCTGGCACTGCCCCTGGAGCTGGTGGTGGCTGAGATTCTCCTGAGGCTGCAGCATTTGCCACAGCTTCTGGTTTAACTGCTACTGCTGCACCTTCCTTCTTCTTGCTCCTGCTTCTAAAAATAGCACAAAGCCCCATTTACCTCAGAGATCAGAAATATTCTCAACTAAAAAAGTGCGCAGAAAAAAAATGTTGTGATGAGCTAAGAATGCAGCCCCGGCAGTTAATTTCATGACTTTATATCCTACCATTTAAATGCAAAGAATGAATTCACCTCAATTCCTCACAATTCAAATAATAATGCAAGAAAATTAAAATTTCTCTAAAGAAATAGAAGAGACTTTAAATAAATTATAACAAAACTACTGTAAAGAGAATTTAAGACAAAAATTAAAAGAAGAAATATGACTATAAAGACAGAAGAAGATGAAATTATTAAATTAAATTAAAGTTTTCTAGAAGTAGACTTAATTAAAAATAGGAGGATACATTAACAGAAAAGATAGAGATATTTCCTAAAAAGGACAAATAAAATGGCCTAAGACAGGGGAGTGGCTTCACAAAGAGCAGCAAGATTTAAAGAGAGCAACAGTGTAATCTGGTAATCCAGCACTTGCTACGTTCTAAATCTTAATAGCTGCTTGCTACAATTTCTTTTAATCAAGATTTTCCATTTGTAATTAAGGCAATTCTGAGAATACATTTTTGAAAGATGCCATTTTGATGAGTTAAACTGTAAGATGCCACATAATAATCCAATTAATAATATCCACAATTCATCTGATGAAATTGGTTTCTTGACTTATATTAGAATAAATATTAATCCAGCAAAATTGATATATATATATTAATTATGAAAGAATAACCACAAATGTCCACCTCCAAACCACCAACATGTACTTCAAAGTCAATAAATCAAAAAGGTAATAAGCGTATGAAGATATATTTGCACAATATAATATTATAATCATTATCTTACTTCCTTGGTTTGCTGGGTGTCTTTCCCTCCCCAGGAGGTTTTGGCTCCTTCTTCTTCTTAGGCTCTTTTGGAGGTTTTGGTTCCTTAGGCTTCTTTGGTTCTCTAGGTTTCCTTTATGAGTACATTTCAGTAATTAATATTACTTGTCAAAACATAAACACGTTACATTCATTACTACAAGGCTAAAATACCAGAAATTGATTTATTACCTCACATTACAGATAAATTCCTTTCTAAGCAGTTGAAAGGATTCTAGATAAAAGATACACAATTTCGTGTACCTTGAATGAGCAATTAAATGTAAATTATAGAGAAAATATTGAAACAAACATAATATATCTTCGAATTATCAAAGACCATTCACAAAACTTCAAGGAAATGATAAAAAAAGTCCTAAGACAATAAACTACTTGATTGAAACTTTTCTTTGTTTCCAGACACTTTTCTTGTTGTTTCTTTATACACCCCCCTGCCACATGCCGATATGTGGCTTGCAGGGTATTCATATAGATAAAGATAAGGAAATTTTGGGGCAGAACATACTCAAACCATTCTAAAGATAAGGAAATTTTGGGGCAGAACATACTCAAACCATTCATTCATACCTTGGTGTTTTGGGCTTTTTGGGCTTGGGTTCTGCAGGGGGAAGAGGTTGGCCATCAGGCCCAATGGCCACTTCCCCAGGTGGCTGAGCTGCATCCTCCTTCTTCTTCCTACTTTTCTTAGGTTTGGCGGTTCCTCCCTTCCCCCTACCTTTTGCTGGAGTGCCCTACAAGAAAAAAACTTACTGAAATTTTCGCCATGCAAAATTCTGATTTTTGAGTTAGCATATAAAGGTTGTTAAATTTCTGAAGAATTATATTACCTACCAAAATCTTAAAAAATTATAAAAGCTAATTAAGTTTTAAAGGGTTTCAGAAATAATTCAAATACCAGTTATGACTTCCTGAATGAGATTCTTCAGTAATCAATCAAACTTGACTGGCTGACATGTGATAAAGGTATGCTTTATACTTATCTAATTGCACCTGGGGCTTCATGATGTAAAGTCGTTCACAGCAAAAGATATATTTTGTCATGTTAACTTGAAAAGAGAGCCACCACAGTAGCAATAGCAACAGCTAATGGTACTGTGGCTAGCCTAACTGCTATCTTATAATGAATACATTAATGTTAACGTACTCAAGAGCAGCTTTCCAAATAATCCAAGGAAAGAGGATGTAGAGCTGTACAGATTCTATTAGCATTTCAAAACCAAAACTATTAATCAAAGACATATATCTAACATTTTGAAAGAGTGAAAATGAAGATTGTTAACGACAACAAAGTCAAACACCCAAATTGTTTAAATTAATTTCAATGTTGACAATTATATCCCTATGCTGCATTTAATATAAAGAAAATCCTTCATTTTTCAAGTTTCTGCTGCAATGAAAAGAGCAGATCCAAGAAATCTCGATTGCATCATATCTTATTCAACAGCTGACTTTTGCATAATTTAGTTAAGAGAAACAAAGCAACTGTTGTTAGCAATAATGAACTTGAATTAGCCTGAATACACTTATTGCTTGGCAGGAAATTTTCAAAACAAAAAGCAGATAACTATTTAACAGGGAATCACTTCAAAATGTAAGTGGTCCCAGTGGGGGAGCAAATGAATCATTGGAAAATCCTAGAATTTTCTAGATTCTGTGCTCAGGAAAGCACCTGAATGCAGATGCTGGTTTCAAATCGAAGAAGAAAAAATGGAGAGAAACTTAAGGTACAGTAAAACTAAGGTGTTAAAACTCTATGAGTGAATCCATCCTACTTCCAATATCATTAAATATTGTGAATGGAAAAAATCCAATAATGAACCCTGAAAAGTGAATCCTTATCAAAGTTACATTTTTTTACCTGTATATCAGCAGGAAGCATCCCAGGGAGGGCTGGAGGCACTAAGATGCACTGAGGGCCTCCAGAGCAATGGTCCTGAGCCATATGTTGCTGTAAAATATGCAAACGCTCCTGGAGACGGACCACCTGGAAACAAATAAGGAAGGATTCAGGAACTTGGACAATCAACCTTTAACTTTTCAAAACAAAAAAAAAAATTGTCTAAGCTGCCAATTACTGTTTCACTTAAATTTTATAATCTCTCACATTGAAAATATTGCTCCACATGCTAACAGCTGAAAAAATTACAATACTAAGACTACAGCCAGAATGAAATCCAAGGATTACAATAATTTCTTGAATCAAATTAAATTCATGAAATATCAGCCCTTCAAATAATGTCTAATTGTTCAAACCAATACTGAAGGCCAACTCTTATAGGGAACACAACAAAATTCTACAAAAACTTCCTGGAAGAAGTATGTACATCAATAAATGAAAGTTATCGTCAAACATAAAAATATAATTAACAAATTTAAGAATAAGTGGTTAACGATAACTTCCAATTAATAGAATTGTTTATTCAGTATATACCTCATGAACTTCCATTATGAAATGTGGAGATCAAGGACAAAATACATAAATCTGATATCAAATGATGATGATTGCAAGAAAAATAAAGTTATAACAACTTTAAGGCAATTTATCATTGAAATGCCAACACTTCCTCACCTACTAATACTATTCCAAACTGTACACATCCGTAAAATTAAACAAAGTGAAAAAATTCAAGAAAAAATTTGGAATATTCGCCAGACAACAAATTAATCTATATTTTGCATACTTGTAAAAGAAATAGTGTCCTGAAATTCCAGTCTTGCAATCTGAATCTAGCAATTTCACACTAGTTCAGCAACACTGTCAAATTGTGAGGCATCACCTAGTACCATTTCCTAGTTACTTAACAAATTCTTCACCCATAGAACAAAATTTTAGGCGAAGATCAAAATGAAAGAAGTTTCTATGATGATGTAAACATGAGTAATTGAGATTTATATCAGTAAACTACACCAAAGAGTCAAGTTATACGATGATATTAGAACAAGATCAACATGAACTTACAAAGGAGAGCCGATGGTATTTTGTAAGCAAGAGATACATTTTCCTTCCTGCTGATTTGTACATGCTTTAATATGACAAAAATATTAGCACAACATAGCCAAACTTTGTGTTTCTTATTTCCAGTATAAAGAGTCACTTCTCCAAGTTTCGCAGGAACAAACAAAACTGACAAAAAATGTTCACATTTACACAATATCAAAGGCAAATTCTGTCAGTAACTCAACTGATACAGAAAAAGGAATCTGAAAATTTTCCATCCATAAAAATAATAGCTCTTTCAAACAGCTAATACTAAAAAATGTTAAGAATCATCACATACACAACACAAACAGACAATTGATTGCCATAAGGGACTGAAAAGTTGTACACAAAACACAAAAATAAAAAAACCTGCTTTGGCAGTAAACAACTCACAATGTACACAAAATTTGGCTTCACCACTCCTTCCGCCTCCTCCTCTCCCCCAGCAGGTGCTGGTGCTGGATTTCGGCGGCGCTTACTTGGCTCAGTTGCTACAGGAGTAGTAACACTGCTTTCTCCTGATCCCCCACTTACCCCTCCAGCCCCAGCTGCCCCTTCCCCTTGTGCTGGAGACCCTGCCCCAGTGTCCTCTGATGGAGTGACCACTGATGCACCACCAGATGCCGCAGAGGAAGCTAACGCTAGAGGAAGCAAGCCATGGAGTTCATCCTCTGAGATGGCCAGCTCTATGTCATCCACATATTTCTTACGATGAGTATTACGAGCAGATCTTCTCTTCTGGGAGGAAAAATAAGTAAAAGTGAACACCAAGAATTTCAAGCCTTAACTTATTGAATTTCATTATTCATCCATAAAATATATTATTTATTCATTGAACATGTATCAAGTACATCAATTAGATAGTGCACAAGCTAAAGAAAATAAAATGTCTAGTAATAAATCATAATTTTATCCTCAGGCAAGGTTGGGTCAAAATGGCCTTTAGACATTACATGAAAATCTAAGCACTATGGAAAAATCTGTAAATTTTCAAGTTGAAAAAGATAAGTTTAACATAAAAAATTCAGCCTTGAATATTCTTATGAATTATCATTGATAACTAATTTTTCATGCAAAATTTGCAATTCTCTGTATGTTCTCCCCCATTTTGATTTGATTGCCTATACAATCAAAATGGTAAGAGTCATTTCTGCTCAAGTAACAACATCACTTATTATATTATTAGTTCTTTAACTTTTTATTCATAACACTTGAAAAGTCACTGTTATTATTACCAATCAATGCAATAATTTATTACTCCAATACAAAAAAGCTCTAGCTTCTATTGGCCTATTGTAAGATTAAGTGCAATGTCAATTAAAATAATAATAGAAANTGGGGTATTTGTGATGGTCTAGGAGACATGCGAGGAGGTCCAGGAGATCCCACTCGCTGCTGAATGGAACCAGTCCTTGGAGACATTTGAGGTGAATGCTGTGGAAAATTTGTTCGATACTGAGGGCTGCCTTCCCCAGTTCCAGCAGCCATTTGCTGCACCTTTTGCTGCTGGGGCAAACCATGCTGAGGAGCCACATAGTGCCTGTGATTAGCCACAGGAGGAACCTGCATGCGATGAGAAACAAAAGAATGATGGTGACCAGCTGGTCCCATCACTGGTGTAACATGTTGCTGAGGCATTGCAACATGATTATACTGAGGAGTTTGCTGGTTAACCACATCCATTTCACAACCACTACCTTGTTGTTGCTGGGCTGAATACTGTACATGATGATGTGTTTGATTATAACCAACATAACCTTGTCCAACTTGCTGCTGTCCCATTGTTCCACTAACCCCTGGTCCTTGATACACACCTGTACCAGCACAAGGGTTTTCGGCACCCCCACCTACATCACTGAAGCCAGGCACACGCTGCTGCATAGGAGGATATCCACGGGACATTCCTACACCCGGACCTCCAGCTATAATGGGATCCTGCCCACAATATCCAAGTTCTTGCCCTTCTGGCTGACGTTGTGGAGGATAGGTGCCAATTTGCTGTCGGTAAGGGTCCTGCTGAGGACCCATCTGTGCACTGTAAGTATTGCCACCACCAACTTGATAACTTGTAGAGGCTGAACCATTCCAGCCAACACCACCTCTTATTCCATCATTTCCACCAGCCCCACCAACTTCTACCCCACTTGTTTCATTTCTTCCAACCATACCTCCTTGGTCCAACCCATACATACCTCCATCGTTAGGTGAACAGAATGCTGGGAATTGATTGGTGCGCATTGACCCACCAGAACCTGCAGTTCCAGGGTTCTGATAAGTTACTGGCCCACATAACTGACCTGAAGGAGGGGCTCCACCTCCAATCATGGCCCCTGAGGTATCATAGCCTGCACCAGCAAGATGTTGCTGCTGGTGGTGATGATGATTCAATTGTGAGGCTGGCGAACCATATATTCCTCCTTGCCCATCCATGTGATGCTGCTGGGGTGAGGGTCGATGATGTCCTCCATACTCTCCAAAAGTGGACATCTTCTGAAGAGAGGCCTCTTGGGATATGGAAGAAAGGTGCTCAATTTGGCCATAAGGTGGTGGTGCAGTACGGCTGGCAGCTGAACCTCCAGAAGCTCCTGGCCCAGCCTGCTGTGGAGGCTGCTGTGAAGATGGCTGCCCTGGTGTTGGATCAAAGCCATCAGATCCCAAATCTGGTAGGCCATCCAGCATACCTGCTCCCACATCCTCACCAAATAGGTCGTATGAGTCCATGCTACTGAGATGTTGCAGGTTATACCTGCTGCATTCTACCCTGTGACTCTAATACTATCACAACTGCCATATTCACTCCATTAGCCCTACTCCTCTTCCCTTATCTTGCTTTGAACTAAATGTCATGGTGCAAGATATACTATAATAGGAAAGTAAATAACTGTGAAAATTTACATTTTTCAAAGCTTGATCCATATCTCCATTTCTGCATTCCAGGGTCAAACTGAAAAGAAAATTAAGAAGACATGAATGCCTAGAAATGTCTACAATGAAAAGTAACCCATTTTCTATGTATGTGATGAATTAATATAACTAGAGATGAGGGAAATTCAAATAATTGTCCACCCGAATCACAATATTAGGTGTTTATATTTAGCCACCAAAAAGTAAACAAATATATATATATAAATAAACGAAAACCAATAAAACAGTTGTAAGTCCATCCTTTGACTCAAGAAATACATCTAGAAATATATGTTTTAAGAATGTAAGTATTATAATCTGAATTTCTCAATGATTTAACTGCTTCGTCTAAAACAGGGTATTTTCATATGAATTGTTCTTAAAGTATAAGAACTCCTGAAAAAATAAATCTAAATAATTATAAACTCAAGTGAAAATATAAAACTACTACATGAAAACATAACATGAACTTGCCAAAAAGAAAATAATACACTAAATGGATTACAATCAATACACATCATATATAACCTACTAAAGAAATTATAATGACACCTTGTAGATTGTGAGAACCATAGCATATATAAACAGAAAATTTAATTTAAAACTTTCATTTCTTGGGAATTTACAGTCATTCATGACAAATGTCTGCAAAAAAATGTTAACTTCTTGATGAGAAAAATATGAAGAGCACCAAGGCAGTACTTTCTTAGACTTTAATTAACTAAGGATCCATAACAAACTGTTATGGATCCTCAGTTAATCCCTGCTCCTAAATCATGATTTTGGATGATCATTCATTATGCAAAATTGGAGTTTGATCATATGATACGCAATATAGCCAAGCCGCAAACTATTATAATGAAAAATACAGTCGAATAAATTGAATTAATAATGAATTTTTACTTCAGCAACATGCAAGGAATAACCTTGCAATTAAGATTTAAAACACAACCACTCAAGACAAGTATTATACAAACCATTGAACTAAGCAGGCAATTACATACACAGCAATACCATGTTATGAATTGTTTTGTACATAAAAATGATACAATAAATACCCCACAGTAATAAACCCCCTTAAGGAATCAATATGTTAATCTTTTCCAGGAATTTAAAAAATATTACCTTATAACTTTCATAAACATTACTAAGATCCTCCAATTGTTTTTCCTAGATTCTAATATGTAAGTTTATACACATTTCAAGTAAGACTACCTTGTTCATTAAGGATAGCATTTTAAGAAAGTATAAAAGGTAAATATATGAGACTAATCTAAAGTAAACTCATTATAATTTTTCTCACATACCAGACTACTTGAAAAGTTTAATCTGTCGAAGAATTACTTAGGATTGCTTTGATACCATTAAAGTATGATTTAATACAATATATCATATGCAACCAAATGAGAATTTAATACTAAAGGTAACCTCTAATTCAAGAAGATTGAGCTGTTACTTAAATGTATTTACAATTTCCTTATCAAATGAAGCTCACCCAAATTCTTACTAGAAAAAAACTCAGGCTCTGCAAGAGTAATGAATACACAGTAGATTGCTTAAATAACAAACCATTGTGCCTGTCAATGACTTTAATTATTGCATTAGATTCTTTACAAAAGTATAGACAAATGTTAAAATTTCTTTAGGTTTCCACAGGCTTTTTACACACATGACAATAACATCAGAAATGTTTATGAATGTTAGGAAGGAAAAAAAAGCAATTCTCAGAAATCAATATCAATGATGAAATAAATTCATCCTATTTCCCAAATACTATTCTAGGGAATAAAAAGATTTCAGAAAAAAATATGCCTTTAATCATAAGATTTAATAACATTTACAAAGAGATAATGAAGTAACAAGATGAAAGATGTAACTATGATTGAATATGAACAAAAACTTATGATGCAGCTAAAATAATTTACATGTTACTAGAGAACACAAAAAATACTAATTAATCACTATCACAATTACTGCACATTCTAATAAAACAAAACTTAAAAACATCGCTGTAAACCTTGGCTTTCCATCTGTACTTTTTACAGAACAGTAACAATATTTAGTCAGAATCACAAATGAATCAATCAGCAGCCAAGTCAAAATCCTTACTTACTCTGCCTTTATTTTACTTCAGGATTTTATTGTATACAAACCTAAAGCACCAAAGAAAGTGATAATCATGCCTTAAGATACATAATGGACTCAACAACTTAACAAATGCAACACATTATTATAAATAATGTGTTGCATTTTACTTACAGGCTTATATGAAAACTTTTTTCATCTTTTTTACTTCACCATTCAAAAGTAATTCAAACCATTGGTGAAAATTATTATTAGCAGGTATTGATGAAATTTCTTCATTTTACCATGATTACTTATCTTAAAATAATGAATAAACAATAAATTTATTTTGACATAACTGAATGCTAATTCAATTATTATGATAGAGAAATGCTTAAAAATATAAGCTGTAAATTTTAATCACAATTATGGGCTATGTTATAAAATAACCTTATGGCCTCAGTTTTTATATTAACTCAAAACTCAATTCTTAGAAATATGAAGAAAAAGCAATCAATAAATTGATAAGACCTCACAGCAAATATTGATTAATTTCTTGTGAGTGATGTAACTTGAGAAAACCAAATCCTGCTGTTCTCAGACCTGGACTTCATTTTTATCATGGCAAAACTTCTATGTGAGAGAGAAAGTATATACTGAATCAATTTCCTCAACGAGTGTTATAGGGCACTTTGATTTATTTTCAAGATATGAAATAAAGCGATGGAAAGGCAATCACATTGAAAACCTGTTTTCTGTACCTTCACACCAACTCAAAATCTCATATAGTGATTTAACAAGACAGGAAGTATTGTTTTAATTTCATTGTATAGCTATAAAAATTTGAAATATCCAGATAGCTTACTCTGTCACATAGTTAATGATACAAAACGTCAATATGTTACTATCTATATTATCAGTAGATTCTTTTTACCCATGGAACAAAACAGTCACAGATAGAACATGTATTAAATGAGATACCACGCAAAAGTTGTGTGAACACATTCTAAATACAAACTACCAGGTACATTTTTTTCATTAATGCAGAGTTTTTTAATCAAATGTATTCAATACTAATTAATTGAAGGGATATAACCAAATGCTATCAGTCATTTTCATGAAAAGTTAATTAAAATGTGCACATTGTAAATGCTCAGTACTGTGGTATTTCAATATGTTAGATTGTTTAAAGCAACTCCAGACAACCCAACTGGATTAACCTACCATTTGAGCAATCACACAGTAATCCAAACATAAGAACTCCTCATTCAGAAATCCTGTTACTAATTCAAAATCAAATGACCATGCAATCAATTGAGATTGCCCTTTATAACCACCCAATCACAAACTTTTAATGATGTAGTTGAAGATTTAGTAAATTTCAGGGATTTTTTACACTCCCCAAACTATTAGGCAGCATTCATTTCATTTACAACTTATACAAATCTGATGACAGATATACTAAATAAAGGTTATGAAAAATCTAAAGATGGATCTTTACGATGAAATCAAAGAGGTGGAATATGCAACACCAATTTTGCAATGTCCAGTCAGAGCCTTTTTAATAGCTTCATGTAATATACTTCTTAACTTTAAAAAATTTTATACCCTACAAGGTTGCAACTACCAACATAAGCTGCAAGTACCCCATGTTGAAACTACTCTTGTAACTTGACACATAAATGTGATACGAAGAAATGAACCTTAATCTTTTAGTTGGTTAGGTTAGCATTTAAGAGAAAATCTTGTGAAATAACTTTAAAATTTTAGCGAACTGTTTCACAAAAATTTGGAATGATTTTAAAACCGTTGACAGTTAACTAGAGAAAGGGAGTTTCGTGTAATTAAAAGAATTCTAATCCACCGATAAAGTTTGAATACAAAATGGTTTGAAGATACACGGGGGAAAGTCCAACCGGGGTTTTAAGTATATTAAAAAGTGTACGAAAACATGTGCATCTACATAATATTTGGGTCCATAAAGTGACGTAAACATTTTGTAGCGATGTTTTTGGAATGGCCAATAACTTCCAAAGCTATGTTAACGGAAGCAAATTTATAACATCCGAATTCCAAACAACTGATCGTGGAGGTACAACATCGACCCCGAGTGTACATGCTTTTCGCTTCTCATCAACTCTTATAACTTACATTTCCATCTGTATTTAAGACAAAAAATTCCTCTCCGTCTAAGTAGCGTGGGAATAGAAGGTGGTAAGAATTCCTTACGTTCCATAAGTCACTGACACAAATTTCTTCGCGCTAAGAAAGATGACTTTCAAAATGCTGATCCAACGTTAAACAAATGAATCTGTAGAAATTGTATTACTTCAATCATAATAGTATCAAGACATCGACGCGAAATTTTGTCTCTAACACGAAAATTACAATATTATTTCGTCTATGAAAAAAGCGAATTGTACTGCAAGGTTCTTAAAGCTCTATATATTTAACTTTATCATATTATTACAGGAGTATAATAATATGTGGCCAAGTCAAAGATCTCTAAAAGGACGAAACAAGATTAAATGCTAAGTTCGACAGCTTACATCGGGTTATATTCAAGATAAAATGTATGAATCATCAAATATAAAATTTAAATACACGAAATTCTGGCAATTGAAAATCTAGGACTAAAAACGTTATTATATCGTCTTACCTACTAATTGACCAGGCGCTAAACCGAATTATGATAAGGATACACTGCGTTCGACGAATCTATAACAACTAAAGGCCATCCAAAAGTGTAAAACAAATATTACTAAGCAATTAACATATGCGTCTGCGAAAATTCTGACTTCCTTTCACTGTTTGTTGAAACTAAATACTTGCGAATGATTAAATCTAAGTCTCCAATATATACTTAATCTTTAATAGTAAGCCACTTCTGTGTAATAAATTCATAATGCATCATTTAATCGGTAATTTTTTAAAGTACAAATCCATGGAAAGCAAGGGTTGAAAGCAATCTGTTTGTTATCACTTGAGCGATGATTATATGTATCTCTCCATTAGAAAACATATTTCCGAACGTCGACTTCCAGGAGAGAACCTAGGGGAAAAGCTATACGCTTATGTCGTTATGAACCATTGCTGGTAACCATAATCGCAATAGCTTCTCCCGCTAGGGCCACCCCAAACCATCTTCTTCTCTTGGGAAAACTTCAACAATCTTCAGCCAATATAACCGTCCAACTCAGATCTTCGACGGCAAAGAAGTTCACAAAAACGTCAAAAATAACCAACACTTTCAAACACTGCACTACTAACTACGAATAATTACAAGTTAAATAAAAAAGTAATTAACAAAATCGTAAGATCTCACGTAAGGAATAACAGGTAAGAGCGTTTAATGGTCGTATACGAAACTAGATTAATCTAAAGCTGATAGGTTTAGGCAAACCTATAAACTAATTAACGAATTGAAATAAATCAAATAAATATTACCTCAAAAAATCACATATCCAAACTTATTTGCCAAACAAAAAACTAAAGCCGAATCCTGACATACTTTTTGGAGTTAGGCAGTAGGAACTGAATTCGCATGGCACACTTAAATTACATATTACAAAGATCATAAGGAGCAAAGAATTTTCCGTAATAATAGTTAAATACTAAAGAAATTATAGTGTTTGATCAGACTTAGGAGCGGTCACAACCAATACAAACTAAAACTCAGCTGTCAAAGGGCACCGGCCGATAATATTTCTCGAGACCTAAGCTTCTTTTCTGACACAACACTATTCACTACTACATAACTTAACTAAAGTTGCGAAGTCTACAGTTTAAATGAGAGAAATTCAAAAAAAATTCGATTTCACTATGGCCGAGGGAACAATGAACTTTACTGAACGCCATTCGAAGTGTCCTCTTTCGGCTTGGGTGCCTCTATACGTTCAATACTTGCAAGACCCTAGAGTACACAATGACTGAACACACCAAGATCCAGCATACCACTAAAAAAAATGAGATTTGAAAAGCTTCAGAACTCAATATAGAAATACTTACGAGAAGTTTGACGGTGCATGGTATTCTTCAAAAACAACAAATTTAAAGATTTCTAAACATTTTCACACACATATCGTACGGTATCATGTGAACAAGCCTACAGCAGCTCTAGAAGACGGTTCTAATTGGTTAGAATAATGCCGAAAATCCTCCCTTCAACATGCCTTACCACCAATCAGAAAATATCTTACATAAGGTGCTGGCGAATGCGGACTACCATCAACCAATAGAGGGTAAGCATCGGAGGAAGGACCCGGATAGTAATTTCTTTATATCTGATAGTACCTTTGAAGATTTAAAGGCGAATTAAGCAAAGGAGGCGATTATTAATTAGGTTATAAAGAACTCCGTATTCTGAAGTGTATTTTCTTCATTAAAGCAACTTTACTAAAAAAGATGAACCCATTAAGGCAGTAGCTCTCGAATGGCGTGTGCTGCTGCAAGTGGAAATATCAGGAACCAATTTTCGCTTTCGTGAAAGAAGTGATTAATTGTTTTATCGTAATGGAAGAGTATCCGCGGTCAGGTTGTAGAAGTATCCAATGTTTAGAGCATTTGATGCCTATCGGAGGAATTGGCCCAAAAATAAACATTTTTAATAAGATAGTCTTCGTCCTTATGCGTTTGTTGTATATTTCATGGATTTCAACACTAAAAATTAAATTTAACGGGTAATCTGACATGGGTCAATAAATATTCTCTTAATAGTTATTACGTATGCAATGTACGTGAGTAATGAATATCTTCACTTGGAAATTTCACCTGAATGTTTGGCTTGGCCAAAGTTCGTATTTGTTAGTAGCAAAGTTGTTTATATTTTGATAAAGACCTTTATACGTTTAAACTTGTCTCGCACCAAATATCAGGTGACGTAAACTACCAAATTAATGGATGAAGAATGATACTTATGTATTTTTCCTTTAATTTTACGCTATTACTCGTAATGGGATTTATTTGACCAAATTTTTCTCCATCGGAAAGATTTTTACCTTCAAATTCTTCACTAGAAAACGCGAAAGCTACTGCTGTTTTCTATTTATTTCATACCAAGTTTAAAAAAGTAAAGTAATTCATCTCACGAAGAATCTCAATGCTTTTTGTTCCGTTTTACTATATATAGAAGTACTTTTAAGGAAGGTAAATATTTTATCTGACCATTCCAATTACCCAACGGATTTTGTTTGCGGCGACGATAGTGAGAGCGTGGTTTAGGCCTTAGTTTTACCGTACTTAGTTGCGTGTCGTGTCGACGGCATGGCCTTTAATTTGAACTTTCCTCCACGCAGCCATTCTTTTCGTAGTTTGCTAAGGATCTATAAAATAAACGCAATATGTCAATGATTATTTTGAGAGGTGTTTCAGGTTGTTTGCAAAATTTCAAAAGAAAAGCCTTCAACCATATAGTTATTTTTCAATACCTACACTTAAACTTAACCAAAGCACTAATTCGTTAAGCTCAGCAACTGACTAATATGATGACTATTTGATGAAGATGACTAAATTTGCAAGCAGAAAATCAACCTTACTTTAGCCTTTTGATCATAAAATTTTAATGATCAATGAAAAGAATTGCAGTCTTGGATATGAAGATGTGGTGATCATCTCGAAACTGGTCGCGTTATTTTTTTTATGTGAAATTGGTCTATTTTTGTAAAATAATCTTTAATAAATTATAGAGATGTTCCACCAAATAATTCCATCACTTAACATGTTTTATTAAACTCGGATGTGAAGTTTTTAAAAGAGAAATTATGAATGTTTAATCATGTTCTGGTCCAGGAAGAAATATATTTTGTTTAAAGATTAAAAAAACGAATTATTATGAGACGAGAATGAGTTTCAACATAGATATAATCACACTAATGGAAAATAAACTCACTAGTGGATTCATAAAAGTGAATAAAATCTCATGAACTCAATGAAAGACAGGAATCTAAGGGTTCATGAATATTCTCCGATTATGATTTGGTTTTCCAACCTAATTCTTGTTGTTTGCATCAAAGAAAATTATTTCAAGAATCGATTCCCCCCAAAAACTAATGAATAGATGAAAGTCATAAATATTTGCTAAGGATGACTTACTTGGGGATAAATTTCCAAGTTCTGCTCTTCTGGCTGGTTGAAACTCCCATAATATCAAAGAAATTATGTTTGGACAATTTTAAGAAATAACTTTAATTTTTAATGTTTCTTACGGCATAAAAATAAGTCCTGCTATCAAAACAGAAATTTATAGTTTTTTATTATGATCACAAAATATATTTTCTCAAGAAAGAATTACAGAGAAGATATACATCAGTCTAGAAAGCAACAATAATTGAAAAGGCATAAAGGAATTCAATCAATCTTTCATTCCTTTACAAAAGGAATTGTCCAGTTGACAACTTTCATCACTAAACAAATAGAATGCTGAATCTGAACAAAAGAGAGCCATTTCAGGTTGCAATTATTGAAGTAAATTCTATGTGTAGTATGCAAAAGAATTTCTTAAAAATGCAATACCTAAAGAATTTGGATAATACTTTGAAAATTCAACTGCTTATTTTAATATAGTCCTCTCCATGTCATGAACTTCCACCCTCATCAGAAGTTCCACTTCTGGGCCTTTTTAAAGATTTAAATTCAAGAGATTTTTCCTCTAATTTTGTACTGGAATTTCTATCTCTATAAGGTGATTCTTCTTTGCTTTTATCTCTTTTTGAAGGAGATTCTGAAGTTGATTTTCCATTGTTTGTTGAAGAACATTCCATTTCCTCATCCATTGAAGAGCTATCACTACCTGAGGGGATCTTACTGACCCAAACAACTGCCTTTCCACAGCGTCGTCCAACTGAAATAAAATACAATATGAAGAAATAAAGAACTTGAAGATCAACTGATTACATCAACTTCCCTATGCCAGCATACATATGCCAACATGCCAGCGTTTGAGAAAAGCCATCTTACTCAAATTTTTCAAAGATAAAATTGGCTTATTTTCAAAAGGTCTTGCACATTCAGCAAAATTATTTAAAAAATTCAATAGGTAATAAGGAGTATCTAGCTAATCCCAATGTCAGTTAATCACTTAGCTTCATTACCCCAGTTTGAAGGCCGGATATATTCATTATAACCTCTTTCCATATATATTTAAATGCCCTTATGAACTTTTGTACGGGAAAATTTTACAATAACCAACAGCAAGAAAGGAAAACTTATAGCAAATTTGAGAACTTGACTACAAAGCTAGAGTTTTATGTTTGATAATGAAAACAATATTGTGAGAATTTCAAAGCCATTTGCACAAGATGTATGAAAATCTCATATTGACATCCTTGAATATTTTTAATCTAAAGCATTTAACCGAGGAATGCCCATTCCCCTGTGCAGAGGCATGTAAGACAAAGTAGGTAAAATAAAAGAATTTACCTAGACACCAATTCCAAGAGGCCCCAAATCATATCTTCTGTTCTTGAGGGAATAAAATATAACTAAAGAAATAAGGCAAACACTTTGTAATTTCCACAAATATATATTACGGACTACTGGTTTCGGCAAACGAGCCATCATCAGGTCACAAATACAGAAAATGCAAGCACTTATATAGGATTGGAAATTTTGGAAGGAAGGATGAGGAGAGGGGAAGGGGACACGAAGGTTATTTCCTTAGTTAGATTTGTCAAATTTCCAATCCTATATAAGTGCTTGCATTTTCTGTATTGCTGACCTGATGATGGCTCACCGCCAAAACCGGTATTCCGTAATATATATTTGTGGAAATTATAAAGTGTTCGCCTTATTTCTTCATGATGTCTTTCCACGAAGTACG
>KZ308543.1:119008-133941 GCA_000376725.2 Ladona fulva
ACTGAATTTAATTCTACCAATTTTTAAAAATGCTGCAAGCCAAGAGAATACTTGGAAGCAAAAAGCTTCAGGTATAGCTGAGTATGAGTGTTAAGAACACTATGAAAGCATCCAAGAATAAAAAGGGCTATTCAGCAAATTATGAAAAATAAAAATATTACAAAAAATAAGGAAAAGATCAATAGAAAAGATAAAAATGAAATTAAGAAACAAGAGGTAATGGTAAAACTGAGTAACCTAATGGATGAGAATAAATTGGAGGAATTAAACACTGAGTGTTAGAGAAAATAATAATTAGCATTATAATACTGAATTTAGAATAGGAGTAACTATGAATTCTTTAACGTAACCATACAAAATAGAATTAAAGAGATTATTTTAAAAAATTGTACAAAGTGATCATAAATTATTTTGAAAATGGATGTATATTATGTATATCAAATGTCAAATGAGCCTTGACTTTTATACATACACCCAGATTTTAAATGCCTTGGCATTTCATCCTGAAGATAACTCCATAGAAAGGAGTCAAAATGTCAATTCTAATCAAAGAAACAGCCTAGTTAAAGACCCAAGAAGCCAAGAAATTCACAACTAGTAAAGCAATAGATCAATTACATTAAAAATGGTTTGAGGGTATACATAGTAAGAAAACAAGAAAATTATAAAGTAAAATTAGATAGAAAATAAATCTCATTTAGCAAAACAGTACTTTCATTGTTACAAGTTTAAATGTGCCTTTTAAAGTCCTTTGTACATATGAACCCCTTATGGATTAGGTCCTTTGTTTTATTCCTCAAATATGGTTATTGAACTTTTTTCAGAGGAATTTCTGAGGTAATATATACATCATTACTTCATAATAGTAGTAGTAGTAATGTTAAAAGTGCTTTGACAACTGAGGTCATTTCATTTGCAGACCTCCAACAGGAAACAAACCAGGGACTGCTTTCACTGAAATTGCACATGTTGCCCACTTGGCTATCCAGGAGTTCAACTACTTCATAATAATTTCATTTTCAAATATCATACAATAGAGTAAATGAAAGGGCTAATTGCCTAACAAATGAGATGAGCCAAAAAGTACACAAAGCAGATGATTAACGTTAATATTTTTTTTATACTCAAATAACTAAGGAAAATGGGACATTCATCATGATAATATTGGTGGTGACCAGAAAAATTATAACTTTACATCAGAAGAATTATGGCAGCCATAAGTACTTTTTTACTCTTACCAATTTTCTTTAGTAAGCCAACTGTTGCTTATTTACTTGTTATGTTCCAAACAAAGTTTTCATATCATGACATAGTTTGCAGGAAATGTTTTGTAGACAGCAAATGATTAAGGAGAATACAATTTGCAACGATTCAAAGACAACAAATTTAGCACTGCAAGAGAGACAGATTGTGACCTTGTGGCATTTGGAAGAGATTTCTCTAGTAAGAAAAGAAAGAGGTACAGAAATAGTAAAAAGAACACAAAGGGTATGCAGGTCTTACACAGATCTTTTCACTTATACCCAATGAACTTGTTTATATATAATCTAAAAATGCACTGTGACTATTACCTCTAATTAGGTTTGCATATTCTCACCAAAAATAAAAAAAAGGTGAGAGAAAACATGAGATAGAAATCTAACACTCAGATAGTCCAGCCCTACTGAAAAATGATAAAATTAGTGAATAGATATAGATTAACTTCACTTTACCTGAATGAATGTAGAGAGACCTGCACACACCACTAATAGCTTCTTTAGCCTTCTCTTCATTCATACCAAGAATTAAGCATCTGTATAAGTTGAGGAACTTTTCAAACATGAACATTTTAAGAAATTAGCAAGAATATCAAGATTTATTGACTTAGGTATATACCTTTTCAACAACCACCATTCCTAGAGAACATTCAACCCAAAATCCACCAAATCACACCATTTACTACTTACTCAGTCACAATCATTTGATTCATTCCTTCATTCATTGTAAAACACGTCAGCCTTTCTTTTCAAGACAAAAATCCCAAGATTCATCCTCTCTGCATCTGCACTCACAATATCGAACAAAATTTACAATTCATCTGTGAAATCCTCCATTCTGTAAAAAATTCAGCCTGAAGGCCAGTTGAGACCTCATCCCCACCACCATTAGCTTTGAAGAACTACGGGAGGAAAATGAAGCATACTGGACAAGATAGGGAGTGAGGTAGTTTGCCCTTGCTTTCCTCACTGAGTCAGAATGTTATAAGTGGAATAAGTCCACATAAGAGAAGAACAATGACTCCACAAGCAACACACACTGTAATATTCCAAGAAAGAGATTTTAATAGATGCCATTATACAACATTACTCATACCTCGGTATCTTTCAAATCATCACAGCCATGAACAAAACTGGGCTCCCAGATAGTCAAGTGGGCAACACGTTTGACTTTGGTGAAAGCAGTCCCGGGTTTGATTCCCAGTGGGGGCCTACGTGCAAAATGACCAAAGCAGTCAAAGCACTTTTAACAATACAACTATGAAGAAAACTGAGATAAAAGTAAATAAAAGATACATTTTTCTATATCCTGTACCAAAGAAAAATTTAAAATATTTAATTCATCAAGATACGGTAGTACCCTGTACAAAGATGCTTCCCAATATCCTCACAAATTTCAAAATTCACAAATAAGCATTTTTCTCTGTTTATAGTCCCCAAATATCACAGTAAAATTGCTTTAGTTCTACAGTAAACCTAAAATTAAATTTCGTGAACTAATAATGAACTGCAAAGAAACTAGAAAATAGTCGATCAACCCTTTAGAAACAATTTTATAAAACATGATATCACCATTCCAACTAAACAAATAGAATGCTGAATCTGAACAAAAGAGAGCCATTTCAGGTTGCAATTATTGAAGTAAATTCTATGTGTAGTATGCAAAAGAATTTCTTAAAAATGCAATACCTAAAGAATTTGGATAATACTTTGAAAATTCAACTGCTTATTTTAATATAGTCCTCTCCATGTCATGAACTTCCACCCTCATCAGAAGTTCCACTTCTGGGCCTTTTTAAAGATTTAAATTCAAGAGATTTTTCCTCTAATTTTGTACTGGAATTTCTATCTCTATAAGGTGATTCTTCTTTGCTTTTATCTCTTTTTGAAGGAGATTCTGAAGTTGATTTTCCATTGTTTGTTGAAGAACATTCCATTTCCTCATCCATTGAAGAGCTATCACTACCTGAGGGGATCTTACTGACCCAAACAACTGCCTTTCCACAGCGTCGTCCAACTGAAATAAAATACAATATGAAGAAATAAAGAACTTGAAGATCAACTGATTACATCAACTTCCCTATGCCAGCATACATATGCCAACATGCCAGCGTTTGAGAAAAGCCATCTTACTCAAATTTTTCAAAGATAAAATTGGCTTATTTTCAAAAGGTCTTGCACATTCAGCAAAATTATTTAAAAAATTCAATAGGTAATAAGGAGTATCTAGCTAATCCCAATGTCAGTTAATCACTTAGCTTCATTACCCCAGTTTGAAGGCCGGATATATTCATTATAACCTCTTTCCATATATATTTAAATGCCCTTATGAACTTTTGTACGGGAAAATTTTACAATAACCAACAGCAAGAAAGGAAAACTTATAGCAAATTTGAGAACTTGACTACAAAGCTAGAGTTTTATGTTTGATAATGAAAACAATATTGTGAGAATTTCAAAGCCATTTGCACAAGATGTATGAAAATCTCATATTGACATCCTTGAATATTTTTAATCTAAAGCATTTAACCGAGGAATGCCCATTCCCCTGTGCAGAGGCATGTAAGACAAAGTAGGTAAAATAAAAGAATTTACCTAGACACCAATTCCAAGAGGCCCCAAATCATATCTTCTGTTCTTGAGGGAATAAAATATAACTAAAGAAATAAGGCAAACACTTTGTAATTTCCACAAATATATATTACGGACTACTGGTTTCGGCAAACGAGCCATCATCAGGTCACAAATACAGAAAATGCAAGCACTTATATAGGATTGGAAATTTTGGAAGGAAGGATGAGGAGAGGGGAAGGGGACACGAAGGTTATTTCCTTAGTTAGATTTGTCAAATTTCCAATCCTATATAAGTGCTTGCATTTTCTGTATTGCTGACCTGATGATGGCTCACCGCCAAAACCGGTATTCCGTAATATATATTTGTGGAAATTATAAAGTGTTCGCCTTATTTCTTCATGATGTCTTTCCACGAAGTACGACCAGAGATGATTGATTATAAAATATAACTAATCATACAGTAATATCCCTTACAAGAGGAATCAGTATTAGGTAAAAATTGTCAAAGAACAAAATATCAAAAGTACTGCTTTGTTATGTGTTCTCCAGACATCCCCTCCATTTCCATCTAATCACTACTCATTCACTGCTTTCTCACCATGGGGTTTCTGTGAATGCCTAAAATCCAGGCCCCTATTTTGAAAATGTTACTTTGTTAGTTGCAGAGGCAAACAATATATTTTTAAGAAATGCTGTTCTACCTAGCATAATTTATTTATTAACTATTGCTTCTTACAAGTGCAAAGGATTGAGATCCATGGAAATTTTCAGCCAGGCCCCATTAAGTAGATGGCCAGCTTCTCATGGAATGATAGTGAAGTGAAACCCCCAGAAAAAGGTTATGTTTTTATTCAAGGGCAATTCTGAATATCTCAAGTTGTCTAGTATAATTCCAAAAATAACAAAGAAAATTTTAAAAATCCAGTTTTTCTAAACATATTCAGTAGGCTAAAGGAAAGGAAGGTAACTTAGTAGGTTGTAAAACCTACGAAAATGCCAAAGGAATAACAAGTGTGAAAAATAGCGAAACGACTGGGACTCGAACCCAGGTCTCCCACTTTCCGGGCAGGTATTCTAACCACTGAACTACCGTGCTGCGTGGTAGTACGCGGGTTAAGGGAATGCTTTGTGAGCAAGACTGGCAGTCTCCACATAGTGGNGCTCACAAACTGAACTACCGTGCTGCGTGGTAGTACGCGGCACGGTAGTTCAGTGGTTAGAATACCTGCCCGGAAAGTGGGAGACCTGGGTTCGAGTCCCAGTCGTTTCGCTATTTTTCACACTTGTTATTCATATTCAGTAGGTATAGAGTAGGAAAAAATTTTTATTTGCCTAGGGCCCACATAAGTCATCATGCACCTTGACCTCCATGTTGTTGTCATACACAGGTGTTTGTTGAGACCAATTTGTGAAGAACTTGATGAATTTTCCACATTTAAAAATATTTAAGGCACAAAGGATGAGGGTGAAGAAAACAAAGCCATCTATTTCCAAATCAATAGCATTAACAATTAGTAAATGTAAATAAAACACAGGTCCTAACATACAACTGATTGTATTTTCAAAAAAGCCACCAGTTCAGGGGATGATTTATGAACTTGTCCATTGCAGCATAAAGAAAAGCAGGAAAAGATATTTTAAATCTTGCTTTTTGTTAGAATATTTATAAGTGTTTCAGTATCATAGCACATCCCTCACGCTAACAATCCTCAGAAGGTTGCATACACAAAACTATTTCTAAATTTGGTAGATAGGATGGATTGTTCTTAGGATCCAAGAAGCTGAACAAGCAGAAGCTTTAGTTTTGGAAGAAGAAAGGTGAATCCTAAAATTACCATCAAAGGAGACATTTGTGAAGAGTAATGATATTATTTAATAAAAACATATATGGAGGACAAGAAAGAGAATATCATAGAAAATGATCACACCTATTATGATGTTCCCCAATGGAATTGATAGAAGTGGCATAGGTGGGACGTCAATAAGAAAGAAGTCATGCAGATGGCAGTAAGACCTCAATCATTAACCCATGAAATTTTTAACATCTGCAGACAATGAAAGGAAAAGAAAGTAACAGTGAGGCAAGGACTTAGAATAATAGGGAATAAGGAAAATATAAACATTCTATATCTTTACAACAGCCCCTCAACGTTCAGGAAGAATACATTCCCAATATCCTCACAAATTTCAAAATTCACAAATAAGCATTTTACTCTGTTTATAGTCCCCAAATATCACAGTAAAATTGCTTTAGTTCTACAGTAAACCTAAAATTAAATTTCGTGAACTAAAAATGAACTGCAAAGAAACTAGAAAATAGTCGATCAACCCTTTAGAAACAATTTTATAAAACATGATATCACCATTCCAAGGGAGAAACGAACATGAAAAAATCTGCTGGAGTGGGACCAGGTCTCCCAACTGCTCATTGGTTGCTCTATGCATTGAGCTATGGTGCCCTAATAGTTACCCTTGCCTACAAAGTATTCTGAGCAGCATGGTCGATTCATCTGGTCATATAGCTCAAAGGATGTAGCAAACAACTTGCAAAAAGAAGACTGAGGTTTGAGTCCCTGATCCTTCAAACTTTTTTCATGTCCGTTTCTACCAGGGAATTTTCCTGAGACATCTGAATTTTGCAGAAGGTTTTGGATATGATGATAGGACAGCCTTCATCAAATACTATGCTTATATGGAGCTGGTTAATGGTTGTAGAAATAAAGACCAAGCTGGTGAAGATGCATACATTCTTCTCCAGGCTACAATCCTATCCCCAATCAGATAGAATATAAATAAGACCGTGACTAAAGGAAAGAGTTGATAATATGGTTAAAAAAGAGTGAGAGCCTTAAAAATGCCATAGATGTCTAAAACTCAAAATTTGGCCAAGAAAGAGGTAGGGTAAATAATAGAAGACAACAGATGTCATATAACTGTTGGAGAAACAGCCTATGCATTACCAACATCTTGATAAAACTCCATGATAGATGGAAGTATACATGGAAATAGCTGTAGTACACTACTAGATATTGAATTAATTATATCATAGTGATGGATAGAACAAACACCGCATTGAGACCTTACAATGTTAGTTATCAGCTAACATGGATGACAATAATCATTTGATAACTGAATTTAATTCTACCAATTTTTAAAAATGCTGCAAGCCAAGAGAATACTTGGAAGCAAAAAGCTTCAGGTATAGCTGAGTATGAGTGTTAAGAACACTATGAAAGCATCCAAGAATAAAAAGGGCTATTCAGCAAATTATGAAAAATAAAAATATTACAAAAAATAAGGAAAAGATCAATAGAAAAGATAAAAATGAAATTAAGAAACAAGAGGTAATGGTAAAACTGAGTAACCTAATGGATGAGAATAAATTGGAGGAATTAAACACTGAGTGTTAGAGAAAATAATAATTAGCATTATAATACTGAATTTAGAATAGGAGTAACTATGAATTCTTTAACGTAACCATACAAAATAGAATTAAAGAGATTATTTTAAAAAATTGTACAAAGTGATCATAAATTATTTTGAAAATGGATGTATATTATGTATATCAAATGTCAAATGAGCCTTGACTTTTATACATACACCCAGATTTTAAATGCCTTGGCATTTCATCCTGAAGATAACTCCATAGAAAGGAGTCAAAATGTCAATTCTAATCAAAGAAACAGCCTAGTTAAAGACCCAAGAAGCCAAGAAATTCACAACTAGTAAAGCAATAGATCAATTACATTAAAAATGGTTTGAGGGTATACATAGTAAGAAAACAAGAAAATTATAAAGTAAAATTAGATAGAAAATAAATCTCATTTAGCAAAACAGTACTTTCATTGTTACAAGTTTAAATGTGCCTTTTAAAGTCCTTTGTACATATGAACCCCTTATGGATTAGGTCCTTTGTTTTATTCCTCAAATATGGTTATTGAACTTTTTTCAGAGGAATTTCTGAGGTAATATATACATCATTACTTCATAATAGTAGTAGTAGTAATGTTAAAAGTGCTTTGACAACTGAGGTCATTTCATTTGCAGACCTCCAACAGGAAACAAACCAGGGACTGCTTTCACTGAAATTGCACATGTTGCCCACTTGGCTATCCAGGAGTTCAACTACTTCATAATAATTTCATTTTCAAATATCATACAATAGAGTAAATGAAAGGGCTAATTGCCTAACAAATGAGATGAGCCAAAAAGTACACAAAGCAGATGATTAACGTTAATATTTTTTTTATACTCAAATAACTAAGGAAAATGGGACATTCATCATGATAATATTGGTGGTGACCAGAAAAATTATAACTTTACATCAGAAGAATTATGGCAGCCATAAGTACTTTTTTACTCTTACCAATTTTCTTTAGTAAGCCAACTGTTGCTTATTTACTTGTTATGTTCCAAACAAAGTTTTCATATCATGACATAGTTTGCAGGAAATGTTTTGTAGACAGCAAATGATTAAGGAGAATACAATTTGCAACGATTCAAAGACAACAAATTTAGCACTGCAAGAGAGACAGATTGTGACCTTGTGGCATTTGGAAGAGATTTCTCTAGTAAGAAAAGAAAGAGGTACAGAAATAGTAAAAAGAACACAAAGGGTATGCAGGTCTTACACAGATCTTTTCACTTATACCCAATGAACTTGTTTATATATAATCTAAAAATGCACTGTGACTATTACCTCTAATTAGGTTTGCATATTCTCACCAAAAATAAAAAAAAGGTGAGAGAAAACATGAGATAGAAATCTAACACTCAGATAGTCCAGCCCTACTGAAAAATGATAAAATTAGTGAATAGATATAGATTAACTTCACTTTACCTGAATGAATGTAGAGAGACCTGCACACACCACTAATAGCTTCTTTAGCCTTCTCTTCATTCATACCAAGAATTAAGCATCTGTATAAGTTGAGGAACTTTTCAAACATGAACATTTTAAGAAATTAGCAAGAATATCAAGATTTATTGACTTAGGTATATACCTTTTCAACAACCACCATTCCTAGAGAACATTCAACCCAAAATCCACCAAATCACACCATTTACTACTTACTCAGTCACAATCATTTGATTCATTCCTTCATTCATTGTAAAACACGTCAGCCTTTCTTTTCAAGACAAAAATCCCAAGATTCATCCTCTCTGCATCTGCACTCACAATATCGAACAAAATTTACAATTCATCTGTGAAATCCTCCATTCTGTAAAAAATTCAGCCTGAAGGCCAGTTGAGACCTCATCCCCACCACCATTAGCTTTGAAGAACTACGGGAGGAAAATGAAGCATACTGGACAAGATAGGGAGTGAGGTAGTTTGCCCTTGCTTTCCTCACTGAGTCAGAATGTTATAAGTGGAATAAGTCCACATAAGAGAAGAACAATGACTCCACAAGCAACACACACTGTAATATTCCAAGAAAGAGATTTTAATAGATGCCATTATACAACATTACTCATACCTCGGTATCTTTCAAATCATCACAGCCATGAACAAAACTGGGCTCCCAGATAGTCAAGTGGGCAACACGTTTGACTTTGGTGAAAGCAGTCCCGGGTTTGATTCCCAGTGGGGGCCTACGTGCAAAATGACCAAAGCAGTCAAAGCACTTTTAACAATACAACTATGAAGAAAACTGAGATAAAAGTAAATAAAAGATACATTTTTCTATATCCTGTACCAAAGAAAAATTTAAAATATGTAATTCATCAAGATACGGTAGTACCCTGTACAAAGATGCTTTGGAGAATTGACTGAATAATAATAAGCTTGCTCCCATCTCATTCAATAATACTACATATAACTTAAGTTTGTTGAAAGAGGAATAAGAGTGAATTGAATCCAGTTAGAATTTTATGGATTCTAAAAGAGGCATGAGAGGAAAAAACTGGAGAAAAATGCAGCAGGAGCTGAGTAATGGGCAACTAAGAACCAAAAGGAATACTTCGTAAATTGGTTTGGAAGGAATATATTACATTGGTTTGAGTACATGTGGAAGAAAGTTGACAAAAAAGGACAAAGATATCATTAAAAGTGAGAATGATTAAAAGGGAGAGAAAGATCAAGTAGGCTTCAGACTTTCAGCCCCCATGTGGTGAGATGTTTCTGCCCACCCCATCACATACCTTATACATATATTATGATTTCTGCTTTTCACGAAGTTCCATATTTTTCAAAAAACAGACCCATTTAATACTGATATGTGGCCTACAGTGAACACAATATTGACTTCATTGAGGGTGATAATTCTGGGGAATTACCAATGACAAGGCTGCAGTCATGGAGTTTCAAGTAGTCTACACACCACATCCATCATATGTATAAAGTGAATAAAATGTATTTTTTCATGCTTATGTCATGCCTAAAATTGCTCCTTTCATGAAGTTAATCCTACCTTTCACTTTCTCAGGTAAACAGATCAGTTATAAAAAAATACCTTAATAGGCTATCAGATGATGAAAACTATTATATTAGAATTCTTCAAATCAAGTGATATATTTGTTTTTACAAAAATGAATAGATATTTTACACATCTTACTCACAAAGAAATTTGGGACACATTAAGAGAACTAAAAATTGTATGTTGAGAACATTCCAAAGAGGAAGAACATTTATAGGAGGCGATACCAATTTATTTCATACACACTTGAGGATGAAATCTGCCAAAACTTTTCAAATACCCAACACAGATGATGCAAGTCTTTAAAACTAGGGTTGTAGAATATTCACTAATAACCAGAACCAGCACAAGGCTGAATGTTGCCTCTCTACAAAGCTGAAACTCCATCCCCCAAACCTTGCTGGGCAGGTACAATTTTTATTTCAATATACAATAATGTATATTGAAATAAAAATGTCAGCATCCCCTTGAATGTGGCACCTGACTACAACGTAGGCTCTGAAGGCCACATTCCCACAGCCCTACTCGTAACTCTTGAGTGAAGAACTACCAGTAAAGGTTTTCTTCCTTTCTTCTAAAGCTGATAGAAATAGCAAGCCCCAGAAAATGGGAGAGCAATTCAGGTGGCAGTGAGTGAAAAGGTGTGAGAGAAAGAGCTTTGCAGATATGCATTCAGGTGAACAACATAAAAGATTCTATGTAAAAAACTAAACTGAAAATCTAAACCAAACTCTGGTAACGCTAATGAAATAAATTACAATAATTTTAGGGGGGAACAATCAAGATAGGCAGTATGTATCACTTGATGAATTAATGTTGCAATAAAAGGATACAAATTCATAACGTCATAGGGACCACGAAGATCATATGGCTCTGCTCCATTACTGGTTACAAAGACGCTCTGAAACAAAAAATTAGGTAAATAAGATGGTAAGTTTTTCATGAAGTTCTACTATTCTCTATAATTTAATAGATATAAAATTATCATGATAATATTGGTGGTGCAGGAAATGTTTTGTAGACAGCAAATGATTAAGGAGAATACAATTTGCAACGATTCAAAGACAACAAATTTAGCACTGCAAGAGAGACAGATTGTGACCTTGTGGCATTTGGAAGAGATTTCTCTAGTAAGAAAAGAAAGAGGTACAGAAATAGTAAAAAGAACACAAAGGGTATGCAGGTCTTACACAGATCTTTTCACTTATACCCAATGAACTTGTTTATATATAATCTAAAAATGCACTGTGACTATTACCTCTAATTAGGTTTGCATATTCTCACCAGGAATACCAAACTTAAATAATAAAAAATAAAAAAAAGGTGAGAGAAAACATGAGATAGAAATCTAACACTCAGATAGTCCAGCCCTACTGAAAAATGATAAAATTAGTGAATAGATATAGATTAACTTCACTTTACCTGAATGAATGTAGAGAGACCTGCACACACCACTAATAGCTTCTTTAGCCTTCTCTTCATTCATACCAAGAATTAAGCATCTGTATAAGTTGAGGAACTTTTCAAACATGAACATTTTAAGAAATTAGCAAGAATATCAAGATTTATTGACTTAGGTATATACCTTTTCAACAACCACCATTCCTAGAGAACATTCAACCCAAAATCCACCAAATCACACCATTTACTACTTACTCAGTCACAATCATTTGATTCATTCCTTCATTCATTGTAAAACACGTCAGCCTTTCTTTTCAAGACAAAAATCCCAAGATTCATCCTCTCTGCATCTGCACTCACAATATCGAACAAAATTTACAATTCATCTGTGAAATCCTCCATTCTGTAAAAAATTCAGCCTGAAGGCCAGTTGAGACCTCATCCCCACCACCATTAGCTTTGAAGAACTACGGGAGGAAAATGAAGCATACTGGACAAGATAGGGAGTGAGGTAGTTTGCTCTTGCTTTCCTCACTGAGTCAGAATGTTATAAGTGGAATAAGTCCACATAAGAGAAGAACAATGACTCCACAAGCAACACACACTGTAATATTCCAAGAAAGAGATTTTAATAGATGCCATTATACAACATTACTCATACCTCGGTATCTTTCAAATCATCACAGCCATGAACAAAACTGGGCTCCCAGATAGTCAAGTGGGCAACACGTTTGACTTTGGTGAAAGCAGTCCCGGGTTTGATTCCCAGTGGGGGCCTACGTGCAAAATGACCAAAGCAGTCAAAGCACTTTTAACAATACAACTATGAAGAAAACTGAGATAAAAGTAAATAAAAGATACATTTTTCTATATCCTGTACCAAAGAAAAATTTAAAATATGTAATTCATCAAGATACGGTAGTACCCTGTACAAAGATGCTTTGGAGAATTGACTGAATAATAATAAGCTTGCTCCCATCTCATTCAATAATACTACATATAACTTAAGTTTGTTGAAAGAGGAATAAGAGTGAATTGAATCCAGTTAGAATTTTATGGATTCTAAAAGAGGCATGAGAGGAAAAAACTGGAGAAAAATGCAGCAGGAGCTGAGTAATGGGCAACTAAGAACCAAAAGGAATACTTCGTAAATTGGTTTGGAAGGAATATATTACATTGGTTTGAGTACATGTGGAAGAAAGTTGACAAAAAAGGACAAAGATATCATTAAAAGTGAGAATGATTAAAAGGGAGAGAAAGATCAAGTAGGCTTCAGACTTTCAGCCCCCATGTGGTGAGATGTTTCTGCCCACCCCATCACATACCTTATACATATATTATGATTTCTGCTTTTCACGAAGTTCCATATTTTTCAAAAAACAGACCCATTTAATACTGATATGNTTCACCGTTGTGTAATTCTCCTTCCAGTAGTTTGAAGAAAACCATCGCATTTAATATTAGAAGTTTTGATGGGTGAATTCAATTTCCTGCTATTTCTGAAGTAGAGAGCTTGCGCTGTTTAGGAATGAAATAATAAGATGCCACATTGTGATTTGAGTCTCTTGATATCTCTGATCTTTTCTCCTATTTTGCAAACGTTGTATCCTCATCCTATTTTCTGAATCTCTTCCACATTTTTGTATTTTTATTTACCACTTCATATATAATTGCATTCCTATAACCAACAAAGATTCTCAAGGAAAGTATATATGCTTCTTGGGAAAGCATTGCATTACTGTATGGTGGTGAAAAGAAGTGTTCTATATCTAAGACGAACTTTTTTCTTTCCAAAATTTTACATTAATTGGTTTCAGGGAACAATAATATGAATTTCAGGCTTAAATTATGAGATGAAACATCAATTGATTTTTACTTCGTTTTTTACAAACCTTATGATTTGTCATCTTGGATCAAAGTTCTTACAAATTATGTTTTTGAAAGTTGAAAATAAGTCTGTAGTTTGATGGAAACTTCATTAAACTTAGAAAACTCTCAGATTAATTTTTGCTGAACTGGGCTCTGTATATACAGATACCAATATTGGTGATGATGACAGTGAGTTTTCATTTTCATCCACTTTCACCCAAAATATCAGTCCCAATGGTGATGGTGTACTAATTGACATGAATTTTACTCTTGCCTTTACTCCTGCCAAACTTTGACAAGACTTTTAACCGATTGTGTACTTCAAAAATTGCAGTCAATATCAGTCCCAATGAATGATTTATGAAATTCAAAAGCTTTGTTTGATGTTTTTATCAACCGCCCTCCAATAGCTTATCAGTTCTGTAAAACTCTCAGGTATGCTCTATGTGCTGTTCAGCTGATTCCTGCAGTGCTCTTTGGCTATTTTAATTTTTCAATTGTGAGGGAGTCTCTTCATTATAGAATTCCCTAAAATAGCTATGATTAGTACTTCATACCTTAAAACTCACTCAACTTAATCAATTTCTTGCAAGACATTTGACAACCGTGAACTACATAACTTCCACAGGAAATTCAGCTTTTTGACCAAGAACTGTAGTACTCCCAGTGGAAACATTTTTAATTGTCACTATACATAAATGCAGTGGCAAGAGACAACTAGTTTGCTTGAACCTGTTCTGAGAATTTCCAAAATTCACAGAACTGATTCCTATATATATTTCATATGATAGTATAAGAACAATATAATAATAATATTTATTTATTACTGGTCTCAAAAACCCAATTACCCAGTATAAATTCAAATTACATTTTGTCACAAATATAAAAATACAGAGATACAAATCACATAATGGATCAATCATTACAAGTATACAATTAATTATGTTAGCATGTATAAATACATAATATTATGAAAATATTTATAAACTAACATAGTAAAAACATAATGTCAAAGTTTAGTAAAGTCTTCTCTTAAGTTGAAACGTAGAACAATTAAAGTAATGAAAATTAACTTCATTCGCATCTCTCATAAACCTTGATAATGGGGTTCTGTTTGTGATAAACAACCTCGAAAGGAACTATATTTCTGATATCTCTTTGGGAAACATTGATATTAATGTGTGAAAGCAATTCTGGTGAGTCAATGAAGTTGTTTAATAATTTGTGAAGAAAAATTATTCCAAATATCCTTCTTCTGTTCTCTAATGTTTACATATCTAGGATATACATACATAAGTGTTCTACCTTTCGGTAGGTCCATGTGCCCTAATATTCCCTATTCATAGCCCTTTCCTTCGCTACCTGGTAACTTACCCCACCCTTTATGTCATCTAACATTTTTTGCCTTTGCCTT
>KZ308543.1:168840-341063 GCA_000376725.2 Ladona fulva
AAGAAACTAATTAATAGGAAAATTTTTTTTTTTTTAATATTTCGTAGCTTCCAAATGACATATACATATATGTTGAATTTCGTTTGCTCTACCAGGTAAATTTTGAAGTGGCGAGTGAATTCGGTGAAGTTCTTCAAAAATACACTAAAACTATCGTTGTTTTTTCAGTTCAGGTACTATGTACTCAACTCAACTTATTTTGCATTCACCGCATCACAGCATTGCTAACCCATCCTGCCAAACCAACTTCAATTTTGAGCAAAGCGATGGGATTATTTTCAAACCTTTTAGCAACCCCACAGAAGTGTGTTTGTGTTTTGCGTCGCCGGGCTTTGTAGTTAAGCAGATTCCTACTTAGAAACTTATTTCGAAAAATTGGAAACGGGCGAAAGATTTCTCGTCAGCGGGAGGTGAATGTTGATAAGATGTTTAACAGAGCGGAAGGCGGAGGGACGGATACGAGTTGAAACGTGGATGAGGGAGGAGGCGCCTGAGAGGATAGGAAAAAGAAAGGGCCGAAGACGGGTGGAGGAACGGGAAGATAAGGAAGAAATAAGAAGTTCTGAGGAGACGTTGGGATTATTGGGAAAACGGAGAGAGAGATCTAGGGAGAGAGAAGGCGGGAGTCGTGGAATGGAATTTAAAATTTCAAGGGAGGGAATAATATCCCGGGATAGGAAAGTGAAGGAGGGACGCGAGAGAATGATTGTTGTATTGAGGATGGAGAGGCGGGAAAGAGAAAGAGTAACACGCTTAAAAGCAAGATTAGAAAAGGGGAAGTAGGATGTAATGGATTGAAGCGAGGAAAGAGGGTTGAATTCTTCAGTGAGGTACAAGGGAGGATTTATGTTTCGAAAGGGCGTACACGTGCCGGAAACGTTTTGCGGATATCTCATTTTCATTTGCTGTGGAGTAAAAGTTTTTGAGGGAAATTCAAGCCGGAGATTTCAGTGTATTCGAGGCGCATTGGAGTCTGAAGAAGAGGCTTTTACTCTCTTCACACCGTTCCCATTCTTGAGATCCACGGAAGTGTAGCAAAACGTCGTCCTTTTGTGAGTGGAAAATCCGTGTTTACTAAGAGCCTCAAGGTACCAAGATCTAGGATGTATACACTTGTTATGCGTCGCCTCGCCTAGTTACCTTTTCGCTCAAAATGGTAGATACTCTAATTGCTCCGTTATTTCATAAATAACAGGAAAAACTTTAGGTTTTAATTTACTGAAAAGTATCGTATCGTAAGAATTACCTAGGAGAAGCAATGCATAGTTTAAAATAATATTTTGCAAGATTTTGCGATTTCAATAATACCTTACATTTTTTTGTGATTATTCTCATCAATGTCGTTTTACACTTTGTTTGGCTAGGTGAGGCTCGATTGAGTCTATCTTTTACCCAAACTCAGATTTCGTCGAATATTAATATTTTAAGATAAACCTAGAAAATAAATAATTGACAAAACTTACAATACCAATATCTTAACTTAAAATAATATCCCATATTAAAGTGGCAAGCAAGTTTCGGCCGGTTGTAAATTAAATATACATGTTTATAATAACTCTCATACGCTCAGAAATATTTTCTATTTTCAGGGGAGTAGCTTTAGAGAGCTTAGAACGTAAAAGACATAAACATTTATGTTAAAACTTGAAGTTAAATTCTTGCGTATGAAAATATTTCCTAGTATCTAATAGGTTTATTACAAATGCACGAACTTAAGCAAAAGCCTTTACTATGAACTACAATATAATTTTCAATAAATCTGTTTACAGAATCGAAATTTAATCGAACTATATAGCTCTCCGCACCACTTGTTCATCAAAATTTATTTTGTTCCGATGTGAAATACCAGAAAATACCGGTTCTTATCGTTGACATTGCAGAAAATGCATCCAATAAAATATTCATAAGCTCTTCATAATAAACCGTAATTAATGTTCATATTTCGTTATTTGCTTTCATTGCGCATTAATTCCGTTGAATACTTTTAACAACTCGTTCTGATTCTGCATGTGATTTTCATATAGCTGTTCAACGCGTTTATAATTTCAGTGTTAATCTGGAAGCTTTGCAACTGCAATCGATTGATTTCTTTTTCCTTTACGAGGGATGCATTATTCACATTCAATAGCAAAAATGTATTTTTTAGGGTCCGCCGGTGAGCGTGATAAGCTTTCCATTTGGAAAATGACCCAATGAAGTCGCGACATCTCGGGCCTAAATATTCATCGTATCGATTAAAATTAATTAAAGGAGATGATGGTAAATATTTAATTCGTGTAAAAGGTTTATTTCTCCATTTAAGCTAATTCATCCCACGTTTGAACGTTTAATATCTTACATTCTGTCACGTGGAGGAGCCCTCGATAAATGCTTTTAATCTCCAAAATCTTGCTGCGATGATTAATATTGACGTAATAATGGAATTGTAATTTTGAATATGTATACATGTAAATGAAAGTCTCGATACCGTCTCTTTCGGTTTTTCTATGATAGATTTCATATACGTTTTAGTCCTTCTTCATGGATTGGTTCAAGGGAATGCTCGTCTGAATCCCTACTCTCATCTCTCTTGTCCGTCACTCGTAGCCCATCCAGCTAAATAAAGAGACTCTAATGGAATATTTAATCTATCACACGAATTCATAAGCTCAGATTTTTCTTGTTCTTCATCCTTCTTCTAGGCTGACGTATTTAAAACAAGATCACAAAACTCCTGAAAAGAATGTTTGCATGTAACAGTGAATTAAATCTCATTCTGCTTTAATTAGCTAGTATGCCAGCCTGTTTAACTGGCCTACTCCAGAAATAAGATACTGAAAAGTAGTATAGCCTAACATCCACACAAATTAACGCTCGCTTGGTGGAATCATATATATAAAAAGCAAATGTCTGTCCGTCCGTCCGTCCCCATATTTATCTCAGAAACGGCTTGACTTGACATGAATAAGGGAGGGAAAGGGAAACTCCCGCTCTGAATATCGTATATATAAAAAGAAAATGTCTGTCCATCCGTCCGTCTGTCCGTTTGTCCGTTCATCCGTCTGTCCGTTTGTCCGTCCCCCAATTTATCTCAGAAACGGCTTGACTTAGAGATCTGAAACAAACTGCATTGTGTTTCTACGACGCTGAAACCCCTAGGAAAACTATTTCAATCTCTGCAAAGGCCCGGGTTCGAACCCAGGAAAACAAAATACGTTTCCATAAGAGATGTACGTAAGTTACGTTTTCATGACTTGCAGAGGTCGTTTATTTTACAAAATTAAATTAGAAACAATGGTCCTACGAAATTGAGACAAATGCCAAAAAATAGGAAAATGACCATAGAATTTTATTTTAGTCATGAATCATTCATATAAATTCGAAATTGCGAGAACTTTGATAAAATACACGAAAAATTCGTGAACTTTTTCGGAAATAAACACCCAATCCCTTTGACTACCAAAGCAATTGTTGAACATTAATTTCATTTGCTATCTCGTATAAATACACGAGGATAATCACTTAGTATACTTTTCCATAAGAAAGGTACGTAAAATAGGTTTTCGTTACCTGCAGAGGTTGTTTCTTTTACAAACTTAAATTAGAAAAAATGGTCCCACGAAATTGAAACAAGTGTCACAAAAAAGGAAAATGATCAATATTCTTATTTTAATCGTAAAATAATGATGTAGATCCTAACATTGGAGGACTTTGATAAAATACATGGACATTTCGTAAAATTTTTAGGAAATAAACAACCAATTTCTTTGACGACTAAGGCCATTGTTGAACGTTAATTTCATGAATTATCCCATGTAAGTGTACGGGAATAATCAGTTCTTATAATTTTTATAGGAAAGTTACGTAAAGGCTTTCATGACTTGAAAACAGTAGAATAAATATTATAAGTAATTTACATGATAACGAATATATTGAGTTATTATGATCTTATGGCAGAATTTTTTTGTGCTTAGGAGGACCAGACATATATGATAATAGATATATTTTTAAACTAAATCAAGTTCCATCATGCTTGACGGGGGCATTTACTAGTCTTTATATATTAAGCAGAAATTCTGTGGGTTTGTTTGTGTGTAGGTTTATTTGTATGTTTGTCTGAGATTGGAGTCCACACCATTAATCCGATTTGCATCAAACTTTGCATACATATTCTCTGAGACCTAGAAGGAATTTTCATTTGATAAATTTGCTGGGTAGAACCAAGATCGTTCAGATAGATTTCCATTAGAAATACATGTAAAGTTAAATTTTGTGTGTTACAGACTTCTTCTTTTTCTTTTGCAAAATTAAATTAGAAAGAATAGTTGTATGAAATTGAGATAAGCATGAAAGGAAGGGAAATTGAATACAGATTCTTATTATGGTTATAGAAGATTGCTTTCGTTTTGAAGTTGTGAGAATTTGGATAAAATATACAAATATTTTATGAAATTTTGAGATTTTCAACAACCCATCCCATGAAGCTTTAAATGTTGCAATGTTAAAATTTTTAGTTGCTTGCTCTGTATGTTTCCTTAATTGATTATCTTTGCTTTAATGTCATCATAAAGGCTAAGTTGGTTGATTGGTTAATCTCTCAGGCAAATTGAGTTAAATTGTCTCAGGTGCCAATGACATTGATGGAGCTGACTGTATAAGAGATGTTATTTTATCTTATGTACACCCAGTTACACATAAATCTGACCACCTTGGATGCAACCTGCATAACTAGCGTGAAGCAGGAAGAGAGAGATTCTAAAGTTTTCTCTGCATTCTATTGGCTGTTGAAAGGAGGGAGCTGAGTGAAACACTGTTGGTGCCTCTTTAAATCGTTGTGAAATGCGTTGAAGGCTTATATCATTATTATTAACAGAAAATCTTGTTTACTTTTAGTGTTGCTTTTTACTATGTTAGAAGTATAGTATTAAAAAAGAATAAAGGTTGGATTTCCTCAGTTAGGTCTGAATCTTACGATTAATTTACTCTTCTCTGGACTTATCAGGTAAAATTATTTTTACTGCCTCAGTCAGCCTCTAATAAAAATATGACATCATTGTATTATTGAAAAGAACTATTCAATTATGTTTTATGCTCTTTATGTCCGTAGGACAAACATACCGTTAGAAATAATCTATGGTAGCTTTCAAAATGTAAGATTATTAAGAGGAAGCTCAGTACCATGAATTAAGTTAAAAGATGAACGAAAACTCAGCAACAGATGAAGAAGATATGCAGTAAGATGGTGATCTACTGTATTTCAACTCATTAATTTGGCAGAAAAATACTCTTGAGAAGGAGAATGGAAATTACATAAGGAAACTGCAAAACCTAGTAAGGAAAGCTAAGATGAAAAAAGACGTTATATGAACATATACACTGAAAAAGAATTGTTCAAGCTTAACCTGAAGAAGAATTCTCAAAATTAGAAACACAACATATCACTAGGAAGTAAAACAAGTAAATTACAATGAAATATATCAAATAATTATATTAAATATTATAGAAATTTTAACATCAACAAATCAATAGAAACAACGTAAAATATTGTCATGCTATCATGCTGATCTCTAAGGTATGTGTAGTTGAATTTCATAAAGTTCATTTTTATTGCAAAATTATGCTGTCCAAATCTTGATCTGGTGCTAAATCTCTCTCTTGCTTTAACTTATTTAACTCCCACAAGACAACTCACACGCTATGATTCTTGCAAATAACTTTGCCATAAGCAATCCCACTGCTTGGTTTCTTTTTCTGTGTGTTAATTGCAGCATGTCAGTTTTTTAATAGGTCACACTTAAATATGTCAGCAACTGAACTGAATGAAGATATCCATGTCTTTAGTTTTTAAGTAGATGTCCTTTCAGGACTTTTCACAAGGAATCCAATTATGGATGTTTGAGAAACCCACTGTTCATTGTAGCAAAACCAAAAGAGTGACCTGCATATTGCAGATTTACTAGCTAACACCCAGTATGACAGGACATTTAAAATCAAACAAAGTTTTCGCTGGCTATTTGACTAATTAATTAACAGATGTTTCTAAGGTTTTCGTCGGACAGAAACTATGACTTACAACTGGACACTACCTTGTATTGCCTATTGTCTGGATAGAGATATAAAACTGTGAAAAATCTACAGTCATCAAACCTTAATTACAGTAAAGAGAGGTCAGATGAAAATCTGTATGGTGCCATTAAAATTAAACGTTTATTCAATTTCCAATATTTTCCATTATTATACTACAACAATTTTCAGAGTAATGCGCTGAGTGAAAGTAATAATAATAATTCATAATCATAGTTTGATTGATGCTAAGATTCCAGAATGCTTCAAGTAAGCATTTTAACCAAAATTGTATGAATAGTGCTCAATATGAATGAAAACTAAAAGAAAATTCTCTATTAT
Source organism: Ladona fulva (assembly GCA_000376725.2). NCBI lineage: Eukaryota > Metazoa > Arthropoda > Insecta > Odonata > Libellulidae > Ladona > Ladona fulva. Next base: position 175,225 of record KZ308543.1, read on the forward strand.
TAATTATATATAAAGATAAAAGGAATGATGTGGAAAATTATTGAAAATAATGGATGGAAAATGTATGGAAGAATACGTTAAAAATAGAGACCAATGGATGATAATCCATTCATCATCAGCTTTACATGAGAAAATAGATATTCCAGTAACTCCCATGATTCAAACATTAACTGTTAAAGTGTTCTTGGCTCTACGTATGATCCACTGCTTCTTCATTCACTCGATGGAATATTGTAACATAATTACGCAGTTATCAATTTAATAGATTGAAATAACTGGAGGAATGAACATAAGAAATACCATAGAAGATTTTATTCTCTGCGCTTATGATAACCAAATTCTTTAAGTTGTTAATTGTTTTACTTGGAAAATGGATGATGTAAGATAAATTGTTTTAAAGATGATCTTGCTCGATCTACTAAAGTAACTATTATAATGTCACTAAAACGCATATTTTAAAAGTAATTACATTATTTTTAACACTTAAATCATTCTCTGTTGGAGCAACTTGTAGATTCTACGTTGATTACTGATAGCTTATGCCCTTAAAGTTAGGTAAGATTTAGAATAATCCATAGGTTTCCATAGATAGATACATCGGTTAGAGATTTATATCAGTTTCTATCAGTTAACACCACCAAACCTATTTCTAAAATTAATTGTTGATAAGATGATGATTTAGGTACTGCTATAGTTAATTGTCAGAAATTGCTTGTGGGATTAAAAGGTTTCTTTTAAAATGTTTAACATCGCCAATTCTGGCCCAGCATAAATAAACAAGTCAATGTATACAAATTTGGAGATCCTAGGAATCAATAGATGCATCAAAAGAAAATTTCTCAAAGTATAATCAAACCATTGACATTGTATCCTGTATTTTTGAGATTATAATGAGTAATTAGAAAAATGTCAGAGAAGTTTGCAGAAAATATTAATTTTTTTGCTGATCCAAAACATTTGTTGCTATTAACGTCAATGAATATCACCTATTGGTTTTATAGCATTGTGGAACCATGACAAATATGTAATAGAGAAGGTGAGTGAATGGATTATGCTTTTAAAGGAGTTCTTTGCTCCTGCTCAAAGTAACCAACAGGGCGACGAGGAATTGTCACTACCTCATGAAAAAATCTGGAATTAAAAATCTCCTACACTTACTGTTGCTAAAATCATGTGTATTGTAGTGTTTTACAGCTGTAGCTGCTTCTCGATTCCTATCTATCTCTTTCAAGTCAGTCCCCATCTTTAAGTACATGCAACATCATTGCTTCATTTACTCCTTCCAATCACTCCGTCTGTAACTCGCTTTTCAGATTTGTCATTACTGTATGATCCTACAGAATGTAGAGAGTTGAAGAGTTGCTCACAACCAATGAGTTTTAAATATGTAGATTTTTTTAAATATCACAGAGCTGTTAATATACAGAGAGACCGTCGAACCACCACCCAATTTATCTCAACTAGTAAAATTTTTTTCCCTAAAGGGAAGAACTCTGTGCCATCCACCGAGTGGGGAAAAAATTCCACATTCCTCAGGGCCTCTTATGCACATCTTATCTCCATGTGATACATGTAGGGCTGGCATTAAATTTAAGTAGGCCCTAGGAAAAAGTATTTTTAGGACCCTGTGAGTTTGTGTATTTTAATTAATAAAATAAAATAATGTAGATAGAAATGAAATCAATTTATATAGGTAGTTTTGCGTGCATTTGAAATTAATTGGATGATTCATATTTATAGCAACTGTCATCAGAATTCGATGAGTGATGTGACAATACCTCATTTGCTCTATTGTTTACTGTGAATTTCAGAACATTAAAAAGCGATAAATGTGAGAGTAGAATATGATAGTTGAAAAATATTTGTTTGTAAAAGCAATCCTCCAAAGGTAACACTTTATTTCATTGATACTAAAGAGAGGGAAGTTAATTTTAAATTCAAAGTTAATGTGAAATATGGCGACTTGTATTTGTCCTCGTAATACATTCAGGAAAATCTATCTTAGTTCAGTTTTTCTAAATTATTTAGAAGATCTACAACTGCATAGATAGTAGAATTTGTAAAGTGCAATCAATTTTTAAATATCGATGCTTATCATATGAATCAAAATCATTTCTCAAAAGCGTAGAGCATGATTCAGGATTTCATACCACACATTTACTTAAAAATTGTTATTCCTGTGATACATGGGCATTGTTGTTCAATGATATGGAGGTGGCTAAGTCACGAATTTACGTTACTTTACCGTGTGTTGATTGGATTCACACAAACTCTGATAAAGCAGGATATATGCATGGACTCATTCTGTATATAATTTTAAAGGCAAATAATTGCTCTTTTGTTTGATGTATTGCATGTTCCATTATAACAGCGGATCTTCGTAAGGAAACATATCGAATTTGAGGTCTATACAATTTTGGTCTGGCAGTGATTCAAAGTGCACGGAAATTTTCTTTCTCCCCTTCCAGTCTTGAACAGAAGCCTTCCCAGAGTCAGGTTTTGAGGATATTTCCCTCAAAATGCTGTTCTAGCAGTTAAACTAGTTAAACTCAAATTTTTCAAGGGAAGGTCACTTGCTTTGATCCTTCCAAAATAATGAGATCTCATGAGTACCATTCCCCTCTTTGTGAGAAGGAAAGCTAGGTATAATACTGAATTGTAACAACTAATTTTAAACCATCGTATTCATGCATTCCGACACCAGTGTTGATATAATACTATTCTGCTGCATTAATGCCACCATGATATGGATACCAATAAATGGATACCAAATAATGGACACCAATAAATTATTGTAATATTTAAAAAAAATTAATCTTGGTAAGCAATATTTGGTGAATTTCCATCTTCACTATAACACAAAATGATAACATTTGTACTTTTCCACAACGATTTATACAGCTGTGTTTTGATGTATTCACGTCATCATCAGGTGGCTCAGAAACTAAAACAGTAGCCTAAATATCCATAGAAGAATGAGGGGGGGGGGGGGAGGTTGTAAAAGGAGAAAGACCGCAATGATGTATGGTAGGGCAAGGGACCGGAGGTCCAAACAGGCAAAGGAGTCATTTGAGAGGTGGTGGCTGGGGTAAGGAAGGGAATACGCATGTGAAGAGGGTTGAGGGATTCTCCGAAAACAGATATTCGTCACTGAGGGTGTGGGAGTGATGCAGATGGTGCAGGATTTGATATTTTTCTAATGCATCCATTTTTGTTCCTTTGGGGCATTCGTTTGCACATCATGATGTTTGGTAACAGAGGGGATTTACAATTGAAAAAGTTGGTTTGTAGATTATCTAAAAATATGTCTGGTAGGACTGATGATAACAGAGAACCCATAGTGAGTCTGTTATTTTGGTGATAGAAGCACCCATTGAAAAGGAAATAGTTCTGGTCTGTACACAATTTCACAAATTTCTTAAGGTCACTAGCATAGATTCTGTCCACATTATTATACATAAAAGTTTTTTCAATAATTTCTAGGGTTTCATTTACCCGAACATTAGTGAAAAGGTTTTTGATATTGAAGGAGAAAAGTTTGCAATTTGGGGGTAAGGGAACTTCACTTATTATCTTCGTAAGATCCATGGAGTTTTTAATGGTGTATTTGGGGTTGAAAAAACCTAAATTGCACAGGATGCGGTTGATATGGGTTGCAAGCTGATTTGTTGGTGTGGGCAAATAGGGACACTGGGTTTGTGTACTTTCAGGAGACCGTATAGTCTTGGTGGGAGGGGGTTCAATCACTTTCAGTTTGGTTCACAAATCACTTTCCGTTTGGTAAGATTGTCCAGCACTAGGGAGTCTGATATTGTTTTCTTGACAATTCTTTGATGGGCAGGGGTAGGATCTTTGTACAGTGCCAACCACCTAATCCAAAATAACCACGGCTCTGATTTCTCACCCACCATACTCCAGTCATGCCCCAAAGGAACAAAAATGGATGCATTAGAAAAATTTCAAATCCTGCACCATCTGCGTCACTCCCACACCGTCAGTAATGAATATCTATTTTCAGAGAATCCCTCAACCCTCTTCACATGCGTATTCCCTTCCTTACCCCTGCCTCCACCTCTCAAATGACTCCTTTGCCTGCTTGGACCTCCGGTCCCTTGCCCTACCATACATCTTTGCAGTCTTTCTCCTTTTACAACCTTCCATCCCCCCTCATTCTTCTATGGATATTTAGGCTTCTGTTTTATTTTTAGTTTCTGAGCCACCTGATGATGACGTGAATACGTCGAAACCTGGTCGTGCTGTATTAAAACTGTTGTGGAATAGTACAAATATTATCATTTTGTGTTATAGTGTTCTTAATATTAATAAAATAAAAAAGTCTATGCAAACACTGGAAGCGGAGCTAAGGCACAGACTATCCCCTCCATGCTATACTTTTCTCTCTTCTCAAGGCTCGCTTGCCTAAAGCCACTGCCCCTGGTAAGTGGTAAGATTTATGTGGAACTGGGTGTACAAATAGGTATGTATATTATATATAACGACCGAAATTAGAATTCTGTGACACTGGGTATGCCCTATCTCCTTTTGCTTATGATTGTTGCGAGTAAGCTCCTTCGTAATGGTGTTGCAAGGTTTGCATATGCTGCTGACTTGCTTGACTACATTCTCATCAATGCACATGTGCGTTGGCAAGTATTTGTAGTCTGCAAGGCAGGTGTTTAGATCTATTATGAATTTTGAAGAGTGAGGTCAGTGGAAAATAATGTCATGTCATGGAAAAAGTATTTAAATGAATGTCTGTTTAGTGAATGGGTCACCTCTCCGTAAACTAAGGCAATTGTTGAGTCCTATAGAAAATTTATACGTTAATTTGTCATTTCTTATGTGAGTAAGAATAGGCCATCGTTTACGGAATAGATTGTATTCATTTTATGCTTATTGTTGACTACTGAATAAATATAGTAATGACTGTGAGCTTCTGAAGACGATGAAGGTATATTGTAGGTATGCGAAGCACATGGCATTGCGTGAATTACAAATCCTCTTTTGGGTTTTCTTGCTTTGCTTTTTGATCATGATATGGAAGAAACTAGTAGAAAGTATTGAAGACATAATTTTTTGTAAACAGAATGTAATTAGTTGTGTTTACGTTAGAGCTATACTTTATAAACTTATACAAAATGTTGCATATAGTCAGGCGAAATGAGACAACATTTTCTTTAAATGTCATTTAGATATTAATACTGTTATAATTACTTGAAGAATACATCATATATAGTGTTTGTATATAATTTGGTGTCCTTTTCTATAATGGACTACCTCAGTCTTGACTCCGTTGAGCAATGCTATGCTATTATTTGTAAAGGAAAAAGCAATTATGATGACTTCCAAACGACTTGGTGGATTACCGTAACACGTATTGCGTTTTTCTTCATGATGAAAATACTACTTTAGTTTGATTATAGCCATAGAGTTCGTTTTCCAAGGAGAGATATTCAATTTTACAACGTTTTGCTGTTATTCTTTGTAGTTTGGTATGTAACAGCATTGCTCATTTCAAAGAATTCTTACCAGCTAGAAGTAAGAAAGTGAAGGCTGTCTGTTTCTGTTATGTTGTACCATTGAGTCATACCATATTCAACTCTCTTTCTGAATATGTACAACTATGAGATTGACAATAACTAGAATCCATTCATTGGGTAATTAGTGCATTCCTACTTGCTATCCTCGATCACCTCCCTGAGAATTGTGTTGCATGTGATGGTATAGATTCGAAGTTATCCAGATATGGGAGTCGTGTGTTCTCCCACGATGACGAGCATTAATTGAGAGAATCTTCAAATTGTAGTCCGCCTCCTTATTTAAAAATTATAGGAGAATATAGTTACTTATTTCTAAATGCTTAGGTAGCCCTTCAATTTACGAAAATTTCAGATAATCCAATCCCAGCATTTCACAAATAGGACATATAAAATATTTCACTTTTATGTAAGGAACCGATGACACAAATGATTTGGACATTCTTACTATGGTAGTAGCAAGGTAGTAATAATCTTGCCCAACTTTAGCCTAATAGCTTCCACTTGCAAAAATGTTAAGGGCACAAAGAATCTGTAGGAGTCACATGTAAATTACGATTGTCTACATGCATTGCATATCCTGATTCCTTATGTCCCAATAAAATCAATATTTAATGTAATAATACCCATAAATTAACTGGAAATTCCAGTTCTTCTTGTAGGCTTCCCCAGCTGAGGTCTTAAAGCTTCCATTAAATTCATTACTCTTTCCAGGGGCAACGTATATTACTTGCAAAAGTCCTCTGCTGACATAGCAAATGGATTTACAGAATCCCTAAGGGTCCTACAGCTCATCATTTTATTCTCCTCTTCTAAATCTTCATCATACCACATCGCAGCAGACAGCCTGCCATGTTTGTTGTTTACATCCTAGATTCCACCTACTTTTTGTAGCTGAGAACAATTATGATACAAACAGAATCTAATTCCATCTGTAATCGGAATTTTAAGTTAGGGCATACCAAATGAGATTCCGTTTGTAAAATGTGCCAAGATGGCCGACAATTGCGATCAAAACCACAATTCCGTGTGTACTGGAAACAACAATTCCGTGCATATCGGAAAGTTAGGGCATAGCACCCCAGCTTTTATCCCAGGTCCCTTCCCTTATAATTTAAAGAATTTAAACAGTAATTGCTCAACATTCTACTTTTTCTTTTTCATATTGCTAGGGATCATTAGCATAATTAAGATGGGATTGGTTGTAATGCTCAAAGCTGATAATTATATTTATGTAGCAGAGTAACTTAAATTTTTTCCTTTTAGTATTTCTTCCCATGGTATCTTCCCACTCTAAAAACAAATTACTTATGAATAATATTTTAAATATATTCTGTTTCTCAGGGCTTAGTTACCACATAGAAAGATAACAAAGTGTGACAAGCCCAAAGGAATGCATCAAAATGTTAAGAATTGTACAAGTACTAAAACTGATGAAAAGGCAGAAGAAACTTCCAACTAAACTTAAACAGAAATTTCTTACAACTTACAGCAACAAGAATATTGCAATTTCATATATTTAAGTTTGTCATTTTCTTAAACAGTTTATTGTTCATCATATATGTCAAGCTTCCATTACAGTCCGTGTTTATATACTGAAGGCAAGTCTGTGTCTGCGCCAAGGACTTGCATTGCTCTCACCTTCTTGTAGAAATTAATTTCTGATAAACAAATTAGCATCTGTTTGCTTGCTGGTGGTCAAATTCTAAAGGATTTGTTCTGCTAGTTGTTAGCTATCTTTCTGAATTAATTCGAGCCTTTCAACAGCTGCCATTTTACCTTTAATAATTGACAACTATGGAAGTTTTGATGATTAAAAATGTTCTTTTTTAGGGCAATAAAGTTCCTCCATTGCTTTATACCAGTGCTCCGCAACCGGTGTGCCGCAGTCAAATTCAATGTATTTGACATTTTACAATTTTTCATTATGTATTTAATACACAATGACAAATTATTTTTCATAATATTGTCTATTTTTCAAAATGTAGTATAGAATAATTATTATAACTAAATAATATCAATTTAATACCAACATATTTTAGTTTTGGTGTGCCCTGGAATTCTAGGAAGAATTTTGGTGTGTCATAGGTGAGAAAAGGTTGCGGAGCACTGCTCTATAGAATACTATATTTAGCCACATAAACCTGTTACAATTATAGTAGTCCAAATGAGGTTTGACATTTTTTTTGCGTCATGACATTTATGATTGGTCATGCATTATTTTCAATCCCTAGTGCGTCAGAACAGTATACTGCTATTTTTTGAGACAATAAGTTCCAATGGTCCCAGAAATATTCTAAACTTAAAACTTTATATCACCAAATTGGAAGCTCTGCTTGATCAAGAGTTTATGTTAAAGAAATTTGTGTTAACTAAGTAGCAACAAAAAATTTGTCACTCTTGTCTACTGTCTGCCCACAATATTTTTGCAGCTGAAGTTTTGCACACACTCAGGATAGCTTATCAAAACTTGTACATTTCCTTAAAATATGAAGGGCATTTTCAGCTCTGAGTTGGGGTGATAAAGAGTGCCTTCTCTGAAATGGGAATTATGAAGACTTTGGCATATTGAAGTAGTCCCTAAACTTCAATTCATATAAACTTTTTCATAAATCATGGTTAAAATTTCTCTATAGTATGAAAATATTGTTAAAAAGATGGTATGATTTANTTTTAATTTACTTCGTGCATCAAGTACCTTGTTAATCTATTTGCATGTAAGTCGTCCTATAGTGTTATACTTAGTGGTGTACACAGTAATAAAAAAAATAACCATGCTGAAATATGAAAAACTGTATGGAGGAGAAGTTGCATTGATTAAATATGCTATACTTGACGCTCAAGGTAAATGAATGAGATACTATTTGAAACATTGATTTGATATTCCTGACACACTAATAGTTTAAACTTTTGGACAAAAATATCGTAGGTAATCAAAACCATTAAATATTTTAAACTATCAATTTTTATTTTCATTACTAACCCACTCAATCAGCAAATGTAAGATCAGAAACAAAGTTAAGATTTTAGATAAAGTTAAGATTTTGCAAAATCAGTTGGAAGTGAGGAACATAAAAGCAAGATATACCAAGATTCTTTGGTATATGTTTGAATGATAATCTACAGTGTTTAAAAGGGCAATTTTACATGGGAGTTATTCTTTACACATACTCCCATTCTTATCAGCCATCGATTGAAGCCCTCTACAGTCACAGGGTTCAATACTGTGCTCCTTTAGAAAAAACCCATGGAGTGTCTAACAACAGAGCTCAGATGAAAGTAACATTTATGTATATATATTCACCCTGTAAACCAATGGCATGTGGCAGGGGATGTATAAACACTAATAACCATCTCTAACTATAAACCATAGAAGAAACATACAGAAGCATCTATCCATCCTGTTGATTATTATCTTGTTACTGCTAAGTTGAGCCTCATTATCTTGCAGGAAAATGGGTAAGGGTGACTTTGCGCAAGATGGTGCACACCCAGGAAAAATCCCAAGGAAGAATGGACTTGAAAAAAGTCTGACGGGACCGGGAAACGAACCCAGGTCTCCCAATTGCAGGTCGGGTGCTCTGTCTGTTGAGCTATCCCGGTCCCGTCAGACTTTTTTCAAGTCCATTCTTCCTCATTATCTTATAATGTTCATGATTATGGACAATTGTAAAGCTCAAAATTTAGATTTAATTTCTGCACTCCTTTTATCATTAACTGCTGCTATTTTCTTTGTAACCCAAATAATCAGACCTAAATTGAAGCTGAAGTTAGAGACATGTAAACCTGCAATTTATCCTAACCCTAGCCACTGATATGCCAAAGGAAAGTTTTGCATTGGGTCAGATAGTTTGTTCTCGTTGGTTGGATAATCTACAAATGTATTCAGTTTCATCTGAATCAGAACGATGGTTTTATTTTGAATATGTATGTATATGTGGTGTTGTTTTATCAGTTTATGTTGTCAGCATATTGTTGGTCCATTCTTAATGTGAATTTTTATAATAATTCTAGTTGTTTGCTTTTGTAGGTGAAACTAAAGGAATTATTGGAGAGGGAATGCCACATTATCGCAATCCATTTGAAAAAGGAAATCTTTACATACACTTCAACATCACTTTCCCATTGAACCACTTTGCAGAAGGTCTCAAGCTGAAGGTGAGTCATTTAACATAGGGTAACCAGCTGTAATGAATTTCATAATGTAGTACTGCTTTCTATGAACTTGCTTTACTAAGATATGTTGTTCTACATTGTGCTGCTTTTCTTTGCTCTATTGTGTAAAGTGTTGCAAGATACAATGCTGCTATGTCTTTAGTAAGAGTTTAGCTACCAAGAATTATATTAGATCCTGCAATTAAACATAATTATACTTTCCTGGAGGAGTTGTGTTTGTTACATGTGAAAAAAGGTAGATCAGAAACTGTTGTACACTTGTAGGTGGAATTCAGACTTGCATTAAATTTGGTTACATTGTCAGCATTTATGCAACTATTAAGAGATTGGATCCATCAAATCAATGTCAAAATTCATAGTCGTAATAATTCTTATATTTTCATTTTAATGAAATTCATTTATCACATATAATCATGTGTAAGTTGACCTTTAAATCCCAAATTTCAATGAAAAAATCTAGGGCCAACCTATACATAAGAGAAGTACAGGGGGCATCCAGAAGGTTCTGCTTGTTTCAAAATGAAAACTTTGCAAATCATCTTCTGATGAAGTTTCTTTTGTGTGAAACATATGTACTAGAAAAATTATTTTATCATTTTAACAAATGATATTAACTTATTTAATTTAAATTAATTTTCATTTCCTATATATACCTCTGTGGTCAAATATGACCATAAAAATGAGGTGAATAGCCCTTTTACATTTAATAGAGCGTGTATACATAATAAAATATGATCAGTTTCCAATGGATCATCAGGATGAAATATATCAGTTATACAAGTGCAAAATATCAAGAGATTGAATTTGGTCAACTTCATAATATCTAAAGCTTGCAAAAAATTGTCATAATGCCTTTTATCTTGACTTGTACAAAATTATTGTAAACTTATGCAACTCAAAGTTGTTGTTATAAATGTTAAATTATATCTCTTTTAGTCCTTATTGCTTGAAAATATATTGTTTTAAGATTCCATATGTCATTAAGATAAACTAGAAGTAGCTTTGCAGTATTTTCAAAAAAACTAGGATCATATTATACAGAAGATATTAAAAAATGGAAATCTTAAGTAAAAATTCAGGGGGTCGATCTGTACATGTGACTGACTTATACACAAGTGTATACGGTATTTCATAAGTGTTTTAACAAAACTAGCTGATCCCACTCATTATTTGCACGCATGGTGTATTTAATGTTAGCTACAACTTACATACATGTGATTATTTTACATTTTAATAAAAGTATCCTCATACAAAAAAAATGATTTCATCATGTCTGTCTGATAGACAAATGACCCACTGTCCATAATGCCCTCTGGAGAAATTAAACCAACCCTCCAGTTTTTTTATATTCATCTAAATGAATTTCCATTTGGGTGATAAATCAACATCCATAGAAAAAATATATGTTACTTTTTAAAAAGAGGCCAATTAATTTACTCTTTCGTCTTTAATATNTTTTAATTTACTTCGTGCATCAAGTACCTTGTTAATCTATTTGCATGTAAGTCGTCCTATAGTGTTATACTTAGTGGTGTACACAGTAATAAAAAAAATAACCATGCTGAAATATGAAAAACTGTATGGAGGAGAAGTTGCATTGATTAAATATGCTATACTTGACGCTCAAGGTAAATGAATGAGATACTATTTGAAACATTGATTTGATATTCCTGACACACTAATAGTTTAAACTTTTGGACAAAAATATCGTAGGTAATCAAAACCATTAAATATTTTAAACTATCAATTTACATCAATTTTAATATCTGGGAATTGAAGCATTTTATCCACTGGAAACATTCGGAAGTGTTTTGATTTAAGTTTATCAATTTAACCCACATTTATGTCCCACATGGTAAGTAAAAATTAAAAGGTATAAGAATTATTCTACTGATTTTTTTTTCAGATAATGAAACATAAAACCACTTTATCTCTTCATTAAGGTATGAGATTAACACAGTTCGCTGGTATTTGATTTCTTGCCGATCAATACCTCAAATGAAGGAAATACCAAAATGAGGAATATGTTAATGTTCTTATTCAGTGATTCATTTTTGTCAACCGTGAAAATAACAAAACAAACTGGTCTAATGCACTACTTTATTCAAAAGATATTATTTAAAGCATTCTCAATGTACCAGTGGTTAGAGAATCTCTTAAATTAACTGATGCAATTTCAAAAAACATTTTTATATCAATTCCTGTTCTTTCCTTTCATCATTCATTAGCATCTATGTTAGCATAAACATTATTTGATCAACGTTGACAGGAACTTAAACAAAAAGGAAACGATATTAAGAGAAATTCATTTATCCATAAATATTGTTTATTATTTTAATTTAGTCAAAAATATAAAGAACAGGTATGGTTAGATTAAATATACTTTTAAATAATTCATCCAAATAATATTTCAAAATTATTTATTCGAATTCTGAACATAAATTCACCTATAGGATTAGCGAGGCCTAATGCTTTTATCTCTTGTTAATAGTCGAGCCTCTCTTGACAGACAGATTGACACTTTGGAAATTATATATATAATATGATAGTGTGTACAAGTTTCAGTAAACTTGTTTATTTATAGTTCTAAATTTTTGACCAAGTGGCAATTTTTAGTCTTCATTCTTTGCACTTGCAGCTACACCGATAATATTTCCCTCCACTGGTGTAGAGATATAGTTAAAATGTAGGTTAGCCTACATTCCAGGGGCACACTTCCATTTTGTATTGAATTCTTATTCACAGAACCTGGTCACCTTATTTAACAGCTAGCTGCAGTATTTTGTTCATTTAGGTGGCTGATCCTCACAAAATTCATTGTTATCCACAGGAGCTGGAGCTTTTGCTGCCTCCTCGTCCTGAGTTTGCAGCTCCTTCAGCAGAGTGTGTAGAAGAGGTAGACCTAGAAGATTATGACCCAAATGAGGAGCGAAACCGAAGAGACCGTGGCGAGGCATATGCAAGTGATGATGATGAGCACCATCCTCACGTTGGAATTCCCTGTTCTAATCAGTGAACTCAAAATTATATCCTCTTTCGTTTTCTCTCTGCACCCTTTGGTCTGACTTCAGTCCTTTCGTATCTGGTCGGGACCATGGACTCTGTTCAGTTGTTCTCCTTGCAAATGCTGCGTTGCGCTGGACGTGACTCAGCTCAAGATGGACTTAGGGTCATGAGAAGCAAAACATCATTTCGGGAGAACATTTGGTCGATATGCCAAGATCTAATTTCAAGGAGATTATCATTTTACTGCAAGCTGAGAGAAATTTGGACTATGTTGTTCTAATAGAGTTTGTCTTGTCGAAACAAAACTTGTCTAAAAAACTTTTTGAAAAATTTTGAAGTTCATTTGTAAGTTGAAAGAAAAGGAGCAGAAAATAATTTCCAATTTTTATATGGGTGCGGTGCTGTATTCCATGTGAAAGCATTGTTAAAGACTCTAGGATTAATTTTTCAGATGTCTGTGATGCAGGTGTAGGGCTAAGTAAACCACGTTTAAAATACCAAAGGTAGTTTTTGGAATTTTTCTTGGCACATGGTATAACTCTTATACTAGGTTGAAGCAGATGAGATGTTTAATGATAGGTCACATAGTTTAAGTAAGCACTTGGTTGGTGCTCTTTTCAATTTGAAGCTGTTGAATTTTGTAGCTGCCCAATCTCGCCAGGTGATTTGCAGAAAGTTCACCCCTCTATGAAAGACTATGTGCATCAAATAATAGTAATACTCCCTAAATTTGTGTCTGTAGTGTAAGGGATACGTAATTTTTTGTCTACCCTGTACAAAGATAATTCCATATCTATACAGAAATTATGAGGAAAGAATAAAAAGATTTGGATGTATTGCTGTTATGAGCAATGGCCTGTACTCAAAAGTCTCTTTGTACGCGAGTTGTGTTTTTGCATCTCTATCATTTCCATCCACCTTTTCATTCAGTTGGTTTCATAAGATTCCTTATTTTTCCATTTTCCTCTGAATGTGTTTGTTTTTTCTTTTCATCAGGAATTGATGCTTTAGGAAAATTTTTGATACTGTCTCATATTTGAAGTGTATTAGTAGATATATATTTGCGTGTATTCCTTTCCAATGTGAAGTATAGCTGTGGTTAGTTTGAAATCTTTATGGTGTGAAATTATTTATAGTTTGTGATTTCCATTTGTGTGTATCATTGAATTCTGATCATTCTCAAGTGAAAATTTAATGATTCAGACAAAAATTATTAGTTTGATTTTTTGTGAACCCAAATTGTTGCTTTTGTCATAGCTTCTTTTGTCTCTCTCTCTCTGTCATTAACTCATGAGTGGCAATGCACTTACTGTGCCCATGAGCTTCTTTGACTGACTGGGACATGATCATCCTTCAAGAATGGCATGCCATTCTTTCATATGCTAATCTTCACACAGAATTGAGTTAGTTTCAGTAGTTTTTCAAGGTAGACTAGAGCTTCATTCGCAAATCAGGTAATAAATAAAAATAATCAAAGAATAACAGATTCAGTAAAGAAGATTCCATTGCTAGATCTTCTGGTATAGCTGTTCTTAAACCAGACTTGCTTTGTTCATTATGTTATACAAGGGATTTCTGTATGGTAGAGTCAATAAAATAGGTAATGCTTCAGGCATCTCAAATCTTGCACATTGCTGGGAATGAGGTGCATTTGATACTGGTGACTACCTCAGAGAAAAATTGAGCTACCTTTTAGTATAATTTTTAGTTGAGCTATTGCCCTTTTAAGTGTTTTATACCTAGTATTTACTTCTCAAAATTGAGATTCTAGGTGCATTTTGTGATTTTTCTTCTAAGATATTTCAGATAAATGCAAATTTATATTATATATTCTTTTTTATTAATAAATCAGTTTTTCTATAAATGCATCACCTTTCAAAACCTTAACTTCAGGTGTATGACCTTAAGTTTCTACTGTTAGAATTAATTTCAAGCATTAGAAATTGTAGAGAAATTAGGTAATATGGACTGCATGTAAAATTGACATTGTGATTGCATAAGAGTAAAGTGAGGTCTTTTATGTTGCTATGAATTTGGTTTGATAACATATTGTGGACAGTTAAACAAGTTGTTAAGGCAAGCAAGGAAGTTTGAGGGAAGATGTTTGCTGGAAGAAAGCTAGGTTAGTGCGAACGAATCCAATTTGTGCTAACTACAAGTTGAGGTATTAACAATACCTAGTAGAAGCAACTAAATTCATGTCTATGGACATATCCAGATGTAATCATTCAATGAAGATGGGATATTGTGTGTCATCACTGCTGAAGAGATATGAGTAACCTCAGGTAAGGTAAGCAGGTGTAATCTAATGCAAAATGCAATGTTTAGATGTAACTATTATATGATTCTGTTTCTCTTTCCTTTTTGGCTTCTCTAACCTTTTTTTGGTGCTTTTGTCTTTGTCTCCCTCTTCTGGAGTTAGTTATTAGTGAATGATTGGCAATAATATTTTCACGTGTCTTTCAGTATTAAGTTTTGTGTTAGTGTTGACAGACATTTTTCATTGAAGTATTTAAGAGAATAAAAATTTGTAGGAAGAGGAAAAATCTTGTAGAAAGAATACCATGTTTCTTATTAAATGGTGTTGAAAGTTTGACTTTAATATAATGAGATGTCCAGTATCCCTGCCTGCTTCAGCTACTTTGCTTGAAATCACACTTCTACGGATGATTATAGATGCATATAAATTAGAAGTGCTTTACAAAATTCTGTCTAATTTGATTTTGTAGGTTATTGTAAATACTCAGCGTACAGTAGAGAGAGTGAACTGATGATTCCATCTTTTTGAATAGATTTAGGTTTGTAAATTCAAGAAAAGAGTTATCCTGGCAGTAAATTTCAACGTCTGCAAGAAATATATATGTCTTGGAAAATATCATGCACACCTGTGTCCCTGCAACCTTTCTCCCCTGCAATACACCATGCGGTGGCTTGCGGAGTACTAATGTAAATGTAAAAACCTTTGTTCATTATGTTCTGTCATCATTACATGTGTTAATTCCTGTAGATTGAATCTAACACATGCTTTTTTAATTATGTTCCCAAGTTATAAGTAGTGTAAGAATTATAATTTAAAGTTTTTAACTAACAGCTTTTTAAGTTGTGTAAGTCACAATTGCTTTTGTATGAGTGAATATATATTTGAATACTTTTACCAGCTTGAGATGCTAGGAAGTCCTATTCAATGTCTCATACTTGGATTATCAGTTTATTTCATACTATCAAAACTGGATTATGTGATATACCATTTATAAATTGTAATGGTGATTGTTTTTATAGTTTTCTTGTATATTGACTGAATTTTATCTTTGAAATTTTGTCTTGAAAGATGCTCTATACTCAAGTTCACATGGTATTTTAAAATGTCAGTTAACTAAAAGGCTAGGTTATTGACAAATATTTCTAGGTTTGCCATTTGGAAATTAACAGCATCACTGTTTCTCAAAGTTAATCAGATTTAACAACATACAAGGAAATTTTAAGAGAATGCAAATTTATTTATTTGCCAGAGTGAAAAAAAAATTCATGGATTCTTGCTTCAAGGCAAATCATTTTGTTTTTTTGTCTAACCTATGTCTCTTTAAATTCTGATCCACCTTGAAGGAAAGTTTAAATCAGATCACTTATGAAATAGAAAACAGAAATTCTACTCCTTTCAGTAATTTTTGTTGGTGAATGCTTTTCTGTAATTGATCTGTTATCTCTTAAAAATTGTATTTGTTTGTCAGTTGAGCACCATTTACAGACTGGTGTTCCTTTAAACAAATTTACAGAATAACTGCAATAACCAGTGTGTTTTCACAGTGGCAGATTAAAAATCTTCTATGGCCTAATGAGATAAAATATAGTGCCTTACTGAATGCCCAGAAAATTGGTTTATGCATTCTTATGCCTGTACATCAGTGGATATCTGAATTTTCATGAAGAATTTAAATTATTTAATTCCAATTTTATCTATAAACCTGCTCAGAAGCATGCCTGGAGTCCCCCACTGCAGGTCAGTTCCCCCTCTGCATTTTCAAGTGCTGGGTCATCCTCTTCTTCCCCTAATTCCACTATTGTGTAAATGCTATGCAAGTGCATGTTTGCAATTTTTCACCATTATCCTTTAGAAATACATCAGTATCTAACATAACATTTTAGTTATTAATATATGGGTGATTAGAATGATTGTGATGGGAGAAAACCAAAATGATGTAGAAATCCATTAGGTTGGAATGAACAAAGTGGATACTTTCTCTACTGTATTTTATTCTGGGTTTTGGTGTACATCTGGTAATTTAAAACTGCTTTTGGTTTCATTACTGTTGAACTAAAGTTGGGTTTGTAATGGCAAAACTTGAAGTCAGAATGAAATAATTTGTAAAAGCATCCATATTTGTTTATTCCTTCAGAAATTTTGTTTGCACTCTTCATCTCTCCAATTTCCACAAAATGCTAATTTATACATGGTAACTATTTCATCAAATATAATTCAATGTATTAGCAATGAAGTGTGGTAAATTCCTTAGAAATTTATCAAGCCTACATAGCAGTATCTGGTGCCTTATCAATGCTTCCAGATTTCCTGATCCATGTAATTAACATGTTCATTGTTTTTTATTGAAAAATTGAAGATTTTAATTCTCATTTGTTATGCATTTTAAGCTATCTATCTCATCATTAACCAAACCTTCAATGTAGAAGGTAGTTCATCAGTAAACATGCTGATTTCTGTACACAATCCAATTTACTTCTGAAGGATTGTTTACTTAATTTCCATCTTGGATGATTGTCAAACATAATACTTGAATTTATCAGTGAGTGTTTTAAGTTCTTGGTCCATTATTTAATTTATGGAAATAAAATTGTCTTCAAGAAAGTATCTGTTTAAATAACTAATTAGACCAACTCATGTTATCTATGTTTTTCCCAGTAAAAGTTGTTGAAGAATTCTAAGATATGTAGGATTGTTTCTTTTGCTGTGATCGATAGATTTTTTTTCGACATCCATGTATCTAATTGATAATCCATACAAATTTTGTCTCTCTGAAATCACCAGATATCATTTGAAATATATTTCTTTACTGTCTGTTTTGATTTCTTCCTGTCTGATGTAACATATTTGTAAGACATGTTTCCATTCAGTTATGGAGATATTGCAAGCATTTATCTTTTATTGTTTAAGTTTACGTTGAATGAAATCCATTGATACACTGAATAGTTTTGGACCTACGAGACTGAGTTGTGAAAACCATTGCAAGAATCCTTGGCGAAATTCTTGAGTTTCACACCCTCATCAGTGGTATTCCATTAACTTCACCACAAAGGCTTTTATTATGTTTTTTAAACAGAATTAAAGAGGAATTTTTCTAACTACATCTGCTTATATATGTGTAATCTTTCATGCACTGCAGTCTCTTGCAGAAGACTAAACTAAATCTTGAAGGCCATAAAGTCAGAATAGTTCTTCATTTTCTAGATTCTATTTTAGTTTTATTATTAACAGGTGTTGAGGAGACAATAGGGCATAGCTTCGCCGTACAAGGGCGTAGTAATTTCGATGTAAATAACTTACCTATCGCCAATTAAGTTCCTGGAAGAAGACAAATGCATGTCCAATCGCTATTCAAGTTGTAGTTAATATTAACTAAGTAGCCTGCAGATTTCGTTCTCTTGGAAAACCATTAATACGCAGTGAAAAGAATTAGAAACTTTTTGTTTTGATACGTAAGCATTTATGATATCTATTCAAGTGATATTTTTCTTACGAGTGGTGTGAGGTTAAATTTCGGAAGCTTTCTAAGTTCCAGTCTTGCGATGTCGCAAAATCACGATAAACGCATAGGAAATCTAACATGATCCTACTACGCGAGAAATTCCTTGCCTCATGTGACGTCTACCATCTTAAGAATCGAGTTTAACTGCGGATAAAAGCCAATGGCTTCCAATGTGTTCGGAAAGGTCTTGGCCCTACGGATGTCTCTGGGCCTACGCCGCCGATAACCGAACGTTTTGTGTTCGTCTGAAACAGAGACCGGAAGCAATCGCTTCCCAACGGTGACTTTCTCGATCAGCCATCGTCGCAGATTTCAAGAGGGCGTCATCGAAGGGGATGAATAATACATTTCCTCTTGTAGAAGCAGTGATTTTGTAGTAGACAGCCCGCAGAGCCTCAGCTGCTCTGCAGGCCAAGGTCGGGTATCGCGCAACCTTTTAGAGAGGAGTCTTGGAACCATAATTGTCGTTCTTGTTTTGTGAGAAGAATTATGTTATGTTCTTAAGTAAAACATCTATCGTGTTTGTTACTGTTTGTTTGTGGATTGCCTTCTCGTAATCATCGGCGAACAAGAGAACGTGTGAAATGGTAAGAGGAGAAGCGCATTCTTCTCGTCTATGACGACATAATTTATTGTTCGTATGAGAGGAGCAATCGCTGCGCATGATGGACTCTGATGGAAACTTCTGAGGATAAGAATAGGTTGTAGAATGAATGTTATGTCATCTGTTAGGTGTAAAATGCAGATTTTTTCCGTGGAGACTTCCATTTTGAGAGTATAGTTAGTGTCTGCATTTCGATAGTATTGATGTGAAGTCTCTCGAGGTTTTCCATTCTTAACCCTCCAACCCCGAGCCAAACTTGGATCACCGGCAAACCCGCAGCTTAATACCGAGCATTTTCATGGGATAATGTGCGCCATCCCCTCATGGAGACGTCGCTTTCCATCAGAAGAAACTAATTCAATAGAGAGGCCGTAGAGAAGCGGCCCTTTAACGTCGGTTCGGGAGATGTCTTGCGGCCGCGTTCCCCGGACCGTCCCTCGACGGCTTCCGCCGACCGAAACACGGATCGAACCACTTTCCTAGGAAATGTGGTACGTCTCCCGGAAAGGCCACCGCCGATAAGGGGACATTTTATTTGCGAAGACGACGTCGCATCTCCGGGAGGCAAACCCTCCAGCTCTCCCTCGCGTCCCCTCCCTTGAAAGGTTCCTCGGATGGCCTCCCGTTGTCCTCCCTCCCCTCTCCAGCAGTGCCCGCTCCTCCCAGCAGCGACGCGAGCGGCAGTCGTCGCCCGTTGTCCGCAGAGGCAGGCAGCCATCGATCGTGAGCATCGATCGCCTCTTCCGATGGCGCTCTTCTTCTCCGCCGTTTTATAATTAACCCGCGTGTGCCCGTGGCGAGAGAGCGCCATCCGCCTCTTGCTGCCCGGGTGGCTACGTGCCCGCTCTAGGAGGGACTAAGCGAGAGAACGTTGGCGATCGCTTGGTCGCGTCGGGCGAGAAGGGGGCGAAAGTGTGTGTGTGCGCGCGAGTGTCGCTGCCCCACCTGCCCTGCCGGCGGCTTCCTTCCTCTCGGAGGGGAGGGACGGTAGCTGCTCGGGTGCGGGATTTCGCAAGCCATCGCCGCTTGAGCTGCTTCGAGAACTGAAGAGGACGCCATCGCCGTTGTTAAGAGGTGGGTATGTGCCCCGCGTGGGCGTCTGCTAAGCGGAAGTCTAAAGCGCCATATTGATTTCCGGAGCCGGTCTGCGGATGGTCTGGGCGTTAACCGTTGGAAGGGCCTCTGGGCGTGCGTGTATATCGAGCGGCGACTCCTTGGCGGCCATTTGCGCCCCGGGCGGCTGCGATCCCTCCGTGGGCACGCGGCGGCCGTCTTTCCGGGAGATCGATAGAGCGGGTGCGGTAGTGCCCCGCCCCGCGCAGGGGAGGGGCGGTGGGAAGAGCTACCCTCGGGTCGTCGGTCTCTCCGCGGGCCGGGGATCGATTCCCTGCGGAATCCCTCTTCGGCTTAAAATCTGCTCGAGTACACTCTCGGAAAGGTCTCTCCCATACTCTTCGGTGGCGACGGTGTGTAGGCCACGTGGTCTCGATTGAAATATGCATAGGGTGGAAGGGCGCATGCGCGGAAGGAAGTCGATGGGCGGCCGGTGGACGTCGTCGGGTAGTGCACGAGAACAGGGGAAGCGGCGGCCTTCTCCCCTTCCCTCGGCGCCCGAGAATATCGCCCCATCGGGGACGAACCTTGGCTCTCCTGAGGGGCGGAGGGTGGTGTTCTTTTCGTGCAGCGCCAATTCTTGCGTTCGGATGCAACGCGTTCCCGTTCTTTTCCGCGCCTATTACGCGAGACGACGTCTCGTCCGGGATCCGGGCGAGCGCCGAGGAAAATCCGAGGGCGTAGCTCTTGAGCGAGCGAAGATAAAACCATCGACTCAATCGATAGCGTTTCGAAAGTTGGGAAAACTTGCTGGCATTACAGACTTTGATAAATTTCAGCCCGAAAGATATCCTTTAAGCGCATTAGGGACGTAGAGTTTGGTCGTGAATTTAACGCTTGCTGTTTGCCGGATGTTTCGATTACTTCGTTACGTACTCGTAAGCCGGCTCAGCCCGTCGCCTTTCCGGGCGATGCAGAAGCCATGAGAAAGGGAAGAGAGGAAACCCGATGCCGGTTTTAGACTCCTATTGCATTATGCTGCGAGGGCTCCAACGCTCTTGCTTCCATCCGAAAAAAATTCATGCGCTAATGCTTTAGATCTGCACAAAAATTGAGATGGGAATGTTGCTGGGTATATGTATGTTATTTGGCTTGCTAAGAATCTCGTGTGGTCGCGTGGACTCGACGCTTGGAGCCTCTATGTCGGGATCCATTCTTCGTAACCAATTCAGCTGCACCGTGAAAGAGACACTGGGAAGTAGGGCTGCCACCATGACGAGCTTGACCCCTATCTCTAGGGGAGGTGGAATTGTCGTTTTGAAACAACATTTGTTCCTGCAGTACATTTAGTTTATCATGTATATGTTACTCAAGTAAATAGTAAAATCTGTGTCATCCACCACCGCTTCTAAAACCTAAGCAAAGTTCTAATTATTAGTCGACTTTTAGCAATTTCTATACAGTGAAAGCTATGCAATCGTTTCCTTTCTGGGTCGTCAGAGATAAGCGTCTGCCACCATTAATTTGGGAAGGCCAAGGCGTACTCCTCAGCATCTAAGTACTATAGGTGAAAAATGGCGTGTATCATATCGCGCATCCGATTTGAAAGATATCCGGCCAAGAATGGCAAACCTCCAACTCATGGACGATTTTAAGATGGCACCTCCGTCGATGAGGTTTCGACTGTATCCTCCCGCGTTAGGCCTCCGTGGCTTAGCAAACATCGGAGGAAATGTCCGTACGTATTTCGGTCTCGGGTTCGTTGACTGACGGCACGCGTGCGCGTAGATTGACGGCCACCACGGTTTTTTCCGCGAGGTTCGAGGCGTTCCCTCCGCAGCATCATTACGAGCGAATGCATCGCCCCCGTCTGTGTGTCGAAGTGACCTCGGTGTCCTTTCGTCACCGCTCTCCTCAAAGGGCCGAATTACGCGCACGGAATGACGAACTTAGGTCGAGGTGCGATCCCAACAACATGGCGCACGGAACTGACCTATAATCGCGTGCCATCTTTACATGCCATATGGAACGCGATTCATTTCAATACACATTCGTTGCAATCCCGCGCGTCTATTTCCGTGGCGTGCTAACCACTGCGAGGACTTTCACAAACAAACAACTCGAAGTCTTATTAGGCGTGCATTCCGTATCGATCCGAGTTCTTTCGTGGTCTTGCCCGTGCCGCGCGTTGAAACTTTCGTTGTTGACAGAATGCGCCGCTTGTTTGGCGGATTCGGTTGTCGTGTTGAGTCGCTGCTGTGGGCAGCGATTCAGCGATTACCCTTGGCGTTCCGCAGAGGCTGCGGTTTCTACGCCTTCAAATCCCTTTCAATCGCCTCACTACACCTCCTACGTAACACTCCCTTCTCTTCGGCCGCTCTCCTACCATTGGCAGTGGACCCGATGAGACCTCCGTTTATTTTCTGCCTCTTTCTCGCTTTGGTTTTAGTCGTTTCCTCCCTAATCTTTCCTAATGTTCATGCCTGGAAAGAATGTGCAAATGGTCGGATTACTATTCTATCGAGCTATTTTTTTAATGCCGCTGACTTAAAGTTGGTTTCGTAATGTTATCGATCCTCCATTGGTGTGGAAATTAACTAATTCTATTTACTAAGATAGAAAATAATAATAATTATATCTGCACATCCCATCGTTTGTTATTTATAGTAACCATAAAGATATCTTGATTGAAATGCGTAGATTCGTTTGTTCATTTACGTTTTTTTTTTCAGTGTTTATTTATGCACCGAAAATGTTTTGGTTGCTTATAGAATAATCGTGAAAGTAAAGGCGTATCAAAAGAAGAAAACTGGGAATTTTTACTCTATCTAAACTTGCTAATGGTTTCGATGTCATCTTATTAGCGCTAAATAATGTTGTTATTTATGGATCAGTGTCACGTACATCGCACGTGACTGTTACATGACGACCTTTGCTTTAAGAGTAAACACTGCGGGAAGATTGAGAAGAGAAATGTTAAGTTATAATTTGACATATTATATTTACGTATCTCACTTTCAACTTCTTCCATTATTTCGTAAAAACGGGCGCAATAATGGGTTTTTTCATTCGTGTGGGATTTAAAGGAATCAAGACCGTGAAAGATCTTTTGTCGTCGAGGAACACTTGGGAAGACTTCTAGCGGGGATCCGCGGGAGGCATCGCCGAGAATTCACTTGTACTCCGCGAGTCAAGAGGCTGAGTTCAGCGTGGTGCTCGAATAAAATGTTAGCTGCGGAAGCTTCCTCGTTTAAGAATAGTGTTAACGCGTTATCGGAGTCGTTTTCCTGCATTTCGTCGCTCCTCGGAGGTGATACAAGAACGAGGAAGGAACAGAGATCCGTCGAAAGATAGACGACAATTCGTGGACTTCTCGAAATCTTTAAGAGCTTGAAAATTCGTAAAACAGGGCTATAATTCTACTGGGGCAAAGAAAGCTACAGTACTTACGCATTCAAGTTCTCTCGGCTAACATCAAACGTTCGTAGTATTGTGCCATCCTAGTAAGTATAGGAAACGTTTTTTTTTCTATTACGGAGGATATATTTTTGGATGTGATTGTTAAAGTTATGATCCTATCCTAAGAAAATGGAAAACGCTCGAATTAGGATCAGGATGCTTGGGAGATCTGTTTTGAGTGAAGAAAATATGTAAACTTATTTATTAATAATAATAACTTATTTAATGGAAACAGGATTACATCCATTTTAATAATTCCTATTATGTTCAAACGCAAACAACCATTCCCATACTCGAAAAATCCGACTAGCCGGGACTCGAATCCAAGCCCTTGGGTTGGGGCATGTTAAGTGTAACATATTTCCCAATTGCGACAAATACGGCGATTTTTATTTTTACATATAGAAAAAAAATCAAGGGGAAAAAAAAACATTTTGCTCGATATTTTGTGATCTTGATGAAAATTCAGAATAATAAGTGTTAAATTGTTGTTTATGCGCGCGAATCCTCGATGTTAAAGGGTTAACAAAAGTATATTTTTTCCGGAGTTTTTTTTCCTTCATATGTATTATTAAATCGAATTTACCCATAATCATTTTGATCCGATGATATAAAAAAGCGAAATTCTTTGCAGATGACGAAGACATTTTAGTAGATATCTCAATTTGTATTCGCGTATTAAAATATAGAAATAGTGGCTCCCGTGATTTTTGAAAGGCATAATTAAAAAGTCGAATGTAGAATGAGTAACATAGTCTTCTTTTCTTCGCAAAATGTCTCCCTCTCAATCCATCTGGGCGTAGTACCAACTCCAACGATGGGTGAAGGAGCAACGCGGTACCTATTGTAAACAACGGAAGGTTTCTGTATTTCATATTTGGATATCCAAAGTAATTGTATGGAATTTTCCGATTAAGCAACTTTTTAATGAGTAAATACTCTCTCTTACTTCTGATTGTGGGATTTCGATGTTCCACTTTGACTCCCACGCCCTCAAGTCATTGACCGAACCATTTGTTTCGTTTCAAAATGCTATCAGTGGCTGGCCGATATTTTTCGTAGATGAGAATTTAACCTCGAAGCTTAAAGTCGCGTTATTGAGAAGTAAACCGTTTGATACTCTCATCTGTGGAGCAGATGTCGAATTTGACGCGTACCTCAAATTCTTGAAGTGTCAACCCAATGTAGTGGAATGACTTTTGATTTTGAAGTAGATTATATCCGAGAGTGTTATAGTGATGTTTAGTTGTGACTGTAGGCAGTTATTGAAGCTTCTTTAGGAATCATCGCATTTTATGTTAATGATTGGTTATGATGAATGCAATTTATTAATCATTAGGGGGAAATAATCAGGGGGGTCAGTTAGGGGGAATATAATAATTGGTAAATCTATTAAATCTGTTCTCCAGTTTGTCCATTGTCATTTTTATTTTTGGTATTGGATGTATATCGTTGTATAGTTATGTTTTCATAATGTCTGGCTTATATTTAAAATTCAGCTGCAAGGAAGGCGCCTGCTTCGGAAATCTTTCATCTTATAACTTTGTCACGAATCTTATCTTTCATATATTCAGTATTGTTAACTACTCACCTAAAATCTTTCGTTTTCCTCGCTTCACTCCAAAATCGGCGTCCCAGTTATATTTATCAACCCAATTGAGGGGGTGGAGATCCCAATGAAGTGTTTCATCTCATGAATGTATCGGAAGGACAATATCGATCTTGTGAAAAGAATTCTGTTCAGTTTCCTCTGAGATTGGACTTTTAAAGAATAATGTTGAAAAAACTCTAAGACCTTTGAATATTATAGTTAATATCATGTTAATCCATCATATATGTAGGATATTAACTACAATCTTCACTTTAACTCTAAGAAACCATTATAATATTGGGCCTTAAATTGAACATTAGTTTATGTCCATTTTAAAGATACATTATGGAACCGGGCCCTAATATTAATGTTTTGGTTTTTCGAAGTGTAGACTAATATTTTTCTTCATCTTATGTAAATAAGGCATTTTTGAGAATGCTTCGATTTGATTATATACCCACCCACAGTCGCACATTTCTCTCACTTTGAAAACATCTTCGACTTATAAGAAGAGCAGATTATATTATTGATAATGGAGATGTTCCGGACACGTAGGGGATTTCGGTATCGAGGTAAACATCTCGATTTAATTTTTAGAATACTTCATTTGTCTGATAAAGTAGCGTTGAAAAAAGGCGAAAAGATTGGCATCTTCTCAGTAAAAATCTCTGATCGATCAGTATTTTCAATTTCTTTCCCATTATTTGCATTTAACCTCAATTTAAAGCATTTTCATACAGATCCTGCGCTCCGCTGATTGATTACTTATCAGTTTCCTACCTGTTCTTGCGGAGTCTCAGATTTATAGTGTAAGAACGTATCATTTTCAAAGATAGTTCGTATCAGGATTTGCACTAGTCGGCAGTGTTTACAAAGAGAGAAGCAATTTAAAGATAAGTTTAAATCGCTAGGGTTCCTTTGATCTCAGTGAAGTGAAGCAAGCCATAGATGTTGAAGATCAAGGCTCTCCAGCTCTTTTGGTTTGCGAAAGCATCATAATTTGAACTCTGTAGACCTCGTCATCGACGATTCGCTTCAGTTCAGAAGCTCTTCCACCTGAGATAAGAAAGTATTTAAAATTGTTATTTTTTATTTAAATTTGCTAATAATTGAGAATAAGTATGAAGGGATGTATTAACTGTAAATGGTGGTTTTTTCATATCGCACTGATGGCATTTCTCTCAGAAAAGTCACCAAACAAGCTTTGTTCATATACTTTCAGATGATGGTTATCGGTCGCCGATAAAGTCGGCCTAGATATACTGATTGGGAACCCCCGACATCTACCGCTTGAGAAAATACTCCGCGAACGAAAATTCCCCAGAAATCATGTTTAAGTTCGTATGTTGATGTTCAAAATAAAACTCCATTTCCTAGGATTAATTTCCAATCGATACTTAGTTTATTACTTGATGAAAGTAGTGTAGAGTATTAACTTCTTTATATTCGTGGTAGCTAGAAAATCAATTTCATTGGGAATATATACCACGATATGAGTTTTAGACCAACCTCCCATTACCTTTTTCTTGCGGAAAATTTGGAGGCTATAAATACTAATTTAAACTCTATGAATGAAATACAAGTACATTCGTCGTGATAGAATTACTAATTTGTTTTCCCTGTCTCGCCTGAGAGAAAATAGGGAGACGCATTATTTTTTATGGTGCCTTTGAACCAGTTTCGGCTCTCGTTTATCATATTTCATTTACAAATATACATGTCTTGTCCGTAAGTCTATAAAAAATTCTTTGGAAAACAATTTACATATCTCCTTCATTAACAAGATGTATACAAACGGCAGCTGCAAATTTTAAACCTTGGAATTGAAGTCGCTTATAGGAAATGGTTTTAATTTATTTTCAAAGTCATAAAAGTTTGCGAGTTTTATAATTTTAAGTAATTATCAACATTAAAATCTACATCTACATATGTATCCTTCAAGCTGCCTTTCGGCGTGTGGCAGGGGGTGCAAGCACCATGACTCTTCTTCTCTGATCGATTGCGTTCGCGGAAAAAATGAATTCTTGAAACGACTTGTTCTAGACATTTCTCTGATTTTCCTCCCATTATCAGAACGGCCTATCTAACATGTATGCTCGTAGATCTCCGAGAGTATTTTTCTCATTTATTGTCGAACCTTCAAAGTATTATAAATTGAAAAACAATGCACCCCTCTTCATTTCGAGTATCTGAGTTGGTAATTGAAATAAATCAAATTGAATAGAAATTTCTGGATTGATGGGGGAAAATACTTAGTTCAGGGAAGTTGACCCTGAAGATCACATTAACAATTATTATTTCCGTTGATGTTTGCGAATCGAATGATTGTGTTGATATCTGAAAATAAAAAGACTAGAAAGTTCAAGAATATCGGTTGTATGAATTACAGCTGTTTTCGCCCAAGAGTTGGTCGCATCATACGACTAACAAAATAAGTAGAATCCGTCTGCGAAACTATTACGATCGTCAACTTCTGCTGCTCCCGCTAGCGTTTGCGTCCTGTTTGAACCGACACTTGCTGTAAGAAAACCGTATTTTTGGCATGACTGCAGTCGAATTTTGGCCGCATAAGACTCATCCGTTTATTTCTCGAATGGTTGACGCAGAATCTGATTTCACCGATTTACATTATGGTGGGATGAGTCATGTTTCGGGGCTTGAAAGAAGTCGCGCAAGCGTCTTCGCCACGATCTCAAGACTCCCCTTTCAGATTTGATCTCGAGGAGCGTCCATCGGGAGCCCTTTCGAGGCCTCCCTTTGTGCGTGTTAGCAGCGTTACGCCTCGCGTCGTTCATGTCTGTGTCTAACCACTTCCCAGCTGTGCCCTCTCTATGGCGGAGGACGACGGTCTCTTGAGCTTCCTCCTCCATCCCCTCCTTATCTGCAGCATTCCTCGAAAAAAACTAGGATTAGATTGGGTCGAGCAAATAGTAGGGCAGCGCACATCCCTTGGGAACGAATTTGTATGTCGTATTAGATTAATATTAATGAAATGAGCTCTTGATGGCGTTCTCGCTTATGGGCGATTATGCCCATGAAGGCGAAGCAGCATTTGCCTAATTAGATGTGTTCCGTCGGTTTCAGAGGGGGAGCAATCTAAAACGAATGAGAGATTTCGGAGAGCCTCGAAGGGTCGAATGTGGGGTACCGATTCGTTTTCGAGTAATCCTTTTGATCGATTGCGTCGAGATTCGAAGGGATTCAAATTCTCGCGAGAGCAAATTTACGTGACATATTATTCCGCGACGGAATAATTTTTCGGTTTTCTTATGTCGCTCATTTCGGTGTAGACGAAAGTGTCCTCGATGGCAAGTAAGCATAAACATATAAGCATAGCATATGGGTCGATTGTGCGATTTTTCGGAATTAATGACAAGAATGTGACGTTAAGAGGCTAGTAGATCGGGCTGCCGATTACCAAAGAAGCATCAGATTGATAAGAAATGGAAAGATGCGGAAAAATTTTCCAGGAAAGAGAATTCCTATTTATGTAAAAGGCGCACATTCAGCGTGAATTTAAATTTTGCCGCCTTGTGAGATAAACCGCTGAATGTAAAAGCTTGGAAAGAAGAAGGAACGCCTCTCTTCGCGCGTTGGAGGAATGGTCCAAAGAGGAAGAGACCTACTTTGAGAAGGAGCTCTCAGAAGACGGAGCAGTTAACCACGTAGTTAGCGAAGGAAGTGAAGAGTGATCGCCAGTTTCTTGCGGGTTCTATTTAAAACATCGACGCTCGACGTTCTTCCGCGAAGGAATCTCTTGTTCTATCGCGTTCCTCGACCGCACCAACCTTGGTTCCTTTGAATAGCGCTTACCATTCGACTTGTCGACGGTTTTAGCCTCGCAAATTGGAGACTTCCTCAGCTGTGGCAACGGAGGCCCCCGTGACTAGCGTTCCTCCGGCTGCTTGCTCGTTCCGTTGGCGTCTTTCCCCCCAGCACTTACGAAACGTTTATCAACGCAGTAATTCTAATCTCGCTATCTTACCGACATTTCACGAGAGCCAGAGCATGGCGTTTCGAGTAACCAGAGACTTCGCTGCTCGAAAGACACTCGATAATCGACACAGCTGGCGACGGACGCCATCGGAAGTTGTCGCTAACTGGTACTTCTTTTCGGACCAACGTTCACAGCAGCCCCTCTGGCCCTCCGTGTCCACAACCTATTCTCGTTAACACGAACCACTTGGTAAATTCCGATCGCTTAGCTAAAACAAACGGCCTCGTGGCGCGAATTCTGTAAACGCGGACCCTGTAAGATTTTTGTCGGCTTGAATGTACGCGAGCTATGACCCGAAAAAGGAAATGTAGAAATACCTCTTAGGAGTGTGTCGGTAATGACGCGGCGCGCTGTGCTATCTCGCGCTGTTTCCCAATGTTAGCCTTTTCGGTGTCGCTTCCCGATGGCCTCGCGGTTGCTTTCCCTACGCGGGAAGCGTCATCCACGAAGAGCCAAGGGTTGGCGGGATGGAATCTTGTCCGTGGAACGTGTTAACCGCAAATATCCGTGATCTGATTAGCTGATTTCGAAATTTAGCGCGTTTTATGCTGTAAATACCCTCGTAGCAAATGCGGGCGAACGTCCGTCCCGTTCCTCTTACAATTAGTCGGAAGGAAATGGCGGACGACTGCTCTTAACGAAAATATTTTCCGAAAATCGTAGAATATGGTTGGTGCCTAATCAGTTAATCACGCAGGTTCTGTTAGATTCAACTTTTTCGTTATCAGCTGACTCTGTGAATGACAAAGAACACAATCAGTTCCTTCCAGATTCGACCGAAGACGTTCGAAACTCCCTCATCTAGTCGAAACAATTGCTGTCATGTGGTCGATTGCGGAGCCCAATTAGGTTACCCAACCTCCCGAAGACTTCCACCAGCTCTTCTTCCTTTCCGTGCGTATGGAGGTGTTACAGACCGACGATGAGGAATATTTACTGACGTTATTTTTCGAGATTAGCTTCAACTCCTATCATTCGCTGTTTTATCTTCTCGTTTTGAAATTCCACTTTCTTTCTCTATCAATCATTCGGAAAGTGAAAACTTTTTCGTCGGTGTTCGCATTCATAGTTCATTTCGTCTCAACCGGTGTGCATATCCAAGGATGCCGCTCATATTTTCACTTGTACTTTATTTCTTACGTATGCCGTTTAATGCGATTTTGCAGCTAAGATATCAATGTTCTTCATTCTACGAATGCATGTTCTCATCTGTATCAGTTTGAATTCCTACCGAAGTTATCCTGAATGATTAAATTTAATTTAATGCGTAATTGTTCCGTGAAGGAGTAGGGTTAGTATGTGCTGAATGAAGTTGTGTAATTCACACTTATTTTTGCTAAGCTGTGAGAATACTCGGCAAAGTCCTTGGCGAAGTTTTTCAATGAATCTATATTTGTGGAAGCAATGGAAATAAAAATAAGTTTCAACGTTTTGGGTTCTATGCATTTCCTAACGTGTTTGAAATAGAACGAATTAGGGAGGTAAATTTTTATCTCATTATACATACGAATACATTTTTAGGGGAGTTTTAGGGCACCCGGGAAAGCAGAAGCCCGGAGGACGCTGTGGAGAGCGGAGATGATGACCCAGAAGCACTCAATTATGAACTTGCTCTTTTTATTTTTGACGTCTTAATTGCGGTGAGGGGTCTGGCGTTGTCTTGATGACAAATTATACATGCCGTTTAGTTTTGCCGAGAATGTACCGATATCGATCAAATTCAAGCTCGAAAATATTCAGCTATTGATTAATTTTTGTTTCCCGAATTATTTCTCCCTTATCGAGTTATTTTCTTTTAATGTGAAGATCCAAGTTCAACCTGGATGAAATTTCTTCCACGGGCATTTTAACGGAATGGTTAAGAGTGTTCTATTGTTTCAAGATTTTGACTCGCTGATCAACGATGCATTTTTCTTGAGCTCCTACTGGTAGTACCAGCAAAGAAACAGCCAATTAACGAAATTCCAAGAAAATCATTCCCTTGGTAGCAATATGGCATCAGATGGAAGAATTCCGTGTCACATCTTTACTTGGCATTGAAATGCTTGTGTCTCAACGACGAAATGCTAAAGTTTGATATTTTAGCCTTCTCCTGAAGTCTTAATTGCGCCTTGAATTCAGGAAGTATGCGTTATTTTCCATATTAATTTAATTTAAATATATGAATTAATCGAGTTTTAAGACTTTATTAACATTTTTCTAATGAAATTCAATTTAAAGGATATTTCAATACAAGTCACATGGGGATAAATATTTTCAGATTTTGAAACATCACCAGAAACAAAATGTTATTAGGGAATTGAAGATCGCATTCATCATAGAGGTAACTTACCAAACTCAAAGATTTTATTCGTTTAAAGCACACCTTGATATCATTGTCATCGGTATCACCTCGAGTGAATACAGCAATATATTGCTTTAATATCTGTAGATATGTCTCACCGACGGTTCATGTACCTTGTGAATATATGTAAAGCTAAACCACATTCTATTCGGCGAATTGATTTA
Source organism: Ladona fulva (assembly GCA_000376725.2). Lineage (NCBI taxonomy): Eukaryota > Metazoa > Arthropoda > Insecta > Odonata > Libellulidae > Ladona > Ladona fulva. Next base: position 206,915 of record KZ308543.1, read on the forward strand.
TATTTCCTCGAGTCAACCTAAAAATTACGGAGAATTTTTGCTGACCTAAAGGATATCTGTTAGCGTCATAATGGATCCTCAGTGACTCATAGCGAAAGTAGAGCGGACAAAATAATAAATCGAAAAAAGAATAAGATTTTTGGTCCACCAGTTTTAACCAGCTAAAAATTAAAACATTAAATAAGCGATTTATGTAGAGTACTTTGAAGTCGTCGAAGGAAAAATGGATGACACATTTCGTCGGATGCTGCTTATTTATTGATATGGAAATTGATAATTTTTGATGCTGAGGGTCTCTTTAATAGGGCAGCCTGACGCAGTGGATATACTGTATACTCGTACCCACTTCATAGGAGTTCACTTAACCCAAAGCTAACAGAACCGATTCACCGCTAACCTCGTCTCTATGTTCTTCTTTTTTAAAATTTTTGTTTTTGGTCTGTGGCTCGTGGATAGACGACCGGAATGGGAATGGTAGAAGTAAGGAAAACTACAAGTTAGTACGCCTTCAATCAGAATGAGCTGACGATGCACCGTGACATATTTTAGGCGTTATCCCTTGATTTGATATTCAGAAAAATAAATTCAAACTCCATTCGAAAGAGGAGACTAATCCAGTGACATTGCCAAGTGAGGGTTTAGTTGTTAAAACCCCACAGAGCCAAATGGGTTTTAAAAACTCGAGGTCATGGGGGGTAAATTGTAATTGTTTTGATATTTAGTTACGCACACCACTGATGACATGCTGGGCATATATGTAAATATAATCTGTTTCGATTTTTGTCACATTTGGCCAGAAGTTTGCTTACCCTAGGAGTGATGGCGATTTTGCGTTTATACTTTGGCTCAGAATAACCCACCAGAAACAAATCCTGTTTGATACATCTTCAGAAAACATGTGTCTCGCGAAATTTCTCTAGTTTCCGTTTACGACTGCAAATTCGAAAGTATATGTATTACCTCATTTTATAAGATTAGTACAAAATTTCTCTTTAATATATTTTTCTCACTTTGGACATCTTTAATCACACATTATTTCGTAAATAAGGATGCAAACTTAGACCGGTAATTTAGTGAATGTTTTACCGCTGCTTTTAATTCATCTGAAGGAAAACGCAAACGAAGGTAGAAGCTTCGATAAGGAGAGTAGTCGAGCAGTACTGGGTGTGAGTATGGTGGATGAGCAGTAGTGTCGATATTTTAAGTTTATGGTCAGTTTTTGTTATTCGTAGAAACACTTCTTTGAGGATGCGAGCCTATAACGAATTTTCTCTGCCTTTAATATGATCATCATTGAGTGCTCCATTTCACCTCCTTCATTGAGGAATAAAGTCGAATATATCGCAAAAACTGGGTTATAACCTAAGTGTTCGAGGCGTTTATTTTGTAGATAGATTTCACCGACATACTTCCGATTTCTATATTACATATCTTTTATGAAATAGAATTTGCATCACTAGTCGATAAAGATTTCGAATTTATGGCTCCTTTCAGTAATTTTATGATTTATATCACTATGAAATAGGATTATAAGGGGATACGACAGAAAACATTTTTCCAAAGCCGCCGTAAAGCGACGGAATTCTTCTAAATTTGCAAAAATAAGCCATATGGCTTAAAACAGATTTGATTTAAACTTGTACTGTTGCCACGTAGAAATAATCGATGGAAAAGATGTTCGAGGTTATATTCAATTAGAGGGAATAATATTATTCTTTAGAAAGTGCATCTCGGAATATTTGGGTTCTCTTTTCTTTCTAAGCTAGGTTTTCTTTCGGTACTTATTAATAGCCTGTGGATTCGGGATCGATTTTACATGGATTTTTACTCCTACTGAGTCGTAGTCGGTAAACGCTGATGTTATTCTTTTCCTCGGAGCAAATTTTCAATGGTTTTGTTAATGATAGGAAGTAAGTAACACTGTTTTGAATGTATTCGTGTTGTATTAAGATATTTTGCTAGTATAAATCTATTTTGTAAATGTAATTTTCGGGTAGTCCGTTGAAAGTCGACTGTTAATGAACATTCGGAGTTGGAGTCGAAGCCTAGGGCACCCGATTCCACAGCGCTGGTTTACATCTGATCATTTCTTTCACGTTCAAGTAATTTTGGGATTTCTTATGGTCTTCTGTATTACGTATTTAACGTCTTTAGCCCATGTGAAAGTATTTTCTGTCGTCTGTTATGAGGTGTGGTACATTCTTGGTTTATCAATAAGGAGGTATATTATTATTTTTTTGCGTATGAGAGATCCAACTCTTTTGATAATGTAACTAAAACTATTTTTACACATACCCATTCATTTAACTCGGGTACATATTATTTTCGCTAAAAATATATATTATTTTCAGTCTAACATTGTTTTAGATTCACTAATTGTAGTACAATATAAGATCCAAATGAAGCTTGTGATACCGTAATTATAAAGTACTTCTACCATTTACATAGTACTTCTACTTCTAAAGAATATAATTAATAGAATATTTTAGCAGCCAGCTAAAATTATTAACTATTTTGCCAGCAGCAACATTTATTAATTTGACCATTGTAAAATTTGGGTTGATTATGAATATTCTTCATTCATAGAGTTCTTTGGTTCTACAGTCATATCCTGTATTTTTGATCTAATGCTATCGTTTGTTACAATCTTCACGATGGACGTCCTGAGCCTGGTATGAAAAACCAGCAGCATTTGCGAATTTAGTACGGGTTTTTCCGTAATTTTTACAAATATCTCTTCAGTGAAATTTCGTTTAATTCCCATTTATCGTATCAAGCGATAAAAGCCATGTAATTATTTTTAGGTGTTTCATTGACTTGTAAAATACGTTTATCTTAGTACGATTTCTACGTCGGACTTTTTTGTACCGTCCTCTATGGCAGTAGTAGTAGAGCTTCGACAGCTGAGATCATTTCGTACACATGGGATTCCTCCGGGAATCGCAGTAGTGATGATTGAAATTGACGAAGAAGAGAACACTTTTATAATGGAAATTCTTAATATTTTTAAAAGTAAATCACTAAGTATTACAGGGGTGACCAACAGGTTGATCGCGATCGACTTATCGATCGTCGGGAAGTATTCGATCGATCTCGAATGGTTTTCGATAAGATTTTGAACTTGCAATAACTAAAATAGTTTATTGTTTCAAATATTTAATTTTTCATATATCTATGGACACTTAAATGAATGGAAGAATTAATAATAAGAAGATTAGAATGTTATTCATACTGAGGCTCGGAACAAATACTACTAATAATCATTTCTCTTTTTTTATTATAAAAGTCGATCGATTGGTATTAAAGTCGATCGATTGGTATTAAAGTCGATCGCAGCTTGCGGCAAGTTGGCTACAACTCGTCTATTATGAAATACCTCGATGTATAAAGTATTTGTATAATATAAATTGGGGTCAAATGGTATTCCTGGAAATATGCGATATGTCATGAACTTTCTTCCTGCAGAAAAGTATTTCACGGCATACCATCTTCACTGCGCTGCAATTTGCAACTGGCAACCGTAGGTGCGGCTTGCTTTGACCTGCTAGGTATACATGCGATGGAAACAAGGCTATCTGTCCCTGCCCTCAGACGAAGGAGTTCCTCAATTTGTTAACATTCCACGTTAATGAACTCATGTTTCAGCGGAAAATGGCTCGAGTGACTAAACAAGACGTCCCACCGTCTGAAAACCCGGCCGCGCCTGAGTCAATCTCGAGGCGGATCTCGTGGTCCGGGATCCATCCTTCTGTAATGCATCAAGCTGAGGAAATAAACGTTTCATTTTTTGTCTTCGTCGGTGGTTGACGATGGCATCCGCGTCTGCAATCGAAGGGCAAAAATTCGGAAAGGCGATTGCACGTATCGGAGACCGAGAGTAAAATCGATAAGTGATGTCACCCACGCGCGCGCACACACACACTTGAGTCGGCGCTGCTATGAAGACGTCGGCAGCGACGCCATCGGATACCCCACACACCCACGCGCGGACTTTGCAAGCTCTGCACGGGTACCATTTGCAGATTACTTGCTGACGGAACTATACCATTTTGACTTGAATGCCCGGCACGAAGATCTTTCTACAAGTTTCCCATTTCCTTTGGATAACTTCATGGCAGCCAGGTCCGCCCATAAATACAAAGCGTAAAGATGCTGACAGAGGATGAGATAAGGGCATCGCTGTATTCGTATCGCATGCAGTCTACAGGTTGTTGGCACTCTGCTGCAATTTATAACGTAGTTAAGAGACAATTTTTATTTAAGACTTATTCCGATTAAGTATCAATGGACTATTATCACTGGATTCTTTTCGCTGAAAGTTTCCCTTACCTTTAGCAACGCAACATACATGTTTATTCGCGTATTCATCAAGGTAGAAATATCTGTTTCTTTATCTAATTACTTTTTTTATCATTGCCGTTTGATTTCCTTACACCAGTATGAATTTAATTAAAGAATTCTGTGTAACTTCAATCTGCCGTCGCAACGTCGCGCAACTGGTGAAGAGCGAGTTACTTTCTCTGACGCACTGCGTCTTCTGACAACCTCGCTACACACACACTAAACAGCAATCCATTCAATTCCTCACTCTTTCCAGGTGTAAGGTTTGGTTTCTTTTCCTAGAACCAGGAGGTGCTCAATCAGTCGATAGTGATCAGTGATGATCTAATGATCGATCACGAGGTTTCTTTACTTACGCGTACTTGGAAGCATTATTTTAGTTGATCATAGCTGTAACCATTACGTCAGCCGTGGTTTAACTGCAAAGGGCTATCCGCGGAATTTTTTTTGCTCGATTCAGATCCTAATCTTTCCGCTGTAAATATATATCTCTGTTGGGTGAAGCTGTATTTAGTTTAATTTTCTTATGTCTTTTATTTCCGCACATAGTGGAAGGCTTTTATCCACATTTTTGAAAAATTTTCGCCATCAAATTTTTATCTAAATACGTACTGCCGATCTACCAGACAGGATGGACTTACAAGCTTTGGCCAAGGCCAGAGGCAACCGCCCCCCCTTCAATTATTTTGCAAAACAAACGGTTTGAATATGAGGGCATGACGAGGAAATCTAACTAAAAAATAAAAACATATCTACGACGTTTTTACATTCATTGAATATTTCACTACTATATGGCATTTAATTGGAGGGAGAGAGTCCACCCCTAACCCCAACCGGCTAGTTTCTAACTATATCTTCCACTGATTCTTAGTCTCAATATCATTCTAATAAAGATGCTATTTATTCGTAATTTCTGCTCAGTATTATCCGTTTGATATCTTCCAACTTCAACATCGTTATGGACTAGATCGAAAAACGAATTAATCGGAAAACCACTTCATGTATCTGAAAACGAAGTCTGCCGTAAATGAAGGAATATATTTACAAGATGAGATATACTTGTAACAAATGAGAAATTATTAATATTATTATNTTTCACGAACATTTCTTATGGAAAAGTATACTAACTGATTATCCCCATGCATTTATAAGCAAAACTCGTGAAATCAATTTTCAACTATTGCCTTGGTCGTCAAAGGGGTGGGTTGTTTGTTTCTGAAAAAGTTTACGAATTTTTCGTGTATTTTATCAAAGTTTTCGCAATTTCGAATTCATATGAATATTTCGCGATTAAAATAAGATTCTATGATTATTTTCCTTTCCTTGTCGCAATATCGTAGGACCATTGTTTCTAATTTAATTTTGTAAAAGGAACAACCTCTTCAAGTCATGAAAACGAATCTACGTATATCTCTTATGGAAACGTACTATGGGCTCCTAGGTTGGAACCCGGGCCTTTACAGAGATGAAAATAGTTTTCTTGGGGGTTTCAGCATCGTAGAAACACAATGCAGTTTGTTTCAGATCTCTAGGTCAAGCCGTTTCTGAGATAAATAGGGAGACGGACGGACAAACATTTGCTTTATATATATATGATGATTAAACCTTTCTTTTCCTTAAAACTTAGATAACTTCAGTAGGTTTCGCAGGTCTTTCACACCCACCTTCTTGCGGGTGTCTTCCTGCTGTGGTGTATTTCTCTTAAGTGCAAACTTATGTATTTAAATACGCAAATTAGTTTTCTTCTGAGCATATTTTTCAAGCTGTCTCGTTTGAATTTCATTTGACGAAGGGTTAGATATAAGAAAAGTCTTGATAGGTTCTATCTCGCCCGAATAAAGTCGCATTATTAATATTAAATATTGTTGTTAGTTTCCCGTTTTTATGTGAACCTTTCATTCCTTTGTAATAGAGTTGTAGAAGATTTTCGTTGTCAGTCAGTATTGGAGGGATAAATATAATGAATTGCATGAAATGCATCAAAATAATTAAAAGAAGCGCAACGAGACAATTTTTTTTCTCAAAGAAAATGAATTTTCTGGAGATTTTTCTTTGATTTTGAAAGCAGGCCGGGCACGGTTTTATCACCAATATCGCGTTGAGACCTTAACTAATTGTGATGAACGTGCGATAACGAGATTAAGTCAGCAAAAGGCTGTAAAAAGAGTTCTTGAAAGCGGAAGAAAACTTCAAAGTTTGATCTATATGAAAGGTATCCTTTGATATGAAACGGCATGTGAGCCTAATAGAATGTGTATAATTCATAGAATCACCAAAGAGCGACTAATCAAGCGATCTTTAAGAAACAGCCTTAGAAATTTACTACGATAAACTTTTATATTACGAGGGGAGAGGTTGGTCTCTGAGGTTTAATAGGCCACGATAACGAGTTGCGGCTAACCCGCAGGATGTTAGAATTACATATGGTCCAGTGCAGAAATTTATATGCAGGCGGGGGCTACCATTTTGTGCCGCGAGAAAGCTTGGTGTTCCGCAAAATATTTTAAAATTCGTTGTAATTGCATCTTTCATTAATTGAGTTTAAGGCCTGATATTATAATGTATGCTTAAATTGGACTTTAACTAATGTTCATTTCAGGGCCTGGTATTATCACGTTTTGTTAGAGTTGAAGTGAAGATTATAGTCAATTTTCTATGTATATGATGAATTAGCATGGAGATTAACTGTAATTTTCCTGTTAACTCTAACAAAACAATATAATACTGGGCTCTAAAGCGAACATTAGTTGAAGTCCATTTAAAGTATACATTATAATACTAGGGCTAAGTATTATTATTGTATTCTTTTTTAAACGAATTAGAGCGATAATCTGTAGTTTCCTGGACCTTTTACTCAAACTTTAACTTGTGAATTTGTGAAGGAAATTTCGTATAAACAGTCGTAAACGATATTACGACAGGAGCTTGCTCCGAGAGCAAATTGGCAGATAACATACATGTTTATTCGCGTATTCATCAAGGTAGAAATCTCTGTTTCTTTATCTAATTACTTTTATTATCATTGCCGTTTGATTTCCTTACACCAGTATGAATTTAATTAAAGAATTCTGTGTAACTTCAATCTGCCGTCGCAACGTCGCGCAACTGGTGAAGAGCGAGTTACTTTCTCTGACGCACTGCGTCTTCTGACAACCTCGCTACACACACACTAAACAGCAATCCATTCAATTCCTCACTCTTTCCAGGTGTAAGGTTTGGTTTCTTTTCCTAGAACCAGGAGGTGCTCAATCAGTCGATAGTGATCAGTGATGATCTAATGATCGATCACGAGGTTTCTTTACTTACGCGTACTTGGAAGCATTATTTTAGTTGATCATAGCTGTAACCATTACGTCAGCCGTGGTTTAACTGCAAAGGGCTATCCGCGGAATTTTTTTTGCTCGATTCAGATCCTAATCTTTCCGCTGTAAATATATATCTCTGTTGGGTGAAGCTGTATTTAGTTTAATTTTCTTATGTCTTTTATTTCCGCACATAGTGGAAGGCTTTTATCCACATTTTTGAAAAATTTTCGCCATCAAATTTTTATCTAAATACGTACTGCCGATCTACCAGACAGGATGGACTTACAAGCTTTGGCCAAGGCCAGAGGCAACCGCCCCCCCTTCAATTATTTTGCAAAACAAACGGTTTGAATATGAGGGCATGACGAGGAAATCTAACTAAAAAATAAAAACATATCTACGACGTTTTTACATTCATTGAATATTTCACTACTATATGGCATTTAATTGGAGGGAGAGAGTCCACCCCTAACCCCAACCGGCTAGTTTCTAACTATATCTTCCACTGATTCTTAGTCTCAATATCATTCTAATAAAGATGCTATTTATTCGTAATTTCTGCTCAGTATTATCCGTTTGATATCTTCCAACTTCAACATCGTTATGGACTAGATCGAAAAACGAATTAATCGGAAAACCACTTCATGTATCTGAAAACGAAGTCTGCCGTAAATGAAGGAATATATTTACAAGATGAGATATACTTGTAACAAATGAGAAATTATTAATATTATTATTGCTATTGATTTTTATNAGGTCGGTACACTCATTGGTTGTTAGATTGCCCGGATTCACTCTTTGGAGTCTAGAGGGCAAGTGGTATTTCATCTCTCACCTCATTTATATAATTCATGAAATCAACATTCAAAAATGGCCTTAGTCGTCAAAGGGATTTATTTCCGAAGAAGTTTACGAAATTTACGTGTGTTTTATCAAAATCGAATCTATTTCAATATTTGACGACTAAAAAAAGAATATATGATCATTTTCCTTTCTTTTGACACTTTTCTTGATTTCGTAAGACCATTATTTCTAATTTAATTTTGTAAAAGAAACAACCTTTGCAGGTAACGAAAACCTATTTCACGAACATTTCTTATGGAAAAGTATACTAACTGATTATCCCCATGCATTTATAAGCAAAACTCGTGAAATCAATTTTCAACTATTGCCTTGTTCGTCAAAGGGATGGGTTGTTTGTTTCTGAAAAAGTTTACGAATTTTTCGTGTATTTTATCAAAGTTTTCGCAATTTCGAATTCATATGAATATTTCGCGATTAAAATAAGATTCTATGATTATTTTCCTTTTCTTGTCGCAATATCGTAGGACCATTGTTTCTAATTTAATTTTGTAAAAGGAACAACCTCTTCAAGTCATGAAAACGAATCTACGTATATCTCTTATGGAAACGTACTATGGGCTCCTAGGTTGGAACCCGGGCCTTTACAGAGATGAAAATAGTTTTCTTGGGGGTTTCAGCATCGTAGAAACACAATGCAGTTTGTTTCAGATCTATAGGTCAAGCCGTTTCTGAGATAAATAGGGAGACGGACGGACAAACATTTGCTTTTTATATATATGATGATTAAACCTTTCTTTTCCTTAAAACTTAGGTAACTTCAGTAGGTTTCGCAGGTCTTTCACACCCACCTTCTTGCGGGTGTCTTCCTGCTGTGGTGTATTTCTCTTAAGTGCAAACTTATGTATTTAAATACGCAAATTAGTTTTCTTCTGAGCATATTTTTCAAGCTGTCTCGTTTGAATTTCATTTGACGAAGGGTTAGATATAAGAAAAGTCTTGATAGGTTCTATCTCGCCCGAATAAAGTCGCATTATTAATATTAAATATTGTTGTTAGTTTCCCGTATTTATGTGAACCTTTCATTCCTTTGTAATAGAGTTGTAGAAGATTTTCGTTGTCAGTCAGTATTGGAGGGATAAATATAATGAATTGCATGAAATGCATCAAAATAATTAAAAGAAGAGCAACGAGACAATTTTTTTTCTCAAAGAAAATGAATTTTCTGGAGATTTTTCTTTGATTTTGAAAGCAGGCCGGGCACGGTTTTATCACCAATATCGCGTTGAGACCTTAACTAATTGTGATGAACGTGCGATAACGAGATTAAGTCAGCAAAAGGCTGTAAAAAGAGTTCTTGAAAGCGGAAGAAAACTTCAAAGTTTGATATATATGAAAGGTATCCTTTGATATGAAACGGCATGTGAGCCTAATAGAATGTGTATAATTCATAGAATCACCAAAGAGCGACTAATCAAGCGATCTTTAAGAAACAGCCTTAGAAATTTACTACGATAAACTTTTATATTACGAGGGGAGAGGTTGGTCTCTGAGGTTTAATAGGCCACGATAACGAGTTGCGGCTAACCCGCAGGATGTTAGAATTACATATGGTCCAGTGCAGAAATTTATATGCAGGCGGGGGCTACCATTTTGTGCCGCGAGAAAGCTTGGTGTTCCGCAAAATATTTTAAAATTCGTTGTAATTGCATCTTTCATTAATTGAGTTTAAGGCCTGATATTATAATGTATGCTTAAATTGGACTTTAACTAATGTTCATTTCAGGGCCTGGTATTATCACGTTTTGTTAGAGTTGAAGTGAAGATTATAGTCAATTTTCTATGTATATGATGAATTAGCATGGAGATTAACTGTAATTTTCCTGTTAACTCTAACAAAACAATATAATACTGGGCTCTAAAGCGAACATTAGTTGAAGTCCATTTAAAGTATACATTATAATACCAGGGCTAAGTATTATTATTGTATTCTTTTTTAAACGAATTAGAGCGATAATCTGTAGTTTCCTGGACCTTTTACTCAAACTTTAACTTGTGAATTTGTGAAGGAAATTTCGTATAAACAGTCGTAAACGATATTACGACAGGAGCTTGCTCCGAGAGCAAATTGGCAGATCTAACAATTCTCTTCAAATTGGGCTTCTACGGCTGAATAAACTTCTCAGGCGTCAGCTCACAGGAATTGTCTGTAAACCATACTTATTCATACAATAGATGAAGGAAAATTTACTAGAATAATATACAAAGTGGTATAGGTCTTTGCAAGTCGGTTGTAGAACTCTTGGATTGGAGTAAACAGGCCTAGAACCCCAGTTGACGCTTCGTTGTCCACGGGCGAGAGACTTCTTCGCCAATTTAGGGTTGCACAAACAGAATGGGAACATTTTACGGGCTTACGGCGATGCTATAAAATCCTTTGCCGATTTTGGGAAGTCGACTCAATAAGATTGGTTTCTAAGTTATTCTCTCGAGTTTCTAAGTTATTATTCTCGAGACTGGAAACTATTTGCGGTGGTAGCTCCTATTTCTGCACAATATTTAGTTATTTAATTTTTGATTTATTTATTTTTATCGTTGATGCGATTTGATCGACCGTGTGATAGCCAAATTTAAATTCCGTAGCGCCTTTGTGACGGTTTCATCCACTCAAAGTTTGTTCTTTTTGAGTAGGCCAACGTGTAGTTTCTGTCAACCTGTTGCTTATGTTAAGAGTTAATAGCGGAATTTCGCATGGCTGAGCCATAATAGCCACATATTTATCAATCAAAGAAATGTACACTTGTTGCTCACGTAATTCTAATGTCATACACTTGTCTTTGTTACATTTAGTATTTGCACACCTTTTAGGTTTTACAGAGTACAAGTAAGTCTTAGGTAGCTCCCGAATTAATTACGATTTTGAAAGTTTTATGATTTTTTTTATTTTAGAATATTATCAAGATTAACTCTATAAATAATTTGTCTAAACCTCGTACTTCTTAGTGCTTGCATCTTTCTCTAAACGTGATTCCGTATTTAATGCTTTCCTTTTGTTTTCAAATTTCCATGAAAATAACTTTCAATTGGAGCTCTAAATAACAGCGATAATGTAGTCAATGTTTAACGTATCATTATTAATAACCAATGCAAATACGTTTTGTCAAATCTCATTTGATTTTAATCATTAAGTTCCTCTCTTTTTTAGTAATAACGTGGGTTTTATAATTAAAAACAACGTTTAGGTTTTCAGAAGCGAATCCATCTGAAGTTGGTAAAAGAAGGAAGGTATTTACAGGTACCTGAATTCGGTGAATTGAAAGTGAGTTTCTGTAAATGTTATGGTATAAATTCGAATATTCGCATTTTTAAGATAATTTCTGATGATTATCATACCTTCCAGCATTTACATAATCCCCTGTGTTTTCCTTTCTTTTAGATTACCGGAATCAATTTTTTTAATTATCTATTATTAATGTAGAATAAATGTCCTTTGTCTTATAAAAATGCATTCCAAGGTAAAAACTTGCTTTTTCAGAGCATCAGTCATGTTTTTCAGTTATGGGCGTTAAAAACCCTCTCAATCGATACTGAGTGGTCAGTTGATCTAATTAACCTTCTGTACGGTCGTCTTCGGTCATTTTCGTAGAGCAACCTACACATGGAGCTATTATTCTCACTAGATCCATTTACTATCGAACTATGGTGCTTAGCTATAGGTCGGTACACTCATTGGTTGTTAGATTGCCCGGATTCACTCTTTGGAGTCTAGAGGGCAAGTGGTATTTCATCTTTCACCTCATTTATAGCATTTTAACGTTTCCACTCCTTGGTCACATTTACGTGTGATCACCACGATCGGCACGAAGTGTATTGGCGAATCAGGCGTATACTCATTTAAACGTCGTTTCTATGAAAATTATATAAAATTCCATTTTTAAGACCCTTTTTCAAGAGATAATTTTTTGGTATTCATTAAAATATATTTCAGTAGGTCATTTAGAGGTCAATATTATTTCTCTAATCGTAAACACTTAAAAATTCACCATTCATCTGTTCATAGAGCACCCCCCACATATTTTTCTATAAATGGTTTTTTCAGTGGCAAATCCGTGGCAATCAGTTTGTTCAGTGGCAAATAATTATTTACTTAATTTTCCTCCCACAAGACAGAAAATGGGTTTTAAATATTAGAGGTTATAGGAAGTAAGTTGTAATTATTAAAATGTTTACTCTAACTCACGAGACTGGCACACGCAGGGAATGCATGGAAATATAATTCTAATTCCATCTTTATTACATTTATGACAGAAATGTACCTTCCCCGGGAATGTAGGCAATTTAGCGTTTGCTCCGTGTCTAATTGTTAGAGACAAATCCTGGCTACGTCCCTGGGTTTTTCAACGAAAAGCTCACGAAGGTATCCGCACCTTATAAAAACCTCGAACTAAGGTCAAGCGCCCCCCTCAATCTGCGGAGTCCCGGGCGACCTCCCGCCTCGCCCGTGTTTCAGGCTGGCTCTTGGTGTGACTCATTCCCGTGTACTAGCGTTTTATGAGCATGTTTTTCATTTGGATTCCATCTCTATTTGTCGCTATTTGATGAAGCTACTTATTGATGGGTGAAAATCTTTTAGCTGTTTATAATGAAAGTGAAGACGGATCTTATCCTAGGCACTCGAGGATTTTATCCTAGGCCCTCGAGGGTGCATTATTTGAATTTTTTTGGCCTTCCTAGGCCAAAAAAACGTATAACGTAACGTAACGTAAAACGTAACGTAAACGTTACGTATCAACTCAAACTTCGTGAAGCTCGAGAAAAAATATTAATTAGTTTCGGTGTTGATTGTAATTTTAAAAAGCCTAAAGTGTCCCATAACGGCATGTCTGAATTTTCTGGCTCGATAGCAAAATTTGCATCCGCCGGTAGAGTGGAAGACTCCGGGTTTGCCTACCATTTATCTCACTTTCTTCATGTCCGCATTTTCTTGTGAAAAGAAATCAGCATTATCTTATCGAACTAGCATTTACACGTTCAGTGCGGATACCTCCATGTCTAAAGCATTTATTTATCCAACGCAGGAGTTATCCGCAGTTAATGAATATCTGACCAACTAATGTCTGCTAGTAAAGAGCTGACTTACGGGAAATAGGTGTACAGTTTGCTTTTTTGGTTTGGTTGGGAATCTTTGGAGCTGAGGGTTTCGATCGTTTATTTGAAGTACTAATGTTATATTTAGTAGAGTTAGAGTGCATCGTTTAAATTTCATTACCCCTTTGCAATGGCAAATTTCCACCGAGGATAAGGCGGAGAATACTTGAAGTTAATTTTTTCTTGTTTTATCTTTTCATTACATCTTCCCTTTACTCATTTTTCGCTTTTTTTATCGAAAGCCTTTTTCGCCGACTTATGATTCAAGGAAGATTTATGAAATATCCTTCCAGTCGCTTCCGCTCCGAGGGGACCTTTTATTGTGGTTGGATTTGCCCTATTACCCGAATAAACAGTGAGCTACATCGTGGGAGTTGTTCGATATGCTCCCGTCTTTCTTTCGGCCCCCGAAACCTCTGAAAGCTCGACTTTTAACGTAGCATCGGAAGAAGTTACATAAAATTGTCTTTCGAAAGATGTAGCGAAGCGAAACTGTCGGAATGGACTACCAGAAAACTTCGTTTCGCTGTCGGAAAATTCATTAGCTTCTTTCATGTATGCAAGAGCGAAACTTTTCCCCGCTTTCGGAATATTAAAGGGGTCTGCCTTCATTTCATAATATCATTCAAGCGTCCTTTTTCAAGCGCTCCCAGGGAGGAATTCATTTTATCCCAATTATTTAATATTTAACTTCGAATGAAAAAGGATTCGAAAATTACTATGTTGTGCAGTTATTTGAAATGGAAAGTGGGAAATATTCGTGTATGTGTATGTTGAAATTTGGTCCGCTAGCGATAAAATCTCCTATTGACTGTGTTAGAGCAGCCCGTCGCCCTGGATTTGACGCTGCGGCCACTAATCTATGTCCATGTAATTAGTCTATCGGTTTTCTAATCAGACGATGAAAACTGGAAACTGTTAGAGATCCCCACGAATCGTTCAGATTTTTACGGGGGCTCCCGGATAGCCTAATGGGCAACGCGTTCGACTTCGGTGAAAGCAGTCCCGGGTTCGATTTTCGGTGGGGGCCAACGTGCGAATTGACCAAAGCAGTGAAAGCACTTTTAACAATACTACTACTCAGATTTCTTCGTCTTTAAGAAAAATGTAGATAAAAAATAACTGCTACCTTTTATCTCAGCCTCCGGTATTATCCATTACCTGCAATAGATGCAATTTCCTTCCAATAATTCTGCATGATTTTATATTGCTTACATGTTCGTTTACCAACTTTAGTTTGATCTACAATTTAAAGCTCTTTGCTACGTAAATTAGCGAAACATTCTAGCATTTCCAACAGGCTATCTAGCATTTAAATTTAAGCTTCTATTTGACTATCTAGCATTTAATTAATTTCTAGCTGGCCATCTAGCATTTAATTCTTTTAACATCAAATCTAGTATTTCTAGCTATCTAAAATCTATCATTTCATCTGACAATTCTAGAATTAGCTAAATGTAAGCTGGCTTTAGTTGGCCATGAGCTAGTTCCTCTAATGTGATTTGAAATTCATTAGGAAATAAATAAAATTTATGATTTCGCCAAGTTTACTGGTGTTTCCATCAACAGCTTATAACGAAATCACGCCGAATCACGTTGAAATTTCGAATTTTATTCTGAAGTGGGAGGTCCCACGCTGCCCCATCTAACTCACGTTGTCGATTGCTCCATAAAAACTGCGTAACTGAGTTGTTTACAGAAATATATGAATCCTATGCGAAAGTAAGCGAAGGTGCTTTTGTTGTTATAATTCCTACATCTTAAGTTTAATATCACAAATAATGTAACTAGCTATATACGAATGGGAGGTTTCTCCGGTTTTCGTGGTTCATCTCCTGTTGTTTATAACAGCCTCTGTACCTTTTCAGACGAGTAAATGAAACAATAAGTATACCTTTAAAAACTGCGGAACGAACTTCCTGAAAGTACGCAGTATATTCAATGTTCGTTTATGTATAAAGAGGTTGCCTTTAGATGATCTAAAAAGGTTTTTCGGAATTCTTGAGCGGATTGTTCCGGATTTTTTCGGATTCTCGACCATCCTGTTTCAAAAAGTATGTAAGGGCTATTCATAATTCCTGACGCTGTGTCACGTATTTCTTACCCTCCTCTCCTTCCGTTACAACAGGAATATTCGTTATTTCATCTACAAACTGTGTTACTGGGTTCATTTGTTCTAACTCAAATACTATGTTTTATGCACTTGTATCGTGTAATTTTAATCCCCCTACCCTATCCTTCGAAATTCTGTCAAGAACATAACCTCCGGTTATGGAATCTTCAGAAAGGTTGCCCACCTTAGATTTAGATTTGTAGCCCGCAAACTGCCGGTGGGGTATGGATTGGGTGTACTGACACCTTACCTAATCTACCCTTTTAGCTTCTCTGATGGTATGCGGACGAATGACCAGAAGTAAATATCTTTTAAGTTATTACTTCCTGGTAAAGATTCTTACTCAATGTAAGTATATAATTGCTTGCTTGGGAAAAAGTTTACTTCTGACAATGCAGGATTTCTTAGGTTAGGCTTGGACTATACTATGAAGCCTCGAATTATTACCTCAGACAAAGTAATTGTAATTGAAGCAAAAACTAGTCTGAAGAGCAGCAATCATCGCGGTAACAATTCCATATGATCTCGATGTTCCGAGCTCTCAGCAGTGCTAACTTACTTTTAAGGTGTCCCGCATGATCCACATTGGATGCTCAGAGGCTTTCAAATGTCCCGCATTGAATACGTAGAAATCTGGCTCCTTCATCCAAAGGTGTCCTTTGTAATCTTAGATCACCCCTCTCTTCGTGTCCTCATGAACCACATACGTTCAAACGTTTTTTGAGACTTTCTGCAGTGTTTTGGTGTGGTTATCACATTTGAACCATAAGTTTCTATTTTTTCCGTAAAAATTAATATAGTTGAGTTACGCAGTATAAGTTGATTCTAAAGCGTTTACGTGGACCAATGATCTAAAGCAACAAAAATATTTATTCTTTGAAAAGATCCTTTTAGTTTAAAATAATAAATAAATAAAATAATTAGATGACATACTAAAGGGCAGAAGCAGACTCCAAGATCCTTATGACTCTGGAGATCAGGAAACATTCATTTATCATTGGCGTTTACGTGTTTACATTGTCTCAGTATTATTTCACTTCGTTGTTTGCGACCATGTGACGGCTAGAAGTCAGTAAATAAAGGAAAGATGACTTTGTCAACTCCATAGCTCCAGCCTACTCTTATAGGATTTAAAATCGCTTATGATTTAATTTCTTACAGATGGAATACGAAGATGCCAGAGTAAATCATACTTTGCCAAGTACATGGTATAGCCTGTGCATATTGATGGTAAATTTATGATAATAATGAGAGCCTTACTGATTTTTTTTATGGGTGTTACGCGAGTTTAGATATCTTCTTATTAAAACAATCAATTTGTAGATATCGAAGTAATCGGAAATTTATACCTATTGCTTATATAAAATATTTATTTCCATGAGCGCGACCTCGGAGAGGCAGCGACAAAGCGTTACAAGGAATTAATCGCTGAAACAGATTATGTAAATTCTTCCGGTCGTTCTTTCCACGGAGCATTAGAGAAGCTAATAGGGTAGATAATGTAAGGTTTAAAATCATCCCCTGCTATGCGCCACTGGTAGCTCGCGGAATATAAATCTAAATCCTAAATCTAGGGGGAAATCATGAATTTATCTTCAAGTCCTCGACCTATGTGTTAACATTACAGAGAATCGGACTTTTTAAATTACATTTTATCAAATGGAAGTGAAATTCTATGTCGTTGAGTAGACTTCGAAATCGTCTGCAGATCGTAAATCCATCATTGAAGATCCTTGTTATCGAAGAAGCGCTTGATCTGGAAATATATTTTGCATAAGCTAGCACGATTCTTCAGCGTGTTTAGCTCCTTTGCTCGACAAGGTCGTGGATGAAATACAGTGGGATATAGAACAACTGTGAGCTTCATCGCAAACGATTTTATTTTAACTCTTCGTGGCCTCCCAAAGTGTTTTTATAAATAACGTTGGTCTCTTTCTTAATTAGAATGGTTGTCTTTTTAGAGAGGAAGGAGTGATTCCAGAACCCCTTTCTTCATCATAAAGGTTACCCAGAATAACCTTACGAGTGACCCATATTTCATCGATTTGTGCCTCCTTAATCCCGGTACATATTTCGAAACAGGAAACTTATTTCCACCATTCATCGCCGTCGTTTCGATGGGAGTCCTCGTAAGGTTCCCCCTTCCCTAAAGAACTGGAAGCATTTAGGAAATAAACAATGGAGCACGATGTAATGGACACGCTCTAATATAATGTTTTAATTTGCAAGGATTGAACGAATCATGGTCTTACTATCAGCGACGCAAAGCAAGTTCCCTTCCTCATTGAGACAGCAGATGAAGGGAGTCGATCGTAGTGGACTTGTCGAGGGACGAGGGAGGGGAGGGCGAGGGGGAGTCCACCTGGGGAACCATCCCTTGCTGCGAGCAGAGGCCTTGCCCTTTCCATAGCGCTGGCTGCAGTCCGACAGCCAGGGTCTGAAGTACGCGTCTGCTGTAGGCAACTGCTCTTGGGAAAGACTCCATACGTTCGCTTTGCCGTGATCCGTTCGGAAATTCAAACTCCATCGCCGCATAACCTTCGGGAAGTGGAGGTAAGTTTCATCTGTCGGACTAGAAAGTTGACGGTCGCTATTCGCGATGGAAAGTGGACCACTCTTGCGGGAGTTTTGCTACCGAAAGCTTTCGCCCCCTTACGTTGTTGCTTTCCGGCTGAAATATGGTTTAATGTGTTGTTTATGTCATCGGGCTTATATCCTTCATATCCGCTGCCAATAATGCATCTTTTAGCTCGCGATTCTCAGCCTCCGATGCTGGCGGTGCTACATCGGGCACGATGCCGCAGCCGTCGTATTCTTAAGGCGCGTTATATTTGAAAGTTGGTTTACCTCATGGGCAAAGGCCACCATCTGAGCGCGCCTTGGGAGAGGCCAGGTGTTGAGGAACGTTGGCAGCGGCCATTCGAAATAATAGCTTGGACAGCCGCTTCTGGTCGATCTGCCCTCTCGCCATTATGAATGCGAATACAGACTCGTAACTTTCGCTTCCCGTACTTCGCCGGGTGCTCACTCTGAAGTGAAGGCGTGAATTATGCCTATGACTGTATAACACCGGTAACACCAGAGAACGCGTCGATATATTGTGCTTTCGCATATCGACCTTCATTTGTCGTGCTTTACCCTGATGCAGCGGTTGCCGAACTTCCATCCGCGGTTTTAGTAGCGGTTCTTTAAATTTCTACGTAAGTTTTGAGGTTGTGCTTCCGGGTTAAAGCAAAGCGGATTAATAGTGACATAACTTTTATCCCTCGTATTAAGGTACGACTTATCACATCCTTAATATTATTTAAACCAAAAGTATATGTTTGTAATTTTATTAGTAGAAGTGATTGGATGATGAGTAGGATGGTGAGGTATTTTAATAAGCTACAAAACGCTGCCTGTAATAAATATATGTTCTTCATTGTACCTTCATTCGTTGAAGAATTATGCTAAATTTATCGTGTCCCATTGCTACATTTGGACGTTTAGTGTAGCGTATCTGTTAGATTGCGTGAAATTTATTGGCGGTATAAGAATGAAGCAATTAGAGAAGCTTCACGTGGGCAGGCCTTTGGGACATTGTTTAATCAAACTAATATTCTTCTACCAATCATAAGTTAATCAAAGCCATAAATACTCGAAATAATTGTTTATAGGTAGCACTGCCAATGGCATGATTTTATTTGTTGAGGCCAGATATACCATCGAAGGTTGCTGTGCTGGACGGCACTGGGCGTGTTTGCGGCAAGGTTTCTCTTTTTGTGCATTACTCAGAATCCTGCGAAGCTGAATTCTTGTATGAGGTTTCGCTCTGACATTGGATAATTTCTGTGAGTCCGCATGCATTTTTATTTTCTTTGGCTTACGTTATGTTTGAAATGAGCATTGCTAAAGAGGTCGTGTCGGAAAATATTCTGACAACGAATATTTGAGGCATTGTGAAAGAGGTGAAGGACTACAGTGGATCTCAATCTTTTCGATAGCGTGGCCACTTTCAGCTGCAAAGAATATCTTTCGATCAACTCAGAGGTTCAAATAATCAGATAAATCTTGAGTCAGATTAATATAATTGTATTTTCGGGACATTTTCACTGTTAAATTATTTGAATGTTTATCTAAAATATTATTTATGTCATATGCAGACGATAAACGAGTCCTTTTAGAGGAAAATCCTCCAATTCTCTTGGCCCCATTATTATTGTATATCACAATCCCGCAATAACCAACCGATTGAGATCTACTGTTGTGAACTATTTAGTCGCTAAATGTTTGTGATGCTGTATTTAGACTTTTTTGGATTTAGTGTTAGACTTTCATCCATCTTACAGCAAACCCAACCATGAAAACAATTATTTGTAGATTCGTTCCAAGTATAACAAAAATTTATGTAAGAAGTTAGCATTGAGTACCGTTCCAATGAGCTGGTTATAGGTGAATACTTACAGGGTAGAGTTAAGAAACATAGCATTCCAAGGGCAAGGTTAAACTTACCAGCGCATTATCTTACCATGGACTTGACCATTTTCATTGTTCCATTATCGGTGTTTCTCCTTCCTTTCTGCGGTAGTGATTCGTGAAATGTCTTTCCGGCAAAGTAAGCTACTTTATTCATATAGTTTACATTCGATTTCTGGGCTACTTGTGAAGATTTGCAAAATCGATATTTTAGATCACGGAATGATTACCACCATCCTTTTAATTCTGGTAGTAATCAATTTTCTAAAAGAAGTTAGATTTCGCGGACTTTATCTGACTTCATTTCCTAATAATTTCATAATAATTCTGCATCATTTTGCGGGGTGCTCTTTCATTGCACCTTAAACAAGATAACTTCATCATTAGCAAGCATTTATCATAATATTATCAGACTTAATTGCTTAAGCTATTTCGAATCCTATATATTATTTCAAATTATTGTTTAGTTGGTCAAGGTATCATTATTACGAAAGGAAATTGTTTAAAATTTTCGTGTTATTTGGATGTCGATCTGTACCTAATTCTGTTGATTATATTTTAAGGATGAAATGTGTTCAAAATATGGAGTGTTTACTTTGATTTTATTTTATTATTACTTTAAACCAAGGAACATAAAAGTTGAAAATTCTGGTGAATTTACATTTAAAAAAGGACGAATTCCTATCTTCAGTAGAAAATACATAACACCAAAAAATAACTTAGGCATTTTCGCCCACTTCTACCCTCAATAATAAAATTATTGAAGGGATAATGATCTATGGGTTTTACTACATCGATTTTCGCTTGAATTGAATTTTTAATGTTATCTTTAAATTTCCATCTCATCTTCACACCGAGAGTTTTGTATATGAACTCTGAAAGAGATGAGATTTCATCGAAGATAAATTGAAATCGTGGAAGTTGAAGTCATTTTCATTGTTAGCCAATTTTCATTTTTAGCCATGGTAATTTGATGATGAATGTTTGTGGAACTGCGTAATCAAAGTAGAGGTTCACGTCATTATTTCGTGGTTGATCTCCATTTTTGGAGATCCACTTCCACTTTGCCCTTAACACCCAAGTGAATTTTGAAACTCATTTCCAAAGGCTTTTTTACGCAATTATCCTTCGAAGGTCTTCGGCAGGTGTAATATTTATTTTATTCAGCTTAGATGTAACAGTATCGCATGATCCTTTACGCGTAACAATTGCTGAGAAAAATTTCTCTCGCGCAGCACAGCAAATACCTTTCGAATCTTTTGTGGAAAAGTTTACACCAAAGAAATATTATTAGAACCTTGCAACGCGTACTGTTCGGATGAGTACATTAATATTGTACTTTCATCTCAGATTTAGTTAACCATAATTAGGATCGATTTTTTTCATCAGGACGTTTCTTGTATAATTTTAGTATATTCTAATTTACCATCGAAATTAATTCTCACCAATGCGCAAGGTAAAGGATTTATTCTTTAAATTTTGATCACCTATGCTTTGTCGTGGTATTTTAGCATTTCTATTGTTACTTTACATTCTCAGTAGGCATACTCCCCTAGACTTAGCTGATTCGTTTCCCAGTCGTAATGCAGTACGTTTTCTGCGAACTTATTGGACTCTCTTACCCTAATAGGGATATTATAGAGCTTCATGGGGACACGTTTTTCCCAAGAAAAGAATAATAGCAATTGTAATAAAAAAGAAAATGTATCTTCAATGCGGAGTCACGTAAACGTTAGAGACCATTTCGATTTGTACAGCGGAAGTTGAATGCGTATTCCGGAAGACTTACTTCACAGAATCTTCCAAGTAATTGTCTCGATGGAAACACATCGGTTAGTCCGGCTCTTCGTTCGGAAACGTTTGTCCGAGAGGTCCCTATCCAATTCTACTCCGAGAATCGCGCCATTATGTCTCATAAAAAAACTCGGAACGGTGCGGTGTGCAATTAATAACGTAGTGCCCATACGAGAATTTTATACGAGAATTTCCTCATTTTCGTTCGCGGAACGGGCCATAATCCTTAGAGACCGCGTCTCTCCTAAAAGCCCCTTCCTCTTCGTCAAAACCCACCAAAATCCGTGGTGCGATTCTTCCTTCGATTGCTTTCCCCTTAAAAATCTTCGCGATCGGTTTACGGCGGTGTGGTGCATGTGGTGCTGTGTGGGAAAGGCTTGTGGCGCGACAGACCGGCAAAGAAACGGATGAAAAGGCGAGGGAACTGCTGCGATGAATTGACGGCCTTCCATCTGCGTTCGCTCCAAGATGGCGCTCCGAGTCCTCTTGGCCGCTCCCACTCCTTCCTCTGCACCCTTTCCACTCTCGTCCTCGTGGAATCGATGGCCCTAACTCTGAGGCGTGGTCCCCTTCCCAGCGCATCGTACCGGAGCCCTTGGCATGCGAATCGCTCCACGAAAATAACCGTAGCCGATGTTTTACGGTTCTCTCTCCATCTTTGTCTAATTAAAAATCGCTGTTTGATAGCGTAGAAACCACGGTAACAAGGGGATAAACAAGCTCCGCAGCAATGGCGTACTGGTAACTCTTCTATGTCCTGGAGGCAAAACAATCGACTTGTATTCACGCGTAAAATGTCCATGTTTCTAAAAGCTCTCTTCCGGAGGAAGTTTCTGGCTCAGACCCACACCTTTAATCTCTTTGCCACGAGTACATCCGAGAGTTTATGTTAGCGTCGTCGGCTCTTTCAAAATTTCTTGTGTCAAAAGAGTCTTATCCTATTTGCTTTGATTGTTTCCTTAATTTCTTCGAATTACGTCTTTTATATCAATCGAATGAACAAACCTCCACCTCCTTTCTGTAGCGACCTCTTAAAGTATCCATCCGTAATGGCTCCGTCCTACGCATCCCTGAGTCACTCGTGGATTTTCCGCGCAGACTCCACCTTTAGGATGCCCCCTGAAAAATTCGGTCTCCTTTACTTTAACTGTCAGTTGGTCTGAATTGATATATTTTCAGTACCCGAATCGTTAGCATTTGAAAATGTTGATGTATCATTACACCATTCACTTGAAGTAATGAAAATTATTTCCTTAACCTTTTGTGTTTTGGTTAACTATGGAAGCCAATGATCGGAATCCTACAGGTATTGCAGGTGAAAAGATCAAGCATCCCTTGAAACAGTTCGAAAACGGTTGCCTGTAAGCCCATTGTCAACTAATTAAATTCTGTTTTTTTTTGGAAACGTGACGTTTTCTTCTCCGTGCTGAATAATTCGGTTTTATTTGATATACAGAAACGTTGGAAAATTCCTTATGAAATGCAGGTAAAAACGGGTTTATCCAAAGTAAACTATAATTTGAATTAGATGATTTTGGGGAAGGCGTGCTGTCCCTGCGTCATACATCGTTTTATGCGTCTTTTATAGATGGTCGTAAAATGAGAATGGGGTGGGACCTCAGCTTGCAATTTGGTGCGGGAAAGGAAGTTTTCTTCGCTTTTTTGGTTGTATGATTTTCGATGTCGGGATAAAAATCTGCATGCGATTTAGTTAAGTTGTTTCTATTTATTCATTCTTCTATGTTTTGGTTGCACAATGGTTAGTTTCTTTAAGTTAGAGTTCAGTGTCCTTCCAATCTGAATAATTTGCGAAAGTGCAGTTTCTGTTGGACTACGATTTTAATATCTCCTCTGAATTCATATCTCATTCTCTTATTACTTTCACTGAAATTGCTTCGAATATAGCAACATGGCGAGACCGTACGTGCATTCTCTTTGTTCCTATGCATTTCATAAACTCTTTTATGAAGTTATCCCGTATTCTTTGTCCTTATAACAAGAAGGTATATTTTATATCCTTCAGCTACATACATACGTTTTCATTTTTCTTTTGCTTCTGATTGTGTTTACTTTGGCAGTTCTTCTTATTAACTTATATTTCACGGTTCATGAACTCAAACTTTTGTTAGTATCAGTCTGATTCCAAGGTAATGAAGAAAAATGCTAAGTATCGAAAGAAAGATAAATATTCTGCAGTAAACCACTTCTGCAATGAAGCATTACTAATTTGGAATTCTCGGAAATTAAGCGGAATTCTATTTTTCTAAATGAATGAAACTTAAAAATCCACACTCCAATAAGAAAAAACGGGAATAGGTAATTCCATCAAGGAATCTGCTGGAAAAGGTGGAAAAGATCTGCGCGAGGGAGGTGTTAATATATCGACGAAATGCTCGAATTTTCCTATTCATTAAAATTCTTAACTTTTCTTTGACAGTAAGACTTTCAGTAAGTTTAAATTCCTTAGGATTTGGATAACAGTCTTCTATGTAAGAACACGCGGTAATTGATCAGCTAGGTTAATCCAAGAAAATGAGATATACATCGCTTAGAACCTAGATTCAACCTTGTTTCCTTATTACCTTATTTAGCTCTTTTTTAAATATATCCTCTGCTTATCTGAATGGATAATAATTTATCTACGCCTATAATAGCATTTCTGACGGCTGGTTTTACAAGTTTATTTTAATATAATCTCATTGTCGTTTAATGCTAATATCGTTTAAAAAAAGAACATCATTGGCAACTCTTGGCTACATTTTAACATTGCCATGTTCACCTCAAAATATTATCACTCTCTGTGAGCTCTATTCTCATACATAATTTTGCTAACACACTAATTACTGTGATATGGCATCAAAGGATTTTAATATAGCACTGACATTTTTATATATTTACGAAAAATTGCGGAAATTGGAGTCCAAAGATACGTGTGTTTCACCTGCTCTTAACCTATCCCAACCTGAAACATCCTTCCACCTCTAAGAAACATAGTTATCGTGTCTTTTATTTAATATTATTATTGGACCATTTATTGGCGAGGTTAGGCCTAACTGGGTTTCTGTTCCACATAACGTCGAGGAATATTTATTATGAGAAGATTTGTACCCTAAGTTTAACTACGTAAGATGTGTCGATTTCCCATTATCTGACTTGGGCGTTTTCGAAATACACTTCTAAGCCGAAAGTAAGCAAATATTTAGAAACTTCACAGTTTCTTACTGTTTACCTATTCCCGTTTTTTCTTTTTGGAGTGTGGATTTTTAAGTTTCATTCATTTAGAAAAATAGTTTATCTACAACTCCGAAATGGTTATTATAATTCATCGCCAGTATTAGGATACCAGGCGTTGAAATTCTGGATTTCGAAGGTAAACAATATTTCTAACGAGAAGTTAGAAATTTATTTCGAAATCACTGTTAAGTACATTGATCTTCTTTGTCTACACATTTGTTCAAAATCTCATAATGTGCTGCTGCAATTTAATTAATATTCACTTATCTGCAGTTCTCATTCATTTTAATCTAAAAACGTATTTTCTCAACTTCGTTTTACGACATTATGATCTAATGGTTTTTATTTCCTTATGATGTTAGTTTAAACGAATTGGTTATGAATATTTTTCGTGACTGTTTTACGTAAATGAAATTTCCCGCGACCGCGTGAAAATTATCATTTCTCTGTGGATATTGTAAACAGACCCGAGAGCTGTCGTAATTTGGAAACAACGTTCCTCCTTAAAAGTGATCCAGAAGTATTTTTATCCGGCCTTGATCCTAACTACAGGACTTCCGCAGTTCCAGCCGCCACTCTGCGCTCTGCTGACCGTTTGCTGCGGTTTGCGAGGCTTTTTTGTTTCAACCACGGAAATGTCTGCATTCAATATCGTTTTGGGTTGTGCTTAAATTTCTCTTGGTATTCCTCTGCAAATACGCCTAGATTACGGATGCACTGGATTGCCTGAACGCTATAGTTTCCCAGAAGATACGGGACCAACAGAAGACATTCCACAATCTGAATTCACATACTTATAATTACTTACATCGTATTCCTAAATTAGACATTAGAAAGGCCTGACAGAACCGGGACTTGAACTCGGATCTCTTTCCCGGTGGTTACTCCAGCCAATTGAGCTATCGTGCCACAACAATCAGACATGCCATTCGAAAGCCATTGTGGGCAAGGGAATATTCCCAAGGAATATACATGGAGCATTCCTAGACGCACAGCTTTATGTGCAATGGAAATCCATTATGATAACTTTGCTATGCGATGATGCCACCTGATTATACAGCGTTGATGAGAAACCAGGATCGTATTGTCTTATTCAGTGGTTTAGTTAAGTTATCATTATGGATTTCTGTGTCTCTCACTACCACAGAGTAAAACCTGAAATAATTTTTTGTATTAATGTGCAATGTTACCTTTCACCCTCTTCCTTGTACTAACATCATTATTACATATCCAAATTAAAGGAAAAGGATCAAATTGCATATACAGTTATGCCGTAAATTTCCTGGGTGTATTTCTTAATTAGTCTTCAGTCACGATCAAGTCAGCCCTACTTGTATAACCATATCCAAATACACTGAAATGAAAAGTAAGGTGCGTTGAGGGCTAATGCAATTGCTGTACCTACTTAATTACAGGACATTAATGTCTGTGAAGTATTCGACCTGAATACCGGATGGAATCTCATCCCCTCTGGTTAGCTACCGAGACTTAGAAGAGGGGAATGAGGCATACTATGCAAGATGAGGAGCGAGGTAGCTCTTGTTTTCCTCACCGAGCCAAAATGTTATAAGCGGACCAAGTTTAAAAAAATGAGGCACAGCGACCCTGCAAGGAACTCCTTTCAAAGCATTCCGTTAGCTGAGACCTAAAATTATGCCATTATTCGGCATCACTCATACCTCAGTCTTGATCATGTCATCACAGACGTACAAAACTGATACAAGAGTTAATGAAACATTTTTTCTGTGTTCAGTACCAAAATACAAATGAAAAATGTTCTAATAATCAAAATATGACATCAGGATCAACTATGTTTTCATTTCAAATTGTGAAAACGCTAAACGTGTTTCCGCTAAAGAAAAAAATATACTTCTTTGTGACCTCGTGGGCCCCTCCAGGATAGTCGGAAAAGGCTAGGGCAATAGGGACTGTATCGTGTTAAGGTGGACGTCTGGATACCCTTCAAATATAATATGAGAATTAAATGTAGTATTTGTCTCGTATATTAGTCGGAATGACGAAATTACAAATGAAGATTTCCATTATTCAGTTAATCAAATTATCAAAACGCTATTGCTTAAGTTTTCAGATGTTTGCAGGAGTGAGAAACAATTTTTCTGCTTATTTGGCGTATTCCAGAATCATAAAGCTGTTAAAAGCTATGAAATTCTCAAAGAACTGCCAGGAATTTGAATGCTAAGACGTGTTTGATGCTGAGTGGACCAGACATTTGGCATGAGATTCTTGGCTCATGAAACCCAATCCTTTTCTTCCGTAGTTTAGTATATTCGTGAGAAACATTGCGTTCTGTAACACATTTATTATTATCATAAAAATGTTTTCTTTTCCATCGAATCTACTAAACTACGGAATCTAAATAGAT
The DNA here is from genome assembly GCA_000376725.2 of Ladona fulva. NCBI lineage: Eukaryota > Metazoa > Arthropoda > Insecta > Odonata > Libellulidae > Ladona > Ladona fulva. The sequence goes on from KZ308543.1 coordinate 234,489, forward strand.
CATGTGTTGGACATTGGCGGAACCAAAGGAGGGGGTGGCGAAGGGACGACGACCCCTCCACACCCGGTGTCTTTTTAGTACTACTATTTTGTCTGGGATGAGTGGAGGAGCTTGAATTATAATCTGATAATAATTTTTTTCTACGATCACTTTACTTCTACTGCATTTATCATGATAAAATGGCATTTAAAGTTAATTGGGAATGAGTTCACATGCAAATAGTCTTAAATCCCCCCATGGCAAGTTCGCCCCACTTTGACAAGTTTCTAGATCTCACCTTTGTGTAATAATCTGAATACAATTGAAAGAAAGCTCTTTAACAAAAGATCTAACCACTTATCTGTCTCAGTTATCGTTTGATTCGTAATGGAAAATGAACTGTTTACTTTGAGGTCCTCGGACGCAAAGAAAGGTAACATCGAAGCGAAAACCTTGAAGGAAGATGCCAAACTATTCCGGAGATAGCATTCGCCTACAAGATAAGGATGGTGACCTTAAAGCATTTTTATCGGCCTTCTAAACCTGCCCTCCATATGTTATCAATGTTCAAACGACATCATATTCTCTTCCTCATTTGCTAGAACCTGGCCTACAACACACTCTCAAACAGCGAAAATGTCTAAAGCTCCGCAAAGTCAAATTTGGAAATACTTAAGCGCTCGATGGGTGTGCCTAGTAGCACTTCCTTGGATTTGCCCTGAGTCATAGGCTAGAGCTACTAATAACTGAATGCATAGACTAATAGGATAGAGATGATTACTGGGAGATTGCTTGTCTACTTAAAGCTGGTTGCCTCATCCATGGTTGAGGTAGCTTAAAAAAGAATTCATATTCTTTCTTTCTCGTGAAACCTCGATATTTTGTTGAGATAGGTAATGATTCTAAAGTTGTATTTCAAATCCTTTTTGATGTGAATCAAGTACGAACTTTTTAAATTCCTCATAATGGCGTGTTTATTGCTTCTACATCATCTACCGCCGTATCTTCACTGAAATACTGATATCGACGGAATCATCGATTTCAACCCAAGAGCTTTCACGTCTTTGAAGTCTTTGGTTAGAGGGCTACGTTTAATTCCATGATCGAATGCTATAATCATCGGTTGATGAAAAGTAGCTGGTTCTGGTCTATCTGATAGTGATACTTGGGAAATGATGATTGGAAATTATTTTGACTTTCTTTAACCCGATCTGTAAAGCGTTAATGTTAACGTGGAGGTCAAATAAACCCCCAGAATTTGAAATTAGGCGCGTGCGTGACAGGGCTGTTTGTAAACACACTTCTTATCTGTTAAAATGCAGAGCAGTGATGGAAATTAACGATTTCCGTGGAACTCATATTTTGAAAGTTATATCCTACTATTTAGGTCGACGCTAAAAAATAAAAATGATAACATTTGGTAAAATATTTAAAATATATTTTGAGAAAAAAAAAAATTACATTTCCATATTACGCTGCTGACTATTCTTCGACTATTTGGTCTTCATTAAGGCGAGATTGAGACTAAAAAGTCTCTTCTTCCATCTAACCTGTCGTCAATCTTATTAGTAAAAACACGAATAAATTTGTATACATAAATAGAGAGAAAACATAAGAAGAGTTTGTGGATGTAAAAAACGTAAGTAGTAACTTAGGAAATTATCTCCACAGTAGGAAAACACCCACAGAGAAAGGGGGAGTGAAAAACCTGCGCAAACCTTATGGTAGCACATACATACAAGCTAAATGATGTGAAGGATACTATGTATACGAAATCACTTGAGCATCAGTGTAACAATAATTCACTAAATCAAATTCACTGAAGCAATCAAAAAATCATATATCGACATATCTTTCTTCAATCGCGGATTATTTTAATGTCATTTTGTTGTAAAATACATTTGTATGCAAGGGAGTGTTTGGAAAAAGAAGAATTTGAAAGTGTTGTATGTTTCTGCAGTGAGAATGTGAGATTTCTTCATTTTTTTAATGTAAATCTTGGGAATTAGGCACGGAAAATGATTAAAAAGTCGTAGAATTTAGAAGAGACGAATAGAAATGACTGATATTCGTATTGGTCAATCATTTCTATATCGAGCTGTATGTATCGAAAATCATTTGGTTTCAATGATGGTTACCTTTATTGCTCGTCTTCTGCTAATGTCTGTAGATGATGGATATTCCTCTTTTCTACTCGTGCTCCATCTAACATTCACTTTCTAAAATGCAGAGATAGCTCGGCTTACTAGGTATCCTGATAACTAATTTTCTGGCATACGAAGATTGTTTTCGTTGCTTTTAGAATTTTGCTAATGCATACGCCACTATTGAAGTTTGTGGTAGAAATTTTAAAAGTGCTCCGATAGTTAAGGCCATTTCGCTCGTGAGCCCCCAACGGGAGTCGAACCCGGAATCGCCTTCACCGAAGTTAGGCGCGTTACCCACATGGCTATCCGGAGGCAAAATATTGAAAGGATTTTAAGGAAAGGTGAATTTCTTTGCATGATGAAGTCATGCAACTAATCCCACAGGAATAACATGTGTGAAAAATAGCGACATGACTATAACTCTAACCCAGGTCTCCACCTCCCACTTTCCGGGCAGGTATTCTAACCATTGAACTACCGTGCCGCGTCTCTTCCAAAGTGTTTAGGGAATGCTTTGAAAGTTTTGGAGATTGTTCGGGCTTGCATACTGCACAGAAAAATTCAGAAATTACTTAAGGAAAATCGTTACCCTAATTTTGAGTACTATTAAAAGAAAGTCGTAGTTATTTCTTTGCTGTGTTTGCGTGTATTAAAGGATTTGGTAACTTATAGGAAAAAGAATTCCAAACAACGACTCCAGATCGGATTATCTTCGTTAACTGAGGTATAATCGTATTTTAATTTGGTAATGTTATTGTAAATAACTCAAATGTACGAGTAGTATATAGAAAACGCGACCCTTGCTGCTAAATAAGCATCTCCGTATATTCAAACGTATGCCTAAGTATATCTATCTTAGCAATCCCACTATCGGCGGATCAACGCTAGGGTTTTCTACGAGATGTTTGCCATTAAATTTTTAATGGAAGAGGACAGAACAGAGCTGATGATCGAATATGACCGCTTCTGAAGGGCGAGTGCTCGTCTGCAATAGAAATTCTGCGGAAGGAATGCTTTCATTTTTCTTTTATTTCCGCTAGGGGTAATGTCGGCTGCGTTCGAATCCAATGAGGTTTCATGTGTTTGCACGCCATCAATATGAGTATAAAATCTTTGAGAAAAATATTATTATGGAATTTCACTATCCTTGCGTTGGAAATATGTATTGAAAGAGTAGAAAATTAAATGAAGCATTTTTCCTGCGTCTGTTTCTCACATTTACCACAATTCACTAGTACCGTTCTCTTGTAATAGAAAATTTATTTAGACTGATGAAGGCTTCGTAACCTAGTTAAGTATGATGAGAAGAAGCACTTTGCCTTAATATTGCTGCAGTTAAAATTTCGTAACTCATTAGGGGGGGGGGATATCCCCTAAAATCGGATCATACTCGTACATAAATAATATACCGAATAAATGAATGAAAGATGAAAACGAGAGAGGTTTTTCTAAAAATATTAAACGGGGAAATTACGAATACGGGTCCTACGTGTATTTAGGGCATCATTCTCATGATTAGTTTTTTAGTACTATTTAGAGAATTAACAGGAAGCTGGATTACCAAGAGTACAAAAAATCGTTCCCTCAAAGAGGAAAGAAACGGGATGTGGTACAATCATGGTAACTCTGTTCCAAAAGCTGAATCCTTTCCATCGGGCTTTAATTCATCCTCTTTCTTAACCTTTAACCAGTGACGTGCGATTTTTTGTCACACAAAAAAGTCTGGGCGACTGCAATTATTTTAATATTTATAAACTGACTGAATGATTCTTTTGACGACATTTTAAAGTTTTAAACATCTCATCAGTTATCCACTAATTGGGATTTTTAATCTAGTTTTACGTTTGAAATTAATTATTACATCAATGTTTGAAATAAGTAAAATATTCGAAAGAAATTTTTTTTAGTCCAATATCAGCGGCTTTTTTTCGGAGTAATGCATTTTATGTATTTTTTGGTATATTGGATAATAAAACTTTGTCGAAAAGCATTTTATTTATTACAATTTTCATCGAAAACATGACATCTCATGACATAAGATCTCACAGACCGCTCGTGAAATTTAATTACAATTTTATAGAAATAAGAGATAAACGAAAAGCATAGAGTGTTATATTCTATGTAAAAGTATCTAAGGAGGTAACATACGTAAGTTACAGACTTGTTGAAAATATTATTATTGATATTATTTGTTGAAATATTTTTATTTTTCACAATTTATAAATCGTTGCGGTGCGGTTAAGGGTTAATATTCATAGATTTCAGAGAATATTTGCCGATTTCATTCAATTCTCATAAGTCTCAGGAGTTGATTTATTTTTCATTCTTTATTAATTAATTACTGATACTCAGCTGGACCTTTAGAACACACCCTTCTCTTTTGATTTATGACACAATAAACTAAAAGCTTAATTTGATTGTCTGGGTCCCGCGGATAAAGGTTTCAAAACTGATCTATAATATAGTTTTTATTTTTACAATAATGAAATTAATTTTCCGAAACTTAACGACTGATAAATCTTTCGGAATATACCGAATAAATGAATGAAAGTCCTGCTGACATATAATATTGGCTGGCATTGTATTGATATAATGTTGACGTTGATTTTTTTCGTAAAATGATGGCGTGAATCTATAGAGAAGTAACAATCACGAACACACAGATAAAATTTCATGAATTTTATTTCTTAATTTCGTGTTTCTATGTGATGTAACATCTGGTATATGCTGCTGTGCCCTCAAACGTATGGTTACATTTGCAGCACTTTTAATTTCAAGTAGGAGAGCATCAACCTACATCTTTCGTGATGCAACTGTTATATCATTGAAATCGTTTGGTATTTGCTTTATCATTCTGTATTTTCTACATCCAGATTGCTCGATAGAAATGAATTCACCGAAGAGAGGATTTTCGGATTGGGTGCTCCAAAAATTGCGAAATTTTAAAATAAGTTTTACAGATTGGGAAGCGAAGATTTAAGTCCCTACTGCCTGTCAAATAAAATAAGATATCTTTGGGAATAAATCAATGAAAATTTTCTTGTAATATAACCCTAAAATTGACGCATGATGATATGTAACCGCTTCTACCAAAGGGTGGGGCCAACAGCGTCCTCTAGGAGTAAGCTGCCGACGCAGGATAACAATCCCGGTCTTTTGCGGTTTTGTGGAAGATTCTATGTTAGGCAGAATCGCAGGGATAGGGGTCGCGTAAAATTAAGATTTTGGTGGAAATTCGGTGGCAAAGACTCGAGAAATGCCTTGAAACTGCTTTAGTTTACTTGTGACATTAACATTTTTTAATGCACATAAAGTGTACTTTCCTTTTAAATTTGAATTTTTAATTTTTTTTAACTTAGAAGTCTATGGTGACTTTGCTGTAATTTTATCAACATAGAGATGCCTCGGCTACCGAGTATTCGTCCTAAAGAAGTTTTCGGTGAGTGAAGAATTTTTTTGTTGCTTCTCGGACTTTGCCTGCATATACAGGTCAACAGACGAATTTTTTGATGGATACGGATATACAAAAGGTGTAAAAAATACACAAAAATTGGATGTTCCCCTTTTATACTTATCATGGAAAGAATTTGGCGTTTCTTTTGCAGCATTTACTAGTATTAACGATTTGGTACCTGATGGTTAATTTAACTTTTAGCCTGTGTACCACAAGGAAACGCTTGATGTCTTCATTCTATTTCTTTATGTTTATTGTTAATAGGTAGTTTTCATAGTTATTGATTCATATAAAACGTTAATAGAGTATACAGGATATATTATAGGGTTATCTAATATCAATTAGAAGGTTTAATTTTAATGATAAATTTTCTTAATGTTTTAATAAGACGTTATGTACGAAATGAGATTTAAACTATATTTGAGTAAAAGAGTTTAGCATCAATTATGCTAAATATTCTTGGTCTATAATAGTTACTTTTCTTATAATTTTAATGTGACTGTTCAGTAAATGCTTGTTTGAATCTACCGCGAATTTTAAAGAAAAACGTACGCTTTGGTGGAGAAAAAGTTAAGAGGTAGTTCAGCCATCGGTCAATGCATCTCTTGATTAATTTTTCATTGCTTAAGTTCTTCAGCTTTGTATATCAATGAGGTGCAAGCTATGAAATCTTACGCATGTATTTGAATTTTTACTAAAAGTTCATTTGTTATTACCATTGCGTCAATGACTTTCTTCCTGTGCGTCACAAATTAATTTAGTCAATTGCATCACGAAGTCTGCATGGACTCGGGCCGGATAACAGTGTGCCTTCGGAAACGGACCTCATTCAAAACATGTTATGCTAACACTGAATACATAATGGTAGCCTTAATCGAGACCGCAAATAAACCTTTACTTTTTTTCATATACTCTAATAAAATGAATTTTGGTTTTCTTTCAAAGTGGGGATCTCAGAATACATCTCCGTGCAAGTCTAAGGCTTAAGCATATGATACGAACTATTTTTGTCCAAACTTTTCGCTAACTACTTTTATCTTTGATTCTTATCTTTTGTAGAGTCGATGCAAGCTGATGACACCTCCTTTTTATCCATTTATTTTCTGTATAGTAACTTGTGTGTCCTTTATTCATTGTTATTTAGTTCTGTTCTGAGGTCGTTTTATTTGAAATGTTTTTTCCAACTTGGAGTGTTCACAACGATGGTTACCCTGGTATTCATATATCAATCTCTTATTCTCTCCCAACTTCTCATCTTCCAAGGTCTTTATTAGAAGGTTTATTATTTTATGGCTGATAATTTTTTAAAGGACGTTTGTGTAATCCGTGCAAGATTTGTAGATTTACGAAATATTAATGATGTGATTTAACTGTATAAAAATGCGATGATGACTAGGATTGGACCAAAATTGATTGGGATTCGGAAAAATTGCGAGGCTGGGCCGCTAGCCGCAAAATGCAGTCAGTAAATACTCTGACCAGAGAGTTTGGCTCAAGCAGACCTATTCTGTACAATACTTAACTACTCATTTTTTACTAACTGATAAAATGTACTTTTTTAGTAGATATGTGTGTCGGTTAGCTACCTCAACGAAAAGAGAATGTAGAAAAGTAATCTATAGTTTCCTTTACGTCTGATGGTTTTATGAGTGATGAGGTTTTTATTAAGCCATTTGTCGTAATCAGAGGCAGTCCCTAGAAATTCTGCCGTAGCAATTAGTCGAAATTCGGCCCATTAGAAGTTCTCTTTCCTTCCGCCATCCATAACTCATCTGCCGCGCTCCCGCATGTAGATCTGCTCTGGTCCTTAGATTCGTTTTAATGGCACCTTTTGATTAAATCGTGTTAACATTAGTGGTAACGTGGTATTTCATCTCGTGTGGAGTGAAATGATTACCCGAAGGAGTTATAGAGACCGTAATTGGAACATTCGGGTGGAATTTTTAACAGATATTCCGGAAAGAACTAAATGAAAACTATGATAGACATGCTATTCGCTAGGAGAGTCTCCTCTCCTCAATCTCCTGAGAGATCTCCTCAATCACTTATAATATTGATGATGCTGCACTTAAGTCGGAGTTTTCGAATTCTTCCCACATAACGAAGTTGTTCTCTTGACAGAGAGCGTGATATTTTTTGGCTCGCTTTTTAACGGAGACAGCCTTTGTTCACCAATGTACGCTGTCAAAAAGTAATTTCAGTGAATAGTATAAAACAAAAGTATTGGTTAGAATTTTTAATGCCCCGAATGTGACACACTTAAATATAAAAGCTTAAAGGGAGAGCGAGCCTGAAATTAATCTAAAATTCACTAAATTACTTTGAGGGTTAATGAGGATGGACGATGAGCTGCGGCAGAAGCCGGTGGCTGATCTTTTAATCCCTCTAATGTAATTCAAGATCCCTTAGTAACTTCGAAAACTCAAGGTAGTTCCCTTCGCGGTAGCGCAACGATTATTTTCGGAAATGCATGGAATCGGCTGGAATTCGTAATTGTAAACTAGCATTTCAGTTAAATAAATATTTATTTACTGTAAACATAAAAACGTCAAATTATCATTGCAGTTTCGATGCAGTAGTCCTTCGCCTTTCCCAGTCATTTTGATTGTGAATTATTTTTACCGTTGGGGTTTGTTGTCTTGTTTACATCCCGTCGCAGTTTCTGGGTAAGAGCCTAAGATATTATAAGTAATTATTTATCACGCGAACGAATTTTCATCATTGCCGTATATCCAAATGATAATCTTGGCAGTAATCTTCCTTCAATAGTAGTAGTAGTATTGTTAAAAGTGCTTCGACAGCTTAGGTCATTTCGCACGTAGGCTCCCACCGGGAATCGAACCCGGGACCTCTTTCGTTGAAATCGAACGAGTAGCCCACTTGGCTATCCGGGAGCCCATCTTCCTTCAAATGTTATCGGAAACGTTGATATATTTTCACATTCATAACCACTAACACACAAAACCTTATGGTGATTGTGCACATACCACGGTTGAAGCGAAGATTTGTTTTCCATCCTTTATCTTAGTAAATAATCGCAACCATTTTATTCCCTACGTTTCTTATGGAAGCTTGAGTTACCAGAGTGGTGGTTGGGTATCTACCCCCTCTATCAGTTTGTAACTAGAAACCTTGAGTGATACATCTCTGCAATGCATGAAGTCCATGCTATGTGATGACGCCGCGCCTATCTTAAGGAATTTTTCGTAGCTGATAGTAATGCTGTATTTCTTTATTTTCATCTATTACGTAATCGTATTTCTACGAGTCTTACTTAAGAGTAGAGGATTTTGCTTACCAAACCTACAGTCGCTGAAGGCCCTGAAGACCGGAAGTGGCATGGCATAATACATTTTTCTCACTTCTAATTTTTGTCTTATTCTGTGTACCAGTGTACATAGTTACAAATATGCATTTGCTTTAACTAACTTTTATCGACGCGGAGGTTTCTCACCCTTTGGCCGAGTCAATAGCCATGACGGTGATGGCTGTCCGCCGCTGGCGGCGCCACCGGAGCGGGCGTCCACGACACAGTGGTTTTCAATGATGGCTTTGCCAGCGCATGCTCTTGGTGGTAGAGGGTTCGGAGGTAAAAGGAACCAAAACAAACGAATTTGCAAACAATGTTTTCTATGAGAGGATGTGGAGACATTGAGTCTGAGAAATTTAATTCACCAGTGCTAAGCTAAGATAACCTCTCCTTCCGAACGCTTAAAGTTGCACAAGTAGGACGCACAAGGCTACTCTTTAAGTACGAAGATGGCGAAATCGACTTGGTTGAAATTTTCCATAGGAGCGATTCTCGACATCGGGCATTGCTTCTGGAACGCAGAAAGATGTACCAGATACGCTTCGACGTTATAATTTGAGGTCGACAGAAAACATTTCGATGGCAGTATGTCGCATCGGATCGGGATGATATGATAGTGAAATTTTTTGCGGGTCGAGTTAATTCGGAAGTTGTTTTCCTTCTGTCAGCACTCTGTAAAATGTGCTTGAAATATTAAGAGGGTTATCGTTTCGGTAACTTGTGGCTAATTATCCAACAGGGCGTCGATTGCGAAAATGTTTCCTGACGAATGCCGCGCTCGCAGTTCTTGGGTTTTCAATCAGGTCGTATCAGATAAGTCAGCCCGCGGTAAGAAGGAGCGAGTCGAGGAAGACGTGATTTCTAAACTCAACGTTTTCTATGGGCGACGCAGTGGCGTTCGTGTTCGGATGGCGGTGCCATTTTAGCCCTCTCCGCATCCTCCTCGCTAATGGCGAAGACTTTCGAAGAGAGTGATTTTGAAGGGTGGGTTCATCCGCGTCATCTTCCCCTCTCCAATTAAACCCTTTTGGAGAAGGAATATTTTTTGTGTCGTTATCATCACGAATTGCGTCTCCTCTAGTAATGTCAAATTAACATCGAATGCTCTTCCAGTGATTCATAAATTGGGAAGGTTATTAGTGATTTTTGTTCATGTACACCTCCCCTACTTTAAGAGTTGAAGCCAAGACTTTCGTAAACCCCCCTCCCTACCGACAGGATGGTGCCTGAATCCGCCCTTTCTTCCCTCAGATCGGGAATCTACCATAGTGATGCAGCCCCTCAATTTTAATTTTTGGTCGGCAGCCCCTCCTGCACCACCTTTCGGCCGGGCTTATTCGATAATGGGAGGTCTTTCGCGGTGTCCATTCCGCTAACGTCCTCTTTCTCTTCGGCCTTCACAGGCCGAGCGCTTTCCCACTCTCGCTGTCTTCATCGAGGCAAGTGTGTGTCGTGTCTATTGATAGAGCCGTCTGCACTCACTACGCCTCTAAAGGTTCTGGATAATTCGGTATCTCTCTTCGTGCGGAGGAGCGGAGACCGCCGCCGAGGGCGCTGCGGACGGATTCGGAACACACGCCTCCTGCGTCCCTCACCAGGTGGCGGCCCTCGCGCTATCGATTGCGTCCCCTCTCCCAGGGCGACGCCTCCGACGCCAAGAGGCGGAGAGCCCCGATATCTAGCTCCACCGGAAGGGCCACGAGGCGGCGGAGTAGAGCCAGTCCTTGCGACCCGCCCCCTCAGGTCACGTGAGCCCCTTTTCGCGGACGGTCATCCAGAGAAAGGCGAGTGGTGAGTTCATCTCGTTTACATCCGTGGAAGCTGTCGAAGAACGGCCTCCTCGCTGCGAATAAATCTCGCTTCACTTTCTCTCCCTCGTGTGTTTCGCGGTGGCAAGATGGAAGCTCCGGCTGCTCGGAGACCCGTGTCGTCTATCTCCCGAGTCCTCCGTCCTCCCCTCTACGCCGCCCCTACCTTCCCTTCCCTTTTACCCTCCCCTCCCAGTGGATTCGCCGAGTGACGACCGGATCGGCTGCTTTCGTTGCAGGAGCGGCGAGGTGCCATGTCGGCCTCGGAAGAAGAGGCGGCGCCGCCGGGCGTCGCGGCGTCTGACGAGGAGAGCGGGGATGACGCCCTGGTGGTGGATGAGGACGCAGGGCAATCGGAGGAAGTTGGAGGCACGGCTACGGGTGCCGCCGGAAGCAGCAGTGGAGACGAGGGCGGGACGGGCGAGAGGTGGTTGCCGCAGTGCAAGATTAAGCGCAACTACATCTGCCATTGCAATTACTTCACGCAGAACCCGAGGCTGTATCTCTACCACTTGAGAGACGTCCACGGCGAGCGCATCAGAGTGTACGAGTGCCCTAATTGCCTCTACGCTTCCAAACATAGCCAGAAACTGCAGAGGCACATCCACATGGTTCATATCGTGGGTAGGCCCAAGGGTAACAAGGGGTCGGCGAAGCGTGGGGCAGAGCGCAGGAGGTCGGGGGCGGTGGGAGTGAGCGCTGCGGAGGAAGGGGAGGCGACGGGAGAGGGGGTGGTCGAAGTTGTGGGAGAGGGAGGCTTCCCGACCACCACCTTCCGCTGCTCCGCCTGCTCCTTTTCCAGCCGAAGCAGGTCCCTGGTGATGCGACATGAGCACATAGCGCACGTCCTGAAGAAGAGATTCTTTCGCTGCGGCAAGTGCTCCTACGCGACGCACGTGAAAGCTCGTTACACGAAACATGTGAAATACCACTCGATGCCAATGATCAAGTGCGAGCGATGCGATTTCCGGACGCCTTACAAATGGAACTTGGACCGTCATTGCAAGAACCACTCGAGCGATCCGTCAGCCACCAATCAAGGAGCGTTCAGATGTCCTCTGTGTGACTTCTCGGCAGATATCAAGCAATCTTTGACGGTGCATGTACAAAACCACCATCTTTCGCCAGAACAGGTGAGTAAACAGCTTAAAGATTTTCGCTCCGATCAAGCGCGGGAAAATTTTGTGTGTTCATATTTACTTTAATAGTGTCTGCATGTGGTGAGCTTTGCGGCGTCGTTGAAAACGTGGTCGCTTATTTATCGCAATGCCTGTTTCATTTCATATTTCATTTTCTCTGCATGAATGTACGCAGAAATGTTTACTTTAATGCTTATTACGAAGTAGTTTGATTTGAATCTGGTGCATTATAACGTTCATTTCATTGTTCTTTTGACCCACCTCCTCGTAGTTTTTATTGTTGTTGTGTTTTCATGATGTTATCTTCAGAGGAGAATCGCAATATAGGGAGCGTATTTAGGATATATTCCCTCAACTTACTCTTCGAAATACAAGACAAGAGTTGAAATATTTGCACGGGAATGACATTATACGAAATATTTTCAAGTTAAATATTGTAGTATGGAATACATTTATAGGTGAGGATATAAGAAGCCATTCTTTTCGGTATATTGTCGATCGTGGGAATAAAGAGATTATTTATCAAAGAGTAGGTAATAGTAGTTTACAGGAAATATCACCGCCGAAAGGAATTTAATATTGTGTGATAAGCATTGGTCCGTTAGTTGAGTACTTTGAAAAGGAGGTATTTTTCGGGCATTGTTTCATAATTTACAGAACCTGTGATTGTATTTTTTTCAACTAAATGGAACACACTATTGGAAAACTATCATATTTGGAATGTGAGAATTCAGCGCAAAATTATATAAAAGGAATATCAGTTGAAGAGGTACGTTGACATGTTCTTCGTAACTTAAATTTGGTCATTCATTCTCAGCTAGTCAAATGTTTTCTAATTAGGAAGCTGAGAATTTTTCAAAACAAATCCAAACGTTTGTATGTACAAGAGAGTTACAAAGTATTTTATGATTGGCGTCATTTCATTGATGTAAATAAACTGAACGCTAAAGCAGGAACTTATGTAATACACTTTCATATATATTTTTGATTGATACTACGGCCTTAGCAAAGTCTCGTAGGGCATTATGATGCTGTCTTGAGTTGGTAGAGAGGCAGAAAAGCAAAAGAATATGCATAACAAGCACTTTATCTTCCAGGGTGATCTTAATGCAGTACAGAATGTGCATATACCTGATGATTCGAGTTGTTAATTACAAATATACCCTAATGAAAGAGCTGATTCAGGATACAATGTGTTGGTTTTACTACAGATGTAGGTTTTTGCAGTTATGGTTATTAAATAGTCGTTCATTTAGTATTATTCTTTCATTCTGTAATGTAAACAAAATAATTATCTTTTAATGCAACAATAAAGGCATTTAGATATATTTGTGAGAAATTTTTGGGGAAACTAGTCAAGTTGTGCAAGTTGTTTGGTTGAATGGATTCCGTAATGTTTGGCTTCTGTATGGCATTGGTCTTATTTTACTCCATTCATGTTAATTGAAAATTTAGGAAGAAGTTTGTTGGAAGAAAAGAATTTATCCTATTAAACAGGTGACCAGTGAAATTGTAGATATACATTGATTATAGTTACGGGTATTACTGTAGGAAACATAGCTTTTTCATTTTTCATACAATTTGAATTTGAAAGATATCTCCAGAATTTGAATTAGGATAGTTCTTTAATATGAGTTGGTTTCTGTAAAGTAATTCTTAGTTCTCTGCATATCTGATAGTGAGTACTACATTCGATTTTTTTAATGATTGGCTGCCAGTATTATTTTCAAATTCATTTATATAATAAACATAAATTCAAGTTTTTCTTTACAGTGGAAGGAGAGCTTTTGATAAAACTGCAAAAATATGAGTGATGTATTCAGGTTAAATTTTCATGGATGGTGGATACTTAAAATGTTTGACATCAAAATGTGTATTTTCAAATATCAACATGTGCAATTAGTGGCAGCACATCAAGATAAATCCATTTCTTACCACTACCAGTGTCAGACAAGGAAAATGTTGCCTTGCATATTTCTGTTCTTTTACCTATGACTAAAAATAATGATGGAGATTGCAAAAAAGTACTAAATTTAACTTCCTCTGTTTATTAACAAATGATAAACAGTTATGTTGTTTGCAAGCTAACTATTATGTATGGACCAATGCAAAATTCATTTTATCAGTAGTTTCAACCTGTTATTTTTTCACTTTTCTCAGGAAACATAAAGATAACTATTATACTCATAATAACACCAAATTTTTAGATTTACTGGTAATTAATTGCATTGCTGGTGAAAGGTAAACTCATTAACACAAATTTCAGTGCTCTCACACTATTAAAAAGGTAACTTTTGTTGTCCTAGCAGTATCTAAAATAAGCTACCAGAGTAAACTGCAGCAAATTGTAGTGTTTTGGTAATAATGTAATTACAAATTAAGCTTTTTAGTTATTCAAATTAATTTAATGTGAGCTTATGAAAAGAGATGCTCTCAACTCTGCAGGCATTTATTGAGGAGTTAACAATTATATTTGAAGGTTCAGGCGCGAGCAGCCCGAAGAAGAAATAAAGTAGGTGCGAGTGATTCAGCTGATGCTGAGGCAGCTTCTCTGTCTACAGGAGCAGCAATTGACAGTGAAGAGATGGAACTACTGCGAATGGAAAGAGAGGAGAATTACTTTCAGGTAATTAGAGTCAGGGGGATGATCCATTTACTCAGAATCAAACTTAATCAACTGGTTTGAAGGTTCTATTTCCTTTTACCGGCTATCATCTCCACCACAATATAATGCTTACAGTCTCTAGGCCGAGTTTTAATAGCTTCAGTAATGAAAGCAAGTCTGTCATTGCATTGCATTCAGGTTACCAATTCATTACTTTATCCTTAAAGTTCACCAAGTTTTCAGAAGTTAGAAAATCCTTTGGTTAAAAACTTGACGTGGCATCCTTTGTCAAAAAGGGCTTAACAGACTAGCATTAAAATTATTAAAGGTAGTATTTTGGTTGGGATTTTTTTTTATGGATACATGGATGCACTTGTCCTTTTTGTGTTTGCTTTAATTGTCTAGCATGAATTCCATGTTATTAAATGTTTGTGGTATGAATCATTTGATGTTATTCAGCCTATTATAGCAAGTGTTACTCCTTGTATAAAACTCATTGCTAATAATGCTATATTTTGTGATTTCAGGGAGGAACATATGACAGAATGTCATCTGATAACGCTCAGTTGTTGCCTGCAAATGAAGACCAAAACAGAGTTCCCTCTCCGGCTTCAACTAAAGTCAAAGCACCCCCGAAAAAGATGAGAGGACCAAGTGCTGCTCAAGAGCAGAATGAAAGACACAACTTCCGAACTGATTTTATTCACCCAGATGATATAATCCAGAAAAATGGAAATGTTTACATAAAGAACTTAAAATGTAACTACTGCAACTTTAAAGCTGTCTGGGAAGGAGAGATGCTGCGCCATGAAAGCAAAGCACATGGAATCGAACATCCAAAGCCAATGCCAAAAACTGCCTCTAATTCAGCTGGAAAGAGGTGCTCTCGTCCAGTGCCAAACCTTATTCCTATTCAGGGGAAGGGTGTTCCTCCTGCAATACCAGCACCAATAGGTTCCTCATCTTTGCCTATCCTCAGAATTCCCAATCTCAAGTGCAGATCCTCTGGTGAGGAGGCTCCTAGGTCAGATGTTGAGGTCACCATGAGTGACAAGGACATGAATGCCCTCATCAATGCAGAGACGGCTCGTAACAGTGCATTAAAGGATTTTGCCTCCCTGATAGGTGATCTACCAGATTCAGAATCTACCTCTAGGCCCACTACCCCAAAGAATTCTGCTACAAGCACCAGGGGCAGCTTAGGGGAGACAACCCCTGTGATTGATACTCTGGCTCCTGAGACTTCAACTACTAGCATCTCACCATCAACAACTCCTGGGAAGAAGGCAGGTGCCTCCTTCTTTGACCGCTTAAAGGAAAGGTTGCTAGTCAGTGCAGGTGATGGTCTAGTCTGTGAGATCTGTGGTCATGAATCAAAGTGCCTGTCAGAGAAGGCTCGTCATCAGAAGTTGCATGATGCAACTCCTGAAGGGACAAATTTGGAAGAGAATAACGGAGAAAAGAAATGTAGGGTGGGTGCAGGAAATGCTCTTGTAGGACTGTCCTCTACAAGGTGTCAGCACTGCCGGCAAAGATGCAAGACTAGTGCTGATCTTATGGTTCATCTGCAGTCGTGTTTGAACTCAGTGAAAGATGATGAAGGTGGTGGTGTTGCCGAGGAAGAAGAAACTGAAGGGAAGGAGGAAGAAGAGATTAAGGGAGAAGAGGAAGGTAAGGAAGATGAGGATGGGAAGGGGGAGGATGGAAAGGATGAAGATGATGAGGAAGAAGAGGAGCCACACCCTATGGAGAACAAAGTGTTTGTGTGGAACAACTGTGCACAGCCTGGTGAGGGAGGGGAAGGTGGAGGGCAGTCCACACATCCTCAGAATTCTTCAGCTTCTGATGGAGAAGGGCTGCAGAGTGGGGAAGATGCTGGGGGTGGTTACCTGGATGATGGTGAAGGACTTGTTGGGGTGGAAACTGCTCCTGGCATTGGAGCTATCACCGGTCGTGCAGAGGCTGATTTGGCTGCTTCTGGTCATTCAAGCAAAGTTACCTTAAAAAAGGTTTGTATAAATGATATAGTGAACTTTTTAGGATAAGGTTTATTGAAAAATTTTCATGAAAGTGGTGTCATAGTTTAAAACCATCCTGATTCTTCATAACTGGTCTTTCTTGATTTAACTGGTCTCTTCATCCAAAACATGGCTTTTGAAACCTAAATTCACTGTAATTGATGGTATTGTGGATGCCTCTGCAGAATTCAGATAAAAAATTGCTTTAAGAAAATAGTAGGTGGTTAAATTTTAAATTAGGTCTGCATGTTTAAAATAAAATCTCCTCAAACTATTGTTTCTCACCTCTTTAGCTGTAGCACTGCCTCAGTTGTACTTCTAAAATATAAGCATGCTTTTTGTAACTTCTCCTGAATGAGATGTAATTTGATACCGAGATGTATTTGGGCATCTCTTACATGGAGGAGGTGGGAGTTTCTGATTACCTTCATATTAAGTATGATTTTCATTGATTTTATCGTCATTCTCAGAATTCTTGGATACTGCTTCATGATAATCTCTTTCTTTAGTAAAGTGTATGCATTACATATTTTCTTCCTAAGGTTACTTGCAAGAAGTGTATACAAGCCAAAAACTGTCTTCATTCTTCCTTTATCTCATACAAAACTGTTTTAAAATTATCTCTTCATATAGGACCATTTGGTTGAAATAATTTCCGTAGATTAAATTTGATATTATCTGATTTGAATTACTGATTTAACATTTGAATTCTTTAGGTCTTCAAGTGTCCTCAGTGTTCATTCTGGGCCACAACTGCTTCAAGATTCCATGTGCATGCTGTTGGGCACCTCAACCGCAAGCCTTTTGAATGTTCTGCCTGTGGATATCGCTCCAATTGGCGTTGGGACATCACAAAGCACATTCGTCTCCGTGCTGCATGGGATGAAGCTCATAGGTCACCTCCAGGAGGTGGAGAAGGTGCTGGACCACGTGTTCTCATGACAGATGAAACAGGGCGGCGCAATTACTCCAAATATAATCGCCATTTGACTTTAGTGAGAGTTCATGAAATGATTGGTGGAGATTCTGGAGCTAGTGGTGAAGGAAGTATGTCACTGTCTCCACAATTTCCTCTTGAGGGTCATAAAGCACCAAAATCGATGATGGTCAACCTGCCAGCACCCCCTCGCCTTACCCCAGCACCAGTGCAATCTACAAGTGTTGCTGATGATGCAGAATCTAGTCCTCCACCTCTTCTGCGCCCTCCACCACCATTGAGGGCAGCAGCAGCAGCATCTGGAAATAGAGTAGGTCAGGCAAGGGAGGAGGGAGAGGAAGGTAAAGGTGTGAAGAGGTCAGCTCCTCAAGGAAGTGGTGAAGGGGAGTCTAAACCAGCCAAGAGAACACTGTGGAAGTGCAAAAAGTGCAACTACAGGTGAGTTATATTTGTCTTATCTCTGTGTCAGAGAGGAATTCACTCTTAAAAATGCATCGTTGTCTCTCAATTGCTGTTAAAATGTTTAAAAAATAATTCTCTGTGGCAGAGTTTTTAACAATCATTAAGCCAAATGATTTGTACCAAGCTGATAAGTATTTATAGTGGGTGACATGTGATTAGGGAGTTGAATCTCCTTTGCAACTTTGTTGTATGTTAGGGAATACTTTTGTCTTTAAAAGGATAACCAGTTGATTATTAAGGAGCCTGATGTTAAGATACATATATGATTGTTAATTATCAGTAACTCCAATAATTGGGTTCAAAAGTGGCATTGCAGCTGGTGATATAATCGTTAAGCTATGGATGGGTGGATACAGAAAATTGCCAAAGGAGTGCAATTTAAGGCAATCCCCTAATGAACTGATTTCCAAATAACCTTTAAAATTCCATTTCGTTGTAACAAATGTAGTAGATGTATAGTGACCGTGGAAAAACTTCACAATTTGGTCTTAATTGTTGCCTCTTATCATATCCTAAGCATATTACTATTGCTTCAAAGTCATTGGAGGGATTGCTCTTACCCCCTTGATGATTTTGTAGTACTTGCAATTTTCCTAGGATATGAAGAGGAACTTGAATTAAAATCATATTGAGAAGTTTTGTATGGATACTGCACATTTACTGGTTTTATCATGTCTAAGAAAGTTAATTGGAAATGAGTTCATAAGAAAATAGTGTTGAATCCCCTTCCCCAAAGCAAGTTCCAAGATCCATTCCTAGTCTCAATGGAATGAGAAATTTCTGGTTTGGAAAACATTGTATTTCTGAAAATTGCTATTTTGGGGAACCAGTATGAAACACTAAGGATAAAGTACAAGTTGTGTTGAGAAAAATGAATAGCATTTAACCATTTATAATTCTTGACCATGTTTGTTACTTTAGGGATGCTAGCAGAGAACTGATTTTGGCTCATGTGAGACAGCATTATGCTGCACAGCAGCATCCTTCATCTCAGCCAATGCCTAGTCAGATGAACTCACATAGTTCAGAAAAAGCAGACAAGAAGTTGGGTGGAGATGGTCCTTTGGAAGTGATTGGGAATGAAAATTGTATGGGAATGAAAACTGGTGACAGTAAACCCTATGGATGTGGACACTGTGGAAGAATATCAAATTGGAAGCATGTTATTCAGGTGAATTCACTACACAAATATTATCTTAAAAGTTAAGTTACTAAACTAGTTAAAGGTAAATAAAACCAGCAAATAGTTTTTCTCTTTAGGCGAAAATTTCCTTATATATATTTTGCAAGATCCATTTATCATTTTTGTAGGTATATTTCTCAAATCAATTGTTTGGCACTAATTTAATTCTTGATGACTTGGAATTCACGAAGTATGAAGTCTAATCCACACAAGCCAATAATATTTTGTACTAGGTATTTTATTGAATTCAAAATTGATATTAATTCAAAAGTTATTCATAAATGTTTTTTATTACACGAAACCTTAATTCCTCATTTGTGCACTTCTTATTAAATCTTAGCAAATAAAGGTTGATTTCATAATAAAAGTATTGAAGGGTTTGGCAATTTATATGTATTTTCAAATTAGGTGGTATTGTTGTGGAGCATATCCATACAGAGCCAATGAACAGCATACATTTTTTTATGAAAGAGAATCACTTTTTATGTATATTTCTATTGTAATTATAACTTTAGTTTAACAACTGGTGAAAAGATACATAAATAATATCTATTAGAAAGTTCTGAAAATAACATAAGATGAGAAAATGAGAATAAGAAAAGATACATAAATAGTATCTGATTTAGAAAGTAATTTTTAGATGTGGTGTAACCTACTTCAGAATCTATTTCCATTTACTTTGTTATGAGTAGGTGATTTTTTTAGTGTCAATTTGATCTTTAGTCTTAATTTCTGAGGAAATTTTCATCACTAATCAAATTTGAATTTTCAGAGGCACTGCCGTTTGAAGCATGGTGGAGACATACTGGTGATTGAGCAACCAGCTGTTGATGGTGATCCATCAAATAATGATATGTCTGACTGTAAGTGACTTTCTGTTTCACTAAAGATAAATATTTCTGAAATAAATAGTATTCATCATAGTTTCCTTCAAGAATTTAAGACACATGAATGAGACAAAATTCTACATGCAGATTGCAAAAGAAACTAGAAAAATTGTGAACTATGTTATATTCATGCACATGTCATTAAGATGTATTAGATAGATTCTTTAAGTAAAATTTTAACTCTCTGCTTTTAAGCTCTTTAATAAATAATTTATTGACTACAAAAGAGTTAATTTAGAAAATTGCGTGCATTTTATATTATCTTGTTCATTGATAGCTAGCGGTTGGACTTCATTTATGCATCCAGAAAATAATATAATTAATTGTATTAATTTGTTTTATAACTGTAACTGATCTTGGTCTCTCTCTTTATTACGCTCTCCTATTAAATTAAGAATGATAAATTTATGTGAAGAATTTGTTTCTTGCCAAATATGAGTTACCATATTCTTTTCTTTCACCCACAGCTGCTTTCAAATGCGACAAGTGTCCTTTCATGGCAAAGGGTGAATTAGAATTGGAAAATCACTTTTCTTATCATTACCCAAGACCTGGAGCAGTTTTCAAGTGTTACTTCTGCGCTTTCTACGTGTTCCAGAAAAGGTATGTCACTAGAAATTGTGATTCTAGCACTGTCAAAATTCACTCATGAATCTTTCCTATGCATTTATAATTTAAAATTGAAATTCTTATCTTTTTCTTGAGTGTATTTCAGTGTTTATTTTATTTTGTGATGTATTTTAAAATATTGCCTCTCATGTTGAAAGTTCTAATTTACCCTTAATTTTGTTGACTTGAAGGGATCTGCTACTTCACATGAGGTTACATGCCCCAGATGACAATCTAGACAGATCTAAGGCACCAGCATCCTTGGATGGCAGTGATTCAGCAGATGGTGATCTCAAAGAGAAACATGACAGTCCTGAAGGGGTATGTGACCATTGAATTTCCTTTTTACCTGGAAATGTGCATCTATTTCCTATTCACTTACCCCTTTAAATTCCATCTTCATACTTATATTCCATGTATTCATCATAATAATTCATTTTCCTGTCATTTGCCTAGAGTGGTATGGTGGTCATTCCCCTTGCTGATCCCCTTAAAGATTAAACTGTTAATTAAAGTATTGTGGTTCTCACTGTATTGGTTCTAAGTGGAATCAGATGAAGTTGCTGTAAGTTTAAGATTTTGAATGAATTTTCTCATATGCTAGGATTAAGATCTTCATCTGTTTCAAGAAAAGGCAGGTAATGATCGAATAATAAAGATTCTTAATTCATTTTTTTTGTCACTTTTTATAGATTTATTTGATGGTGATAATAATATCTTACTGTTCTTAGAGAGATCAATTTAAAATTTACTAACCTCCTTTATATTTACTTGTATAAAATTTTTTTCAAAATTATAATAGTTGCTTCTTCACTAAGAAAAATTTACCGTTAAAACATCAGAAATGTTTTGCAGGGGTTGAATTATTCTGTGTATGATGTAATTTTTGTTTCCCTTTGTGTGATTAGTAATTTTTCCTTTTCTCAGGGGAAGAGGTATAGCTGTGTTGGCTGCCCATATGTCAGCAACAGCAAGAGCCAGTTCCTATACCACAAGCAGTTTCACAGACCAAGAGGTGTGGCTCCCTTCAAGTGTTCCTTCTGCTCATATAGTGTGTCTCGAAGACACCTCCTTCATCAGCACCTACGTGTTCACGGTGTTTCTATTCCATCAGGCATGAAAGATGATGATTCGAAACTAGATGTTACTAAACGTCCTCGAATAACTGCCCGTCTGCCTCAGCAGGTACTAGACACCAGTCGGCTCACTGATGTACCTCTGGTTTGGGTTTCACGTGCTGGTAAATTCCACAAGATGTTCAAGTGTCGCTTTTGCCCTCATGTCAATGTGCGGAAGATCAACATTCAGGAGCATGAGAAAATGCACAAGCAGCGCAGAGTATCTCCCAGTAGTATGCATCAGTCTGGGATGGGAGATGGCTCTCCAGGTAGTGGTCCTGGGTCAGGAGCTGGTCCTCACAAATGCCCCCAATGTAATTACAGCTGCAATAATGCAGGAGTATTATCTGCTCATGCAAAAGTGCATCTTGAATCATACGGAAAAGTGCATTGTCTAGTGGATACCAATAGAGCTGACGAAGAGCAAATAGCTGAACTGGAGGCAGGTTCTACATCTCTATGTCAGGAGCCAATGGACTCAGACAGTGGAGGTATGAGTGCTGAAGAAGATGTATCGGAAAGAGTGTCAGAAGTTGCTGAGGTATCAGATAACAATGCAGATGCATCAGAAGGACGTGTCCTACATTTCTGCCCAATTTGTCCCGCACGATTTGTTTTTGAGCGTGAACTGGTTATCCATCGTCGTTTCCATGGAATCCGTCTCCCTTTCAAATGTGAAGCATGTTCCTATGCAGCCAGGCAGCGCCCTCACCTCCTTGCCCATCTTAAAGTACACACACGAGAGTACCAGGAGAAGAGTGCCACCCTTGCTGCTACTCATACTGTTTCTGTACATCACCCCAAACCTCATACTGCCCCAATGTCTTCCAATGACCCTCTTCACCCAGAGCCTATGTGGGTTGTTGTTCCAGAATCTCAGTCACCTCGTACCCATCAGGAGAATGTTGTAGAGATGCCCTCACCTTCTGTTGGGACCCCTCCTTCTGTCCCTCAGCCCAACAAACATTATGCCTGTGATCGCTGCCCTGCAAGATTTTTTAAGGGGGTTGCCCTTCAGTATCACTTGACCCTTCATGGTGGACCAGGACCTTATCGCTGTCGAACGTGTGATTATGCTGTCAAAACCTATGGGAATTTGGTAAGACATGAAATGATTCATGGTACAGTGGAGACACCTACTACCACCAATACAAGTGCTGTTCATAGTACTCCCACTGTTATTCCACTGTCAGGGACTGAATTGTTCCGCCAGAGGGAGGCAGCTGGGAGGATTGAGAACTCTCTCCCTTCAACCCCCCCTTCAGTCACAACCTCACCTGCAGTTCCTCCTAGTGTTGATCCCCAGTTTGGAACATTGATGCATGGCAATCCTGATTTCATTTACCCAACATATTTCAAAAATGGTAAACTTAAAGAAAAACGTTATAAGTGCCATAAGTGCCCATCAGCCTTTGAAAAACGAGAGCAGTACAAAGTTCACCTTTCCCTTCATGGGTCTAGACAAAGATATCGCTGTGATAAGTGTGATTATGCTGTGAAATACTGTGCCAACTACATTCAGCATGTGAGGAAGCATACACGTTGTGAGGAAGCTCAGCTGGCTCGGCAGCAGCAATTTGCATCAGCCAATGGTGCAGCCCCTGTCTCTGTGTCAGAGGCATCCCCTGCACCAGTTGTGACAGCTGCCACTCCACCTACCACAATGCAGTCTTCACCATCCCGGCCTGTCAAGAGCATCACACCAGCTGCTGCTCCAGCATTGTCAACTGCAGAAAAGCAGCAGGCATTGCTCCAGCGGCTGCGTCAAGAAGCTGCAGGGGCACAGGAAAGGGAGGAAGAAGAGCGAAGGAAGAGAAATGTTTTTCTTTGCATGCGATGCCCATACAGTACCCATCGGAAAGATTCTTTGGAGGCTCATACCAGGCGCCATCCAGGTGCAACTGAGGCCAGTGTGGCTCCTGGTCCATTCCCCTGTCCTTATTGTGACTATGCTGCTCCCCAGTCACATTTCCTTAGAGAGCATATAAAGTTGCATTTCAAACCTGCAAGGACGCTGCCAAAACCAGAGGCATATGTGTGCATTGAGAGGATGGAGTTGTGGGAAGGAGAAAGTAAGGACGTTGGAAAGTTAGTATTTAAAGACTCTGGTGTAGATGGTTATCAGAGGTTCCTTCCTGTGCTTGACATCAATGAGGGGTCAGATGGGGAAGATATGGGAGATGAAGAAAAGACTTACATAGACCCTGAATCAGGGGAAATAATTCAGGCGTCTGAGTTGCAATGTGAAGATATTCAGGGCAATGAAGATAGTAATGATGTGAAGGAAGAAGGGGAAAAAATGGATTGGAGTAGACTTGATGCCATGGAAGAGGAGTCCAGTGAATTGAGAGATAGTGATGATGCTAATACTAGGACACTTGAGTGCATGTCAGGAAGTTAATGTACTTTCCATGACTTTCAATGTAATGTCACATATACATATCTGTATGTGCTACTAATTAATGTACATAGGAAATGTTCACAGCAATGATTTCCTGAAAAATGTGTAGCTTTGAAACTCATTAGTAACTGTTTTGAAAAAGTTATTGGCGTTATTTAACTACAGTTGTAACAGGACATCTCATTTTCAAACAAGTTATCTCATTTTCGTAATTTTTTAATGTTGTTTGCAACAAATGAAACTAATATATTCTGACGTATTTATATTTAAATTTATGCACTTGTCATTTATGCCAAGAAATGATGATTGTAGATGGAAAATGTTTCCGAATTAAACATCAGCTACGTATGTTAAACATTTTCATCTGGTGTTTAATGTGTTGATGAGTCTATCACAATTGGTTGAATTGATTGGTGCTAATAAAATTCTTAGTCGCCTCTCATCGTTGTTATTTTTCTCACCCCAAGTATTTCTGGTTAATGCCTTATAATAATTGAGTGTAAACTGTCAACCGGCTGAAACGGTGAACACTTATTCTCAAACCTTTAAAATCATACATTTATTTGCCCTTTCATTTAGATATTTGTTTGTTTGGAATTTCTTGAAATGTCTCTTCACAATGCAGTTCTCCGAGAACACGGATATCAGAGGGTAAAACTTTAATTCGAAAGAAATCAATCATCCCTTATAAAATATCACGCTCCCGATACGGAGATTCTTAATGTACTAAGTGCACCGTAATTCCAGTAAGGATTTTTTGTAATGTAATTCTACATTTGAGACCTTGAAAAGAGCTGCATGTCTACCTAAGAAAGTCAGATAAGTTTGCAATAATCTCCGTCTTTTCGTCATGCTACAAATAAAGATGCCCATTCAGCATCATGGAACGAAAATATGTGATCACATAGTTGCGCAAGTCAGTTTTCGTCTTACGTAAAGCTGATTAAAGTCTTCGGAAGAATCGCCGGAATTACCTCACTTCAATGGAAAATCATCAAACTCAGAGTTTATACACATTTTTCTAGTATGCTATTTTGTATAAGTCAAGGTAACTAAAATTTGAAAATCTGCGTTGTTGTACCGAGTTATTTGTGAATAATTGGTAGACAATTCTTAAATTGCACGACTATTTGAGTTCGCTAGTCAATCGTGAGTAAAGGTCGTACGGTGTGCAATTTTGTTAAGTATTCTGGGAGATTCTCATTTATTTTGTAAATTTCTCTTTGTCTTCAGCGATAATTGTAGGCGGTAAATATTGCGATTTTCGCTGGTGGACCCCTTCGCAATATTTACCATTGTAGACTTTTAAAAATCTACTTTGATTAGTAAGGTTTCCAAGATTGTATCGCTTAGTATGTCGATGCAATTTAGCTTTGTTCAAAGTTAAGCTTTAAGGTTCACTTTATCGCCTAAGAAGGTGATAAAGTGAAACTATATAAAGATTTGGTAAATATTGCGAAGAGGGCCACCAGCCTCGTCTTTTATTTCGCAATATTTACCAAAGATTTTATATCTGCCAGAGGTAATTTCATCAGGGTTTCCTCCAAGTACTCTTACATGCAAATAATAGCGACTGTGTCTAAAGAGGGCCTTCATTTATTTTAAGTCACAATCTCAAATTGTAATTATTAGGGTTCTATTCTTACATGAGAATTAGCGTGGCCCAAAATTCACCCTTAACACTAGCGTTAACATATGCGGGCAGCAAAATTCCGAGCTCTGAGAGACAAAAGATTAGCTACACGTCATTATAAACCTATGGTTTGGTGTACCACAACTTTGCTCTCGAGTTACCAGGCTAATTTAACATAGTCTAATATGAAATTTCAGAGCTTATATAAAGTAAATTGTAATTATCAATTACTGGTGATGCTTCATTTTATTTCTGGTTTCTTTTTGAATGGCCTAAAGTGCATACATTTTCATTGGTAGCTGTGATATTTTATGAAACAGGAGAAGGAATCGAAGGTAAATATTTACCGAATCGAAATATACCTTTAATTTGACCTTTGTTGTTAATCAAACCTCTTTAATTCATCAAATAGATTATGGATTTCTTAACAAAAAACTGACAGCAAATGAACGAATAATTATGGTTAGTTTCCTATGGAAATATTATGTTTACTGTTAACATAAATCTATTCTTAATGTTGACATGGCTATATTCATTATAATGCTTTGATTAGCAGCTACATTACTGGTATACTTTTTCCAGAATTAATCAATTTTCCCCCATTGGAATCCTCATATTCCTTGAAAAATTGGTCGCACCTGATTTACAGTGCATTGTAAAGGAGAGATTATTAGTATTTGTTTTTTCCTCAAGAAGTTTTAATCAAATAACACTCGATCTATAAGGTACTTGTCTGTTACACTCACCTCTTCATTGTACTCACAATTTTACTGTCATACAAAAGAATTGCAACAATTAGCCTGGCAACAACTCTCCAAACCTGTTCTTATGCACCACATCTTCAGTTTGCAAAATAACTTTCTGATGTTTCAAAAACAGTTGATTTAGTTTGGTTCTGTACATGTACAATGTACATCGCACTTGTCATCTTTGCCTTATTTTTTAAGATAAAGAATGTCTTGATTATTTTCATGAAAATTTCAACAGTAACAATTTTTGTATTTTTAATTCACACTTGTTGTAGAGTATTTATTTTCTGGGGTTTCTATTGAACATACAAAATACTTTCATTACAATTTCTTTCAGTTTTCAAATCTGCATGATCCAAATATTAACTATGGTTTTCTCTATGTTTCCCTTCTCTGGACTACAACCTTGTCGTGGTGGAAGGGCTTGCATGTTCCTATGACCTAGTAACTGGCGGGAACTATGTTCCTGGTAGGGTCACCCATGCCAGGATGGTCAATAGGTAGGGGCCTGACGAAAGGTAGTCCATGCAGTGTCTGTACCTCAGTGGGGCAGCCATTATGGGTGATGGTGGTGTCACGTTAAGAGAAAGGTTGAGGAAGGCAACGGGAAACCACCTCGACTACCACACTTATCCCAAGCAATCATGATGTGCCAATATAAGAATATTGTAAGTGGCGTAAGCGGGACTCAACCCTCTACGGGGAGTGTCGTGCCCGGCAGTGATAGGAGTAAGGCTATCTCGGTCGTCATTCCACGAAACCCTTACCCAGGAAACGACAAGAAAAGAAGAGAGAAGATGGCCAAGGAAACAAGGGTGGGAACCTGGAATGTTAGGACAATGCTTAGGAAAGGAAAGTTGGAAAATGTAAAGGTAGAAATGAAGAGGTCCAACATTAACATACTAGGGCTATGTGAAGTGCGATGGAAGGATGGGGGTGATTTCTGGAGTGATGATGTCAGAGTAATTTTCAGTGGGGGAAATTCTAGCCAGAGGGGAGTTGCGGTAGTGCTAGACAAGAAAGCGGGAAAAGCCGTGATAGCTACAGAGCTAATAAGCGACCGGGTTATGTCAGTAGAAATAAAGGCTGAGCCAGTAAACACGGTGATAGTTCAGGTGTACTTGCCCACTAGCGAACATAGTGATGATGAAGTAGAACTTGTTTATGAACAAATAGAAGAAGTAATGGGAAGGGTTAGAGGCAATAAAAACCTAATTGTAATGGGGGACTGGAATGCAGTAGTTGGGCAAGGCAAAGATGGAGAAGAAGTGGGAGGGTTCGGACTAGGAAATAGAAACGAAAGGGGACAGAAATTAGTAGACTTTTGTAAGAGGAATAACCTCTGTATCACAAACACACTTTTTCAGCACCATAATAGAAGGAGGTACACATGGAAAAAGCCAGGAGATACGGATAGGTACCAAATTGATTACATTTTGGTAAGAAAAAGGTTTAGAAATAGTGTTAAAAATTCAAAGAGTTACCCTGGTGCTGATGTTGACTCAGACCATAACCTGGTCATGATGAAAACCGAGCTAAAGTTTAAAAAGATATTTCGAGCAAAAATTACACCAAAATGGAACCTTGAAGCCCTTAAAAATGGGAAAGCGAGAGAGTTCCAAGAGTCAGTCAGTAAGGCCTTAGAGGATAATGGGAGGGAACTTACTATAGACGGAGAATGGGAAAAGATTAAAAACAGTATCAAGGATAGTGCGCAAGTAACTATTGGAAGGGTCAAACAAAACAAAATTAGGAAACCATGGGTGACGGTAGAAATGATAAATAAAATGGAGGAAAGAAGGAAATGGAAAAGGGTTAACACAGAACAAGGACGTAGAATGTATAGGGCTCTCAACAACGAACTGAGAAGGGAAACAAATAGGGCGAGGGAACAGTGGTGGAAGGGACAATGTAACGAAATAGAAAAGCTGGACGAAAGTGGGAGGGTCGATTTAATGTATAGAAAGGTGAAACAGTTAACGGGAAATAAAACACGAAACAGAACAACCACAATAAAAGATAATAATGGTAAAGTTATACGAGATCCAGCCAGCATAAGGGAAAGGTGGAAAGAATATGTCGAGGAACTATATGGGAAGGACATGAAGCCAACAAACATAATGTTAGAAAGTGAACAAGAAGTGGAGGATGATGATGTTGGACCTGGGATATTAGATAGTGAAATTGATAGGGCCTTGCGTGATATGAAAGGAAACAAAGCAACGGGCATTGACGAGATACCAGTTGAGCTACTTAAAAACCTGAGGGGAAAGGGTAAGAGGAAATTCTATAATTTATGTAGAAAAATTTATGATGAAGGGGAATGGCCAGAGGATTTTACTAAGACAATCCTGATTCCTTTGCAGAAAAAGAATAATGCTTCTGAGTGTAGGGATTATCGTACAATCAGTTTAATATCTCACGCGGCAAAGGTTATTCTAAGAGTATTGAATAGAAGAATTGAAGGAAAAATTAAGGAACAAATAGGAGAAGACCAGTTCGGATTTCAGAAAGGGAAAGGAACGAGGGATGCAATCGGGGTAATGAGGGTGCTAGTAGAACGAAGCCTGGAATTTAAAAAGGATATATGTGCATGTTTTGTCGATTTTGAAAAGGCTTTCGATAGAGTTCAATGGCCAAAATTAATGGGAATTTTAAAGAAAATTGGGTTGGACTGGAAAGATAGGCGTTTGGTGCAAAATTTGTACTTAAATCAAACAGCGCGAGTTAGAATAACTGAAGGAGAGTCGGAATGGGCAGAGTTAGGGAGAGGGGTAAGACAAGGATGCCCATTATCACCATCGCTTTTTAATATATATGCAGAGGAAATGGTGAATGAAGCTTGGGAAGAAATAAGCAAGGGAGTGATAGTTGGAGGGAAAGTAGTAAAGTCAGTAAGATATGCAGACGATAAAGCTATTGTGTGCGATTCCGAAAGGGGTTTACAAATACTAGTAAATGCACTAAACGATAAGGCAAGGGAATATGGAATGAAAATTAACGTAAGTAAAACTAAGGTAATGAGATTCACTAAGGGAAAGAAGGCTAAATTAACGATCAGGGTCGATGGGGAAAAACTAGAGCAGGTGGACAAATTCTCGTACTTGGGTAGTGTTCTATCTTGGGATGGGAGGTGTGGAGATGAGGTTCGAAAAAGAGTAGCATTGGCCAAGGAAGCTTTTATGAAGCGAAGGGAATTAATGACAAAGGGTCTCGATAAAGGAATCAGGAAAAGATTGGTAAAATCCTTGATATGGAGTGTTTTGCTATATGGGTGTGAAACGTGGACCTTACGAAAAGAGGACATCAAAAGATTGGAGGCATTTGAGATGTGGGTGTGGCGTAGAATGGAGAAGGTGAGCTGGGTGGATAGAAAAACAAACATAGAGGTGCTAGAAATGGTTGGGGAGGAAAGGGTTTTAATTGAAGTAATTAAGCGCCGACAAAAGAAATGGGTGGGTCAGATATTGAGAGGAGAGGGATTGCTGAAGAATGTAATAGAGGGTAGAATGCAAGGGAAAAGACAGAGGGGAAGGCAGAGGCAAAAAATGTTAGATGACATAAAGGGTGGGGTAAGTTACCAGGTAACGAAGGAAAGGGCTATGAGTAGGGAATATTAGGGCATATGGACCTACCGAAAGGTAGAACACTTATGTATGTCTCTATGTTTCTTAAGTTCTTCATTTTAAAAAGATTGAGAAAGGTATATTTACTTTGCATGGCAAAGCCAGTGCAGCTGAATCCAAAGGAATAATAAGTATGCAAGGAATGCAAGTTTTTTTTTCACTCTTGTTATTTCTTAGCTTCTCCATTTTATTTATAACTTCTTATATAAGATGATTTCAGTATTGTTCTATGGGTGTCACCAAATTCATTTTTGCCAGCATTCCATATGGTGTCTACAATTCGAAGGAACAAACTCAGATGTTGTTAAAACACATTTTCTCCAAGGAAAAATCAATATAAAATGCAAAGGAATACCAACAACACTACTAAAGGTACCCATGACAAAATGGATACCAATTTCAATGTTATATTTCAGTTCCCTATTTTCTTTTCCCAATCTTGTGAAGCCTTTGGCTTTAGGCATACCTTGAGGTAAAATCCAGGATTTTATTTTAGAAGTGTTACAAACTGCAGTAATTTGTTACAACTATAAAAATGTTCTACAAAATATAGCAAAAGCATGTACTATATTCAGAGCCAGCCTTCTCTATAAAGGGGTCTGGGTGCAAGAACCTTTTGGGGCCCTAAATTTTTTATAAAGTAAAAAATACGACATGAACATATATTACTAATGCATGTTTATTTAATGTGTGATTTTGTTTTTGCTAATAATTTAATTACTTAAGGAAAATTACAATTCTTTGCAATATCCTTTTCAATGCTTAATATTTATTTTAGTTCTTGATCATATTAGGCCCCCCTCAATCACCCCGGTGCATAGCATCCGCTGAACCCCCTAGATGACCGGCCCTGACTATTTTATATCTGTAGGTTATGTTATACGAGGGCTGTATGATAAGTACCCGTGTTTAGCAACTGATGGCACCAGTGACAAAATGTGTATGCCATAATTTAATGCCATCTTCAGATACAGAGCTGTCAAGATTTCAGACAGATTAATTGAGTAGTTTTGTTAGCTGTTGAAAGTAGTCAAGTTTGTGTTTGCAAGAATGCTAACCATGGAGAAAGAGCAATGTTGATTAGTCATTCAATTTCTTTTTTTGGAGAGAAGAGGTGTGAGGAAATCAAGGTGAAGTTGCATGCTGTTTATAAGGACAATGCACCTTCGATGATTACAATCAGATATTGGTTTAATGAATTTAAGCATGGCCAAACATCCATTTTTGATGAAGAGCGCCCAGGCCGTCTGATTGAGGTGACTACGAGTAAATGGTAAACAAAGTCCATATTATTGTGCTAGCAGATTGCCATGTGAAGATCAGAGAGATTGCTGATATTGTAAACATCTCAATTGATTGCATACAAAGTATCCTACACAAAAAATTTGGCATGAGAAAGCTATCAGCAAGATGGGTGCGGCGTTTGCTCACAGTGGAGCAAAAAAGGAATTGCATGACAACTTCGGAGCACTGTTTGGACATGTTTAAGTGCAATCCGAAAGAGTTTCTATGGCATTTTGTGACTGTTGATGAAACATGGATCAATTACTACATGCCAGAAATGAAAGAACAGTCAAAACAGTGGATTTCACCTAGCAAACCTGCTCCAAAGAAGGCGAAAATGATTCCATCAACCGGAAAAGTCATGGCCACCGTTTATTTGGATTTTCTAGGCATCATCTTCACCGACTATTTGGAAGGACAATCATGGAGCAGTACAATGCTGATTTATTGGACCAATTCGATGCTGAATTTGATTTGGCAAAGAAAAAAGTGCTCTTCCATCATGACAACACACCAGCTCACTCATCTGCAATCTTCACAGCAAAACTGGTCTAATTGCAGTACAAATTGCTATCTCATCCACCCTATTCTCCAGATTTGGCCCAATGCGATTTCTTTTTGTTTGCAAACATGAAAAAATGGCTTGTGGTAAGCGATTCACGTTAAACAATGAAGTCATCACCACAAAAGGGGCATATTTTGCTGAGTTCGACAAAACATATTTTTCGGATGGCTTGAAAAAATTATAATATCGCTGGACTAATTGTATTGAGTTGAAAGGAGACTATATTGAGAAATAAATTTAAAAGTAATTAAAAAAGTAAATTTTCTTGTCTAACACAGGTACTTATCATACAGCCCTCGTATATGTGTACGTAAATATGTAAAAAAAACACACCAAATGTATTTTTAACTTTCTCTGTATTCAATGCTCCACTAATGATCATGTAATTTACTGCTTTTGGTGAATGTGCCATAAGTTGTCAAGATCATAAATTCTATTTTCTGGAAGCAATTTCTAAGTCATACTTAATTGACTATCTTAAGTCCCAACTTGTTGTAATTAAGACTTTAGAAAGTTTGGGAACATCTCACACTTTTTGCACAAGAAGAGACAGAACAGAAAAGCACTAATTATGTTATATATACATTTTGCCTTTCAGTAACTCTGCCACTGGAAACACTTCACATATTGTCAATCAGCAGTGGCAACTGTCTAACTTTTTGCCTAACTTAAGAGTTCTAAATGAAAATGTGATCATAGGAGGGAAAGAAGTAGTCTGTATACATTTGCATTCAATACCAGAATTTAGAAAATTGCTCAATCTATGAATTTTAAAAAGAAGTAATTAGGTGCTAAATTTTAAACTTAATCTTAGCTTTCCTTAGTTCTGATGGGCAATAATATTAAAAGCGCTATGGCTAAATACCTCTCCTCCTTGATTAACTGCTTTGCACCTCCTTGCTGAATGAACTTACTTAGATCGGGTTGGTTCTCTGCTGAATAAAGGATGTGTAGCAAAGATCAATGCAGGCATACACCTACCCTACTTTGCCATGAGTCAAGCTGAGACTGAGAAGAGGAACCTATTGCCTTTGGGCCAAAAGTGGCCTTTTTGGTCATTCATTGCAGCCCTTTAGTTCTTTCTGAAATATGCCTATATTTAAATTATTATTTTCCCAGTCTTGCAAACACTGCCATGTGAAAATCATAATGGAAAATATTCTCTCTTAGTTCTCTCATCCAAAAAATTCATGGATTGAGGAAAAGTGTTTTTACTTTACACAGAAAAGCCATGTGACCGAAACCCAAGTCTTTGGCAAAAAAAAATAATTTTCTCTGACACTATTTCAATGTTAAACTACTTGAATGTATGCAATAATCCACTGAAGAGCAGCCTGGTGGTTTCATGTGTGTTCCTTATGTAGAGGAATGGTAAAAAGAAAGATTCCAAACCCCTGGCATGATTTATGTTGGCATCCAGGCTTGGAAGTCATTAAGGTGCCCTTTCATATAGAAACTTGTAAAATACCAATTTTTAAAGATTATTTTCTTGTGTTTTTAACATATGTTCCCAGGTATTCTTGAGAAGTATTATAAAATTTATTTAGGCAATTTCTTTTAAATTGCTCTAATCATATTATCCCAGTACTGTTAAAATTAAGAAAATAGTTGATTGATTCTGATAATTAATTGAAAGATAGCAAATACATGGTGCCAGCTGATAGAGTCATCATACTTTTATAATAAATTAACATTTCTTCAGAAACCATTCACCATAGATATTCCAATGAGCAATAATGTTATGATTGGTTTAATAATTCTTTAACAATCAAATATGGAAAACCAATTCTATGGAACTGAATTATAGAAATTGGATAGAGATAAGAAAACTCTTGGATATACAGTAACTCCCATAATTTGTTGGGTGAGCAATAAAGCTGGTTTACGATGGACACATGAAATTATACTGGTAACAGCTGTAGACTTCTGAATCTAACATATGTAGGTATCAAATATTTGAGACTGAGGCAGTCCCAAAGAATGTCACATGATAAAATTTTAGAGATTGGGATTTCGAAACATTTACCTATTTAAGCATGAATAGTGTAAAAAATGCTATAAATACTCTTTGATATATTGAAAATGTTATTAAAATAGATGTTTTGAACTAATATGGTTGCTCTATACACCTTAATATCACATAAAAATCATAATCCTAAACTTCTCGTTAAATTTTTTCATATAATATAAGCTAGTATTGCAAGCGGTCTGGGTGCAAGAACCTTTTGGGGCCCTAAATTTTTTATAAAGTAAAAAATACGACATGAACATATATTACTAATGCATGTTTATTTAATGTGTGATTTTGTTTTTGCTAATAATTTAATTACTTAAGGAAAATTACAATTCTTTGCAATATCTTTTTCAATGCTTAATATTTATTTTAGTTCTTGATCATATTAGGGCCCCCTCAATCACGGGACCCCGGTGCATAGCATCCGCTGAACCCCCTAGATGACCGGCCCTGACTATTTTACATCTGTAGGTTATGTTATACGAGGGCTGTATGATAAGTACCCATGTTTAGCAACTGATGGCACCAGTGACAAAATGTGTATGCCATGATTTAACGCCATCTTCAGATACAGGGCTGTTAAGATTTCAGACAGATTAATTGAGTAGTTTTGTTTTGATAGCTGTTGAAAGTAGTCAAGTTCGTGTTTGCTTGCCACCATGGAGAAAGAGCAATATCGATTTCTTTTTTTAGATGGGAAGACATGTGAGGAAATCAAGGTGAAGTTGCATGCTGTTTATAAGGACAATGCACCTTCGATGATTACAATCAGATATTGGTTTAATGAATTTAAGCATGGCCAAACATCCATTTTTGATGAAGAGCGCCCAGGCCGTCTGATTGAGGTGACTACAGAAACAAAGGTAAACAAAGTCCATGATATTGTGCTAGCAGATTGCCGTGTGAAGATCAGAGAGATTGCTGATATTGTAAACATCTCAATTGAATGCATACAAAGTATCCTAAGCAGTAACCTGCTCTAAAGAAGTCGAAAACTGATGCAATGGCCCGAAAAGTCATGGCCACCGTTTTTTGGGATTCAGCATCATCTTCACCGACTATTTGGAGAAGGGAAGGACAATCACGGTGCAGAACTATGNGGACATCAGAAATAGTTTTTGATTAGTCTTTCAAAAGTGTGGCAAGTTATTGAATGTGCAAAATAATGCATAGATAGGTTGTAGAGGTGACTACATATGGATCATCCCATTCCTGGATGATCAGTCACTCATCATCTGAAGTTTCTTGCTCTAGATCGCTTGCAGTGGATGCCATTAACTTACTTTCCATACATTAGGATCAGTCTTGCCAATATGTAAGACTACATCCACCCTAAAATTAATCTTGGTTAGTGATATTTAGTGGAACTTCATCTTCAAAATAACATATGTACAATGATTGTATTTGTACTTTTCCATCAGGTGGCTCAGAAACAAAAACAGTTTTAGTTTATATTTGGTGGAACTTCATCTTCAAAATAACATACAATGATTGTATTTATACTTTTCCGTCAGGTGGCTCAGAAACAAAAACAGTTTTAGTTTTTGAGCCACCAGACGATGACGTGAATACATCTAAACCTGGTCATGTTGGATTGAAACTGTTCCAGAAAAGTACAAATAGAATCATTGTATGTTACGAGGGTAAGGTGAAAATTTCTCAGCCTGACACAGAGATGGCATTCCAATCAGCAAAAATTTATGATCCCTGCCTAGGCGCACGTGTTATTAATAGTAGTAGTAGGTTAATCGAGACTTTTGGTTCAGAGAAGAATATGTCTTTCATGTACTTCTGTCTCTTGTATTTATCTTGCGTAAAGCTGAAATAATTTGAAAGATATGGAGGTAAGAGTGATACTGAATAATGGCATTCATTGTGGTCACTTCCTTTTGAATACTACAAAAATGTTACTGTGCTTATGTTGAATTTCTCCTCTAGTGTTATTATGACTGTGAGATGAAGTGTTTAGGTTCAATGATTCACATCGACAACTGAAACCCTCTCTAAGACAAAGTGCAGGGCACTGTCCACTTTTGGTAAGATTCAATGACCTGCAACCTCACTGAGCTGAAGCTCCAACACTGCCTTTTTTCATGTCTTAGTTCAGACTTTGGCATCCCCAAACCGTCTTGGAATATTTACAAGATGCGGCATCCACCTGGCTCACTGTCTCAATTTTTTCTTTAATAGCCAATAAATTATCAATCTTTTGTTTTCTACTATTACTTAATGTCACTTTGTAATAAGTAATCATTCTGTGTATGGTAATTTAGTTAAAAATTCTTGGCCAAACCTGTAGTTATGTTTCTCAATGTTTCTACAGCAATGAAAGAAACTCCTAATAACTCACTCCTCATCTCATGTAATTGCTTCATCCCCTATCCTAAGATTTTTGCAGTTAATAATGGAAGGAGGATTCAACCGGCCTTTTAATTGATGGCTGTACTAATAGATTTATGGAGAGGTGTGGCTCTTAGAAAATGAGAGTCAGATGATTTTCAAATATTTATTTTGATGTCCTTTGAAAAAATAATGTCTTTCTTCCCCAATTTGATTCTTCTGTTTCAGAAATTAACCTGAACCCACATTCTGAGAAGATTCTCTCCAATTCTTTGGCAATAGTAGCATCACCCCGTATTTTTAGCTCTTTTAGTAATGGAAAGCCTTGGCCTCCAGATCGCACACACCTCCTGAAAATTGGGGAAAAAAGGCTTTAATGTTTAATTACTCAAAGAATTTATATTCAGATTAGTATGTGCAATGGTATGATATTCATTGCATATGGAAGAAATGGAAATTTAGTCAAAATGAAGTTTAGATTTGATATTTTAACATTAACACAAAACACAAAATGAAGTTTCTTTAAATTTCAGGTAAGAAATTCTTCAGGATAAAAAGATTTACAATCACTCAATCAACCAGGCTGAAAATGGACTTAAATTAAATTGAAAAGGGACACACCAAGTTTATGTGGCACGGATTTGAAGGAGACTCTTTGAGTATGTTCCTTGCTCTCAAATAATATTTATCTGTCCAACCATTCAACTTGATAGGCCTCTGTTTATGCAAAATCAGCATTTGAAAGTCTGAGCACGAGGCAACACATGGCTATTACCAAACAGTTAGCAAAATTTTTCTTTTGATAAATGACTAATTTTTTAAAAATTTGATCTTCTTACATTTTTAGCTAACATGAATTCATATATATGTTAGCAATGGTTTTCAGCAATATACTGCGTACAAATTCTGTCTAAACTGCAGTCGTATTTGACTTGGTCTACATAATATAGGCATCAACAAAAAAACACCAAAAAAGGTGATATATTGATCCTAGCTATCATCAGTTCGATCCTAGAGGGTCCCAATATTTGATTTTCCCCATAAGAATGCATTGTGTGGATTATTGGAAATTTATTTGGAGTATTCCCTGGGACAATAGAGGATTGGGAGTTAAGATATTGTCAGCAGACAAGCTTCTATGACAAAAATGGGAAAGATTTTTCATATATGGTCTGGTTTGACACCAATCCAACAAAATTAATCCCTAAGAATCAGCAGCTTACAAATTTTAACACTGTTATGTGGAATTCTCTCTTATTAAGTGTATCTATTACTCCTACCATATAGAAAACCTACCTTTCCATACGGTAGGAGTAATAGATACACTTAATCTAAACTCACCGCCAGTCCAATTCCTCTCTTATGTTCAATTTTCAAGCTTATTAAGTCTATCAAAATTTCCAGCAGAGAAATAGCTACATTAACTTATAAGAATAGAGAGGAGATTAAAATAAAATCCACTAGGATTAGGAGATAACAGCTGATTACAGTTACTGGAGTAGATGTCAAGAGGGGTATTGCCATTAAATTTCCTTAAGTGAGGCAGAGATTTTGCAATCTCCATAACTTATGTAGATGTAATAGCCATGTCTGGCATGGTTGCTCGCTTGGAATTTTAAATGCTTATTTTTGATAAACATAGGCCTATTGAGCAAATCGGTTGGACAGGTGGACATTATTTTAGAGCAAGAAATAAACTCTGATAGTCTCCTTCAGTCCCATGTCACAAACTTTGTGTAACCCTTTGTAAGAATATAATTTCAAATAAATTTTAGCACTTACAGCACACCTTAATAGATCAAATTATCCCTTATGTCTTCATGAATTCATTCCAAACAATTCATATCTATCAATGAAAGCAACAAGACGCTGTTTGTCCAATTGTTTTTTTATTATCATTTGATCTATAATATCTGAATTTTTATGAAATTGATTTGGAATAGTAACAATAATTCAGACAAGTTTTCTCACTACAACTCCATGTCTGAATGTTTTCATTGAGTAATGTAAATCATCTCGCATTTTCTCAGTTTATGTCAATGCAATCAATATTTCTCTTTGACAACCCTATAGCTGCATATACAGAAATTATTCAACTTCAATAATTGTTAGATTTAATTAATGTGATGTAATTTAAACTGTATGAGTAACAAACAGACTATAAAATACAATAATAGCAAATATAAAATAAATGATTTTTTTTTAATTTTCAGCAGTTCCAGATTTTCGTTAAAGTATCACTATATGTACTAATAATTTTGTGTAAGATTTTTAAAACCAGATATCAATTTTAATGCTACCCTTAACTTTAATTGTGTGTTGAGATAGCAGACTCAACTTTGTATTAAACAAGATCTTTCAAGTTAACGGTGAATATTTCTAAAATAGACTTTTTATACATCATCAATAAAACCTAATGGTTTACCTGTTTGCTGCCAAGTAACTTTTCCAGCGTTGAGGCTCTACCACAATTAGATTTTTAGATAAATTAGCAGAATTTACTAAGAATTTTCTGAAGTCCTCATCTCCATGGTTTATATGGATCCACATGGACACAGAGAAGAGAAAAACAGCATCAAAGCATTGTTCTTGGGAATTCTTCAGCATATCTTGATTAAAACTAAGCACAGCATGATTCACTTCCTCCTCATCCATAACATTGCACGTCTTAAATGAGATGCAGTCTGTTCTCTCATTATTCTCATTTGCACGATCTATCAAACACTTGTCCAAGTCCAGCCCAAGCATATAACAACCACCAACATCCCTACTCTCTTCTATATTTCTAGGTTCACAGCCATCTTTGCTAAGTCTTGAACTTGAATTAAGGTGACTAGAAACAAATTCCCATAGATACTGGGTCAATTCCTGAGGAGAGATACATATTGGAAATTTAATTACAAAGAATGCATACAGTTAAACTTATAAACAAAACTAGGATTTGAGGGTACACAATATAATATAAGTCCCAATTTTAGAGTAACTTCATCACTAGGATAAAGCAAAGAACAAACATTAGAGATAAATTCAAAAATATTTATTTACAATCAGATATTCAACTATTAATACAGGTATTATTTCAGCTGCATCAATATATTAGACTGACTGAAATTCAAAAGTTTTTAAAAGTAAAAATCATATAGAAAATGGATATACCAAAGATCAAATGATTTCAAAGCGTGCATTGCTTTCTATAATTTTATGGATGACCTCAACGAGGGCTGTATGATAATTACCTGTGTTAGACAAGAAAATTTGCTTTTTTAATTACTTTTAAATTTATTTCTCAATATAGTCTCCTTTCAACTCAATACAATTAGTCCAGCGATATTATAACTTTTTCAAGCCATCCGAAAAATACGTTTTGTCGAACTCAGCAAAATATGCCTTTTGTGGTGATGACTTCCTTGTTTGACGTGAATCGCTTTCCCCAAAGCCTTTTTGCATATTTGCAAACAAAAAGAAATTGCATGGGGTCAAATCTGGAGAATAGGGTGGATGAGGTAGCAATTCATACTGCAATTTGATCAGTTTTGCTGCGAAGATTGCAGATGAGTGAGCTGGTGTGTTGTCATGATGGAACAGCACTTTTTTCTTTGCCAAATCAGGCCGTTTTTTCCTCAATTCAGCATCAAATTGGTCCAATAAATCAGCATAGTACTGCACCGTGATTGTCCTTCCCTTCTCCAAATAGTCTGTGAAGATGATGCTGAATCCCAAAAAAACGGTGGCCATGACTTTTCCGGCCATTGCATCAGTTTTCGACTTCTTTAGAGCAGGTTACTGCTTAGGATACTTTGTATGCATTCAATTGAGATGCTTACAATGTCAGCAATCTCTCTGATTTTCACACGGCAATCTGCTAGCACAATATCATGGACTTTGTTTACCTTTGTTTCTGTAGTCACCTCAATCAGACGGCCTGGGCGCTCTTCATCAAAAATGGATGTTTGGCCATGCTTAAATTCATTAAACCAATATCTGATTGTAATCATCGAAGGTGCATTGTCCTTATAAACAGCATGCAACTTCACCTTGATTTCCTCACACCTCTTCTCTCCAAAAAGAGAAATCGAATCACTGATTGATATTGCTCTTTCTCCATGGTGGCAAGCAAAAACAAATTTGACCATATTCAACAGCTATCAAAACAAAACTAGTTCACATCATCTATGTGAATTGAAGAATGAAACCAGGCAGAAGTGCCTTTGGAAGAAACACCCATATTCTGAAGTCAAAAATGCCAATGGTCCTGAAGAAAAAAGGTCTTCAACAAATGCACTCTACCAGTTTTGACATATGGAAATTGACATGGGTGTTAAACGCAGCAATAACCCAGTGACTTCAGACTACCCAAAGAAGTATGGAACAGTGTATGCTTAGAATAACAAGAATAGACAGGAAATGCAACACGTGGGTGAGGAAAATGGCAGGAGTGACGGACATCATAGATAATGTAAGATCACTGAAATGGAAGCGGGCAGGCCATGTTGCAAGAAGAAACGACAACCGATGGACATCAGCAGTTCTGAACTGGATACCAAGAGATGTGAAGAGACCAAGAAGAAGACCAATGGAACAGAGACATCATTCAGTATTTAGGGGTAACATGGCAACGAGAAGCTCAAAATAGAGAGAATTGGAAAGTGCTTGGGGAGGCTTCATCCAATGTCGGATTGAAAATGGCTGATGGGGATGATGACATCATCTATATCATATTCTTACTTAATTAATAACTCAAAAATTTTGGTTAGCTTCTTTCATAAAAATGAGAATGAATCTCATTTATTTCGTCACGAAAATATTAAAGACAAATTATATGATTCACAGGTATTTTAGGACACTATCAATAGTTTCATACAAATTAGATTTTTTATAATCTTCCAGTAAATAAGCTAGTTTTAGATTTATAATGCAATTTTATGTAAAAGTAGACATTGAACTAGTGTAATTTCTACTGAAATATTGCTAACAGCAAATAGTACAATCTTGGATGTAAGAGAATGGTTTATAAAATAAAAAATTATATTTGGAGTGACCTCAAATATAAAAATATAACATGGCCTACAGTGGCAGTAGATATAAGCTGATAAGAAAAAATAGAGATGTGGTGCTACTGAGGAATGATGAAAGTAAGATAATTCTACCAAGTAACCAATGAAGTAAGAANTATATTTGGAGTGACCTCAAATATAAAAGGCCTACAGTGGCAGTAGATATAAGCTGATAAGAAAAAATAGAGATGTGGTGAATTATCAAAATGAGATGCAGTTTACCTGTTTGCTGCCAAATCTTGTTTACCCTTTGCTGCCAAATTTCCTACTGAGGAATGATGAAAGTAAGATAATTCTACCAAGTAACCAATGAAGTAAGAATGTTCTTTGACGAACAGATGCAGAGAGGAGTCTAGGAAGAACTTCAGTGAAAAGACAAGAAAATTGATTGGGATAGATTTTGAAGCATTATAGCAAGCATCAAAAGAGAGAAATTCCACAGGAAGACTTAGGTTAGATTAAAACCGGGCAGATAATGGTTATTGTTAAGGTTAGGAATGGAACAATTGGCAGGGGACTGGATAGCTACGAGAACTACAACAACCTTAGATTCTTGAAACATTATGAAGATACTTTCTACTTCTGATATTCCTAGAATGAAGTTAAATATTTTTAGACCAGTTAATATTAGAAAGTTATAGATTCATATATTGAAAGACAATTAGGTAAGCCTCTATTTTCTTACTGTCTTATTTTAATGGTAATAAATAGTTTGTTTTGTAAAAAAAAGTTGACACAAGATTATTTACTCTATTTTCAGGAAACAAACATGGGTTACAACTATAAAATTATATAATTAAGAAGCTGTTCAAATGAATTTTCAAGAAATTGGTGAAATTTTGAAGGATATTTGCTTGGTAATTTTCTTCTGTAACTGAGGTAAGTTTTGAAATTGCAGATGATGGTCTTTCAAAAAGCTACATGACAATAACTGAGACACAGTTTCAAAGAGATTAATATGCGTGGTTACGACGTCCTTTATATATTATACTCCATCTTTTCCTTAACGTATTAAAAATCTTGCACCATTTGAGGTCGAAAACTAATAAGTTGCTTCACCTGTTCTACGATACCTTGTGAAGAACTCAGTAAAAATCTTAAGTATCGTTTAGCTGATATATACTTCTTTCTGTGCGGAAATGGTTGAATTTCATTCGAATGAGGAATTCATTACTGATTATAGTTTACTTTTTCATTTGAAGGTTCTCCGTCACAATGTAAGTCATAATAAAAGGCCACCCGGAAAGAAGTTATATTTACTAGATAACCCTGGAACTACCGTCACCAAGAATAAAATTTAGGAAAGTAAGCTCTCCACTTTATGAACATTTGTTAGGTGTGTGATTGTGTTTACTTTATTTTCTCTACAGTTCCATTTACAAATCATGTTTTTACCTACCCCTGAGTTGCATCCAACATCCAAACATGAGAAATTTGCTCTTCCTGATGTGCACCAGATGTTACTCGGGAAACCTTTCAAGCGGTCCTTTACTGGGTGAAACTGATAATAATTAATAAAATTTCCATATTTTACTGCACCCGGATTGTTTCCTATGAAGCTAATTGGTGTCATTTTAATTCTCAATTCATGAATATCAGCGTTGAATACAGACTTGCAAGCGATTCGCACGGTAGATCTCATCTTTCTCCGCCTTCCTGCCGTACCAATCTTTTTAAACGTAACAATGTTGCCCATGTTGCCTTACGACATTTATTGTTTTTCTACTCATTAGTTCTGAATGGAAATATGATGAAATGAAATGGTGATGAAATTTGCGGTTCAACGTTCAATTAAAGCTCAGAATTGATTTACTATATGATTATTCGGAAATAATTAATGATATTGTCATGTCCAAGTATTTGTCTGTTATGCGAAAGACCTCTGTTAGAGTTTTGCTGGTGTCTCACTGGAATATGCTAAATAAAATGAGGTGATAA
Organism: Ladona fulva; assembly: GCA_000376725.2. Taxonomy (NCBI): domain Eukaryota; kingdom Metazoa; phylum Arthropoda; class Insecta; order Odonata; family Libellulidae; genus Ladona; species Ladona fulva. The sequence goes on from KZ308543.1 coordinate 277,749, forward strand.
AATGTCAAGAGATATGCACAACTTCTCGCACAGGATGTGCCTTGAAAATCATTATTAAAGATTATTTTAATCGATGAAAACGCAAATAGATTGAATTACCTACCTACCCATGATTATATAATAAAATTTAAAACACCGTTGTAACACCTTTCTTATTTTAAACACCGTTCTTCTTACATATCTTTAGTTTAATTTAAATATCTAAATCGGATGTGATAATTTTACGTTCAGAGTCCGAGTCAAATATTAATCCTTGCTAGATCACATATTCACTTCTCTCTTGCATTTTTTGACATTTTAGGAGTTCTAAAGATGTCTTCAGGAGGTTATTGTAGACAGGATCGGTCACATACCAAAGGGGACCTGGATGGAAATGGCTACTTGGCCCCCTTCTCTGAAGAAGTATTTATAAAAGTGCTTCGGCGACTGAGGTCAATTCGCACATACGGACAAAATCCGGTGGGACCGCCCCACCGGGAATCTAACCTGGGACAGCTTTCACCAAAGGTGAACGCGCTACCCACTTGACTATCCTGGAGCCACCCCTTCTCTGCTTCTTCTATGTGATGAATAATTTTTAATAAATATAGAAACCTGTTGGACGTATCGAAATTTCTTACAGATATATTATTAGACAACTGCAAAATAAAAAAGTTACCGTCTTGAGTTGGGGCTTCCTGAAACTCGGTGTACGAATGCTATGCATGCACGGAACTCCTGTTTTGTCCGGCCTTGATTGAAGCACATTAATACGTTAAATGATATTTTATTGATGTTTTTAAATTAATTTAGCCTATGATGATAAATATGAGCTGGGATAATAATTACCACAATCACGAACAATTTCGATTTGGTTATTTATTTTTACAGTTAAGTTTCGTTCGTCATGGTAAAAACCGAAAATACTTTAGAATAGGATATATGCTTAGAGAAGGAAGTGGATGTTTACAGAAGCATTTGATAAAACGATAAATATGCCCCGCTAAATCATTCGCTAAGCAATTCAAAATCGCGAAGCAATTAGAAGTTAACCTTTTATGAGGTGATTTCCGGAAAATTTGATAAGTATTTACATGGATGAGTATTATATAATACTCATCCATGATGTCTGATACACTTGCGAAGTGGAGGCTTGCTTGCCTGTTTATGAAGAACTTTTCCCGTTTCCAAATGTTCTGTTGCTATTCATTACAGCAACAGGAAGAAAATATTTGTCTACGTAAATGTAAGCTTCAAAGTTCATGTTCAAGGAATACTAATGGTAATTCGACTATTACTAATTCTAATGGCCATAAAAAAATTGTGTTCTAATTCATTGTTACATACCTTCTTATTCAAAGACTATCAAATATCTTTGCCTCTAATGTCTTAATTATCATTATCACGCAAAAGCAGAGCCTTGTCGCTGCAATAAGGAGATCCCGTATTCTATCTTTCTCTTCAGTCACCGTCGTGCTGCTTGGATATCATGTAAACATTTTCTTTTCGTCTTTCTCCTCTCTCCTTTCCAAAACTTTTCTTGTTGTCATTCTAACCAGTCCTCTATGTCTCAGTCTATGACTTAAAAATTCAGCTTGCCTTTTCTCTATCACATTTAGCTGTCGCACCTATTCTTTCTTTTACTTCTTCAAAATCTTTCTTCTTTGTTTTTCGTGTTTCTCCAACTAATTATAATACTAGTACCAACTAAATATAATATTCTATATATCCACTGCTTCGCTGTTTCCAGATTCTCCCTGCCTTTCTAATCCTTCAAAGTTCTTTCTGATTTTTGCTTGCCAGAAAATTTCTCTCACCTATCCCGGAATTGGAAAAAAGTATTCAGATAACCACGTCTGCATTTTCTTAAATATCAATGAATTTCCATAGTAACCACATTAGTTGAAAAATTAAACAAACTTCGAGAAAATTTTCAAAATGAGGAAATCGCCAAGATATCGCTATTATGCAGGCTTGGTGATTTTCATCCTCGGTCTGTTTGTCTCCTTTTTATCATTAGCCTCTGGAGTCATCGGTATTGTGATTTATTGTACTGAAGGAAACCTAATTTACGTTGGAAACCCTAAAGTAGGGCCTGGAATCATCATAGCACTTTTAGTGGAAGGATTTCTTCTCGACCTTGCCCCTTCAATTGGAATTGCATTCCTAGGATACTTCATTAAGGCAACTAATATGAGGGCTGTAAAAAATTCGAAGAAAGCAAGGGCAAAGTTAAAAGATAAAAAAGATGTCGAAGGCTTCATCAGACTCTTAAAGTCACGGAGGGAAGGAAGAGTGAAAGAAGCTACGGATTTAAAGATTTTTGAACAAGATTTTTCGAAAATCATCCTTTCGGAAGAGGATGATCCGAAAATAGTCCGAAAATATAGATGTAGCATGGAGCGCTACGTTAAGGAATCTCCCAAGGTATTCCCAAAAATGTAACTTTAAGATGAATGCTAGCTTTTATCTTTTCTCCTCCTCCAAGCTTCATTTGAATTGGTATACCCAATTGGTATTGGTATTGGTATGGTGAGAATCTGCTGTGAGATTAGATTTTATGCACTATTATTTTATTTCGTCTTGACCCGTGAGCTGTTACTTTTTATGGTCCGTTGTTTATTGATAATTGTATGATTCGTCAGTCGCTCTCTTTTTCGTTTCGTATTATTAAACAACAGCGAGAATAATCCCACAATGTATCAAAACTTTAAATGATTCAAAATAATTTAGTCGAGTTTCATTGCGAAATTCAACGTATTTATTGATTCTTCTTTTCTAAAAATTAAACTTCTCTTTGATGATATTTTTAATCCTCACCATTATTCTATCGGTCAATTCCGTTGCTAGAAATCGTAAACATTCATCATAGAATCGACATTTACACCTCAATCAATGGTCATGAAAAATTTAACGTATAGTGTTCAAGGTTTTGACGTAAGACATGCTCAAAACATACACTGCTATAATTCACTTCACCTGCGAAACTTAGATCTTAGCGCCTTATGGTTCTTTTCTGTTGCAGTCACCGCACGGCGACATTTCCAATTCGAAAAACTATAGTTACTAATGATCATCATCTTCCTTTCAAGGATTAGGCATTCTGCCTGTTCCGACTTCACCAACGTAGCCTTGGTCAGTTACTAATGATTCCAAACATAACCCAACCAAAAATTGTCTAGAGATACACTTGAATTTAAATTCCCAAAATAATGGCAATTAAAAAAATAAAGGATTTGCTAGTATCGAGCTGTTTTCCAATATCATCAAGGAGGAAAACACCAAAATTCAAACACCAAGAAGGAAAACTATCCAACAACACCGTACTTTCCGCAAGTGAATCCTATCAGAAACTCGTTTCTAAGTCGTTTAGTTACATTACATGTCCTTTTAAAACATAGCGCCCTATTGCAGAAATTTAGTCTCATCATTTTGTCACAAACAAAACGCGGCAACACCTTTTGTCATAATAATTATGATTACAATCTTATGATTACGATTTTAATAGTGCTTCTGACCTCTAAATCATCGTTTTCCTTTATGTTCTCGAGTCCCAGTTTCCGTGTCCTTAAGACAGCCTGGTACCACGAATGAGCCAAGAGTTCGTTTTGCTGATTTATATAGTTAAATATTTTACGAATGCGTAGTTTGCTGATGAATAGCAGTGAAACTATTTGAAATTTTATTTGCAATTGCGTGAAACATTAGAGAAATAAAAAGCAAAACTAAATCCTCAACCTGCTCGAATCGCACCAAACAGCCGTCCCACTTATTGGGAAACACTGCGCTAAATGCTTCGCATTCGTCAGGGTTACTTTATCACCTCCACTTTTTTATTTAATTGATATTAGCTACACTTTTGCATTTACGAGAAGAGGAAAGTTTATATATATGAACGTGGTACAGTGATACACCGGCCAACGAAGATAGCTCGTTCCGGAAAGACATTCGTTAGCCGAACCGTCTTATCTGGCGCCTAACTTCTCGCTGTCTTAAACACAAACAACCCATTTGGGTTGGGTTGGGTTGGTGGGTGTCCCCAGAGTGACGTGAAAGGCTCATTCATTTGTCACGCATACAGACAAAAAAATAATAAAGTACTTGAATGGCCCGAACATTCATGTTTGCTGCTTTATGTCAGTGTGCGCATCCACTAAAATATTAGTTAGCCAAATCCATATTAGTTACCCGAATCCATAATCAGCTAAAATATTTTTCGTTAGTAGAAAAATTCGTCAGCACTGTCACTTGTTAGCCGAGGTATCACCGTAGCTATATATTAATAGTAATGGTTGAAATAACTATGTTCAGGCTTCAATATTTTTCCGCCTAACATAGTTATTTTATTATTGTTATTAATGTGCGTGAACATAGTTATTGTTATTATTATTGTTATAGAGTTTCACTTAGTAACGGCTTCTTCCATCTGTTCTATCTTATTATTTTTATTCCGAAGAAATAATGGCATATTATCCGCAATATCCCTCTTAGATCGTTGACGCATATAGCAGGATACACCAGTTAGATGCATTTTATTCCAGTAGCATATAGTCTGCATAAATGGTATTTTCGTATGTATGTGCAGATTTAAGTTTGAGTTTGTGTAAAAAAATTCTTTAAATTTAGACCCCGTAACATGGTCTTAATCATAGACTCGAGTTTAATACACCCATTTGCCCATTCTTTTCCAGTATTTGTTCCTGTCCATATTCCTGATGATTGCAACCAACCTTGGGATGGCATTGACTTGTGTGTTAATGTCCAAGGGTTTGGGAACGGTCGGAATGATGGATGTGACGAAGAGATATTTGACGGAGAAGAAAGCGCGGACGGCCTTGGATTGGGTGCAGCAAAAAGGCGAGTGTTGCGGAGAGCAGGTTTTCACGGAGTGGTTCGGCATTAAATGGTGCATGGAGACTAAGGAGAGACCGCCCACGGAGTACAATTTGGAAAACTTCAACATATGTCCCCCAGAGTGAGTTTGCACAGGTCGAAATGCAATTTTACCACGAAGAAAACATTTTTGACGGACCCATCTCAAATATTTCACGGATCCATTATATGTGTGGGAATTTTGCGGGAAAAGCAATGAACGAAGCCCAAATACGATGCATAGTTGATTGCTTACATCACGAACTTAACCTGATAAGAGGTTACCTAAGACGAAAAAGTTTATTTTGTATCATATTTTCATAGATAATCCTGCCAAAATGTAATATTAATAGAAGTAAATTATGAAAATGTGAGGGAATGTGAATTGGGAATGGTTTGTTTCAAAATCGGTATTAATCCGGCTACTTTCATTATTAGGGACTTTCATCTTATTTTTCTAAGGGTGGTACCGACTTCCTTTAACCCTCCACTGTTTAGCGTTAGTGACAAAGGAAGACCGTTCTGCATCGTATATTTTCTAAATAATATACCTTGTATTAGAGATCTCATTTAGCTCATCATTGCGAGGAACCTTAGAAATTTAACAATTTCGTGATTCTATAATGCATATTAATGATTCTCAACCTTTTCTGTTCTTATGCCAATTCGTGCTCATAAAGTAATATCCGGAGCAATACATAATGGCCCAAAAATTACCGAGAAGGAAAGTTGTTAAGTATAATCTTACGAGATCTTCTCCTATTAGCTCCCTCGCCGATAAAGATATATTTAGTTTGGCGTTCATTTTTTTTTAATGCGTAGACCATCGGCTAAGAATCGCTGTTGTACGAGTATAAGACTGTTTTCAAATAATGTTTGACGGGATGCCCTGAAAGAACTTACTTCGTTTGTTACTTATAAAATATTCTACTTTTATTCGCTGCTATTATATTCGCTAGTTATTTATAAAATACTCTGATTTTCGAATTTGAAAATATCTTTGGTGAATAATACCTGTTTATCATCTCAAATTTTTATTTAATAGTCGGGATTAATGAGAAAATTTGCCGTAAACTTCACTCTTGTGGGAATATTATGTCAATTGTTAAACAGCTATCTCCTTTTATCAGCTGTTGGATATTGTGCATTTAATTACGCTTCGTCAGTCGCTTTGAAGTTAAAACAACAGGAAATCTAAAAAAGAGTATTATAAGGAAAGAGAGCATAGATTTACAGTCATGCGACGATGACGTTCAATGGGTTATTATCAATATCTCAACTCTACGACGATGACGTTAAAGTCAAAAGGAGTTCATGAACTAAACTGAACTGAATAGATATAAATAATAAACATGATGATAAACACGCTTACGAATGCAGTGGTAGAAATTGAAGGGAAAAATTCCACGGAGTTCTGAAATTCCGTGTTCGGGGGTTACTCTCTTATGGTTACGGTAAAAATGGCTTTCGGTTACTCTCCCGGTTCCATTTCTGTCACAACATCTCACGCTTTCCCTCACAACTGCTCCCAGTTTAAACTTTGTAAAATATTTATTTCCTGCCGATGACGCCCGATCGTGCGGGAAATCGGTCCACCGTGGTTGTGACTGGTTACGACCCTGGAAAACACTACGTTCCCTCAGCTTTTACTTATATCTATCACGTCACAATCGTAACTAGCGTAAACAGAGAGGAGTGAGTTTGCTGCCCAGCATTCATCCTTTGTTTTGAAGGAAACCCCTCCGAGGCAGCTGCGGTAAGAAAGGAAAATCTATTAATGGGATAAGGAAATATTTGACGCTTATGAGATTATGATAATTGGTGGGTGATGGAAGGGTAATTTTGTGCGATTCTTCGGTATACGTTCCACGTGCCTTTCCGCGTTCTGTTGGAGTCATTCATACCTAGCTGTTATCACCAGAGGGAAATAGATAACTGAATAACTTCATACCGAACCTTTAATCTTGAATTCTCTCATACCATATTTGCATATTTAGCTGTTTGAGACCTTCATTTTATTTCATTAGGCCCTGGAAATTATTTCAAAGATTAAATTGTTATAATCCTGATATATAAGATAACTGTTTCATTTTTAAGGATTTCGGTAAACAATTTATGTATTGGCAATAGAGGCATTGGTATAAAGCATAATTATCGCCGCAAATTGGAACATTTTGACAATGTTTAGAATATTGGAACATTAAAGGTAATCCAAAGCGTTGCTTGTAATATCGGGGATTGTGTTCCAGTCTACATCTACATAAATGCCTTGCACCTTTTTATGGCAAAGGGTGCAAACACCAAGTAATGATTGCGATCTGCATCAAAACACTTCTGGAATATGATTACATCGATTTTCTTTCGTTTGGCCTTGGAAATAGAATGTTTGGACATCGCTATTGGGAAAGATTTGAATATTTATAACGCTATGGAGCTAGGCATAGTATACCGCTATGCTTCCTCCGTACTGGTTTCTGTTTTTTTGGAACAGGATTTTCAACGATTTCTTTACCTAGATGAATTTTTGCTGTTTAAGATGCTTGAAATCACTTCTCAGCGAAATTTCGCATTCTGCAGGTTAAAATTGTTGCTTAGGTTTGACTTAACTTCATTCAATCTCATTTCGATGATCGAAATCCAGAAAAATCTGAAAGAGGTGGAAATGGCAGAATTGGCCAATGAAGGCTGAAAATCGCCGATCTAAATCTCTTCCAGAGGCAGAATCGGAACATTTGTTTGAGAAGAAAAAATAAATATTTGTGTTTCGACCGAGGTTTTATTTAGTTCACTTTATTTCGAATTCACCTCTTCGGAAAATAACCTGGCACCGTAGGTGGGTGTTTCTCTCTAAATTTATATCGAAAAGAAAGGAGGTATCTCAGATGTTGCTTTTTTTCAGGCGCCGGACTGTCAAGTTCGACGTCCCTTCTTCCTGCTGTTCCCCTCCGCGCAGCCCTTGCATTCACGATGCGCTTGACATTCTAGGACTCGGTCCGCTCAACATGGAAGGCTGCAGGAAGTATATGAATCAGGAACTCAATCCTCTGTACAAGTCACTCGCGTGGTACCATGCCGCCATATCTTTCCTGAAGGTAAAGCAATTTCGAAATCATATGAATTGGTTTCCATTAGCCTATTAGCATTGAGTGAAATTTTAAGTCGAGAAAATGACCCCTAAAATATTTATGATTAGACTGCTCTGCTGATGGTTAATTTCACTAGCATTCCTTCCATATGTTCACCACAGTGCTTCACTTTGAAGGTATAAGATTAATTTATTACCGTTATTTAATTGTAAAATTGAAGCAGCATTATTTAATATTGATCCGGCATGAATACCACACCTTAAAATCATTCTTGAATTCTCAGTAAGTAGGTATTTTACCTTTGCTCAATTGAAATTTAATTATTATTTGATTATCATTAGATTTGAGCATTGACTGATTGCAAGTTGTTTTACTATATAGTATCACGACGTTACAGTGGAAAAACTATCATTGCCTCGTTTATTCACGCGAATATAACTCAGAGAAAAATTATGTTTATGCAGATGCCAAATTCCACCCACTAGCCTCGGCCATAGCAGCTATTTATAGAAACCTCTAGCGAGGACAGTTCAACATATATTTTCAGTTAATTTAGACCGTTTGATGTCAGGTGTGAATAATCTCAAAGGAAATTAGATGATACGGGAAAAAGACCCTCCCGTCGAATGCGTTTAACTGAGGAGAAACTCTTCAACATATATGGATCTCAGGTTTCGTGATTCTTTGGAAAAGCTGAAAGAATTCGAGTAAATGTGTGTAGAAGGGCCTCGGAAATGAACCGGAGTACAGGCAGTTGACAAATCGGGGCCTTTTCAACTAGGGTTCAAAGTGAGAAACCGCAGTATTTTAGGAATTATTTCTTCAGTTCTAATTTATTGGAGGATAAATTGAAATTCGGAGTTAGATATTAATATCAAATTTCAAGATAATAAGATAAGAAGCTTCTGTGGTCTTGAAGTCTATTATAGTTCCCAAAAGGCCAGCTGAACTACCCTTCTTCGTATGGTCAGGATAAGTGTCGTGTAGACGTATTACATCACGATAATCAAGAAGCAATTAATAAACGATTGTTCTATAACAATCGGTGGAGAATGGAGTATTGTTCATTGGTTTAGTAATCAAATATAAATGATTAATATTATTTTCTTAAACGGACTTCCGATTCTTTCAGTGAATTTAAGTAATGATCAACGAAGTAAATGTAATTAAACTTGTAAAATGTTGTTTTTGACGTGTCTCATATATATTTATGTATGTCTTTGGATTAATAAATTTATTATTATTATTATTAATGTCGTAGTTCAACGGTAAGTGTAGTTGATGGGAATCAATGTTTCTTTACATCGTAAAGAACAACGAAAGCTTTAGCAACAATATCTCACTCGATATGGCCTCATAACTTAAGCTGCTGCTATTTGTTATGTTCTTTCGACGTTTGCTTCTACTGGATGACTCTATCCAACAAATCACTGGTAACTTTTTGACGCGCTAAGTTTTTTCTTTTAAGCTGGGAATACGTTTGCTAGGAAGCACATTACTGATAATTATTTTGAATGCCACTTCATTGGGAAGATTACATGACCTTGGAGAACTTTGAGGTAGGTTTCGCTTTGAGAGACATTTATCGTAGACAATCTCCGTGGTCAACTTGTCAGGGATTATTTCCAGAATTCTGGAATCGGCATTGGAAAGATTTGCTCTTCCTAAAATCGTCGATGATTTGCGCTTTCGTGCATTGGAATGGCTGATACAATTTTAGGACTCAACCAGCCTTGAGGTCATTACCTATAAGCACACTTATATTAAACAAAACACATGACTCAATAAGTCATAGAAGAGTAACATAATCTGAAGTTTAAAGGATAAATGAGGTAGACTGTAAATATTTTTGAATTTCACACAATTAATGTACAGAAAAATATCTTAACTTGTTAGCTTCAGCGACTACTTTTACTCTCATATTCTTTCAATTAAACACATGGGTGTAATTTTGAGTGATTTAGTTATCAGATCTATGGATTTTCTAGCTCTAATTTTCACTTCTCGTTCAGGAGCAGACTTGACCGAAGAGGTATCATTCTGAATGAATTTTAATTGTATTGGTGGTAAGGATTTTTTCATAAAGTTAGACGGTCGTATGTTCTAAACTTTTGAATTACCTCGGAAAAAGAATCTATAACGTTGAAAGCGGAGAGCACTGCGGTTAGTTGACAAGACTAAGCATAAGATCTCGACGCCGCTTTCATTTATTAGCAAGTCTTTTTGAATTTCTTAAGATATGTGCAAAGTTGATGCATATGCTTTACCTTGGGTAGATAGTCGCGATAAATCCAATGCAAATAAGATATTGATTCGAATATTTGTGCAGCGTTGATAGCAACGTGATACTTTTGAGACTTCCGGGTTTTCACCGCGATGCAGAATTAAGATTTACAACAGTTCCTCCTGGATTCCCCAGGCGTCTTTAGGTCGAAGATAATAGATATATGCATGTAACACATTAAGAGATAATATCGCTACCGCATAGCTGCGTCCATCGTAGCTTTGCAGTGGTCGTAGAAAAACTATGATGATAAAATTGATTAAATAAAATTTACTCCTGTCTTTACCAATCACGCAAAATCTTAACAGTTTCATATTAATTAAAATCAACATTTAACCTAGTTCAACAAATAATATGCCGTAACTGAAATGATAAATCGATGGTTTTAATGTTTCACCTAGTATGAGTAGGGTTGCAAATTCCTCCCGTGAATCGACGCCCAAAATTTGCGTTTCACACTTCTTACTTCGAAATTTTCCCTATTTTTCAGTAGATTCCTTTTACTACGTATAATTTAATGGAACAGTAAGTACTTCTCACCATTTATTATCAGCGGGTTATCTGGTAACCTGCAGTTAACAAGCCTCGTTCTCTCAGTGAGGAAACGTGTAAAGAGATGAATGTTGTACTTTTCAGTTCATTTTGATGATTTTTGTGTTTACGGTGAGGCCGTCTTCAGAGCCCAAGAGAGAGGCTGCCACGGACGAAGAGCGGAGTCATCTTATTCAACAGCAGGACCCGCCCAACACCCGTCCTCGCACCAGTACTAGCTTGACCAGCGTCTCCCGCCAATCATCCCACACATCTGCTCACGCCACTTCATCTCTGGGTCGAATTCCTTCCACTTTCCAGGACTTTGATGATGCCGAAATACTGTCCTCCACTCGAAATCTCACTCCGTCATCGAGCGCCTCAGGAGTTATCAGGAAGTCGTCGAAGACTACTTCGATAAATTCTGATGCCGCATTCCCACTTGAGGTTACTGAGAACGAAATGAAGAGGTTTTCTTCAGATTCGATTGAGCTGGAGAAACGATCGGCTCCGGCTCAAATTGAGCCTTCCTTACAGAGAACGCATTCCTCATCGCTTGGAAATGTGCGCAAGGAGTAGTAAATTATTTAGCGGTCTTAGAAACATGGGTATCGAAAAGACATTAAAATTTTGTAAAATGAAATTTAGTAGTGTTTGAATTAAATATCCTTTATACTTAATCTCCCTAGATGCAATTAAAATAATCTTTTGATAAGCAGTAATATCAGACCGAACCAGCGAAAACAATTGAGAAGTCTTAATATTATTAATTACGGGGGAAATTTGTATCTAGAAGAATCTGTATTGGGGCGAACATGCAAGGTGTAACCTAAACAATTGTTATCAATTCTGATTGGCACGGTATTGTTTAACTTCCGTATTGAGAATGGTTTAATTCAGGCGAAAAATTTCATTCTGTTCTTTGGACATATAAAAATCCATAAATGATTTATCGGAAAATGAAATTATGATATGATAGAGAATTATGTCAAAAATAGCATCTAATCAGAGCTTTCTTGAACTGTTACGAGGAAACCATAATGATTTCTGTGAAACGTTCTTGAAAAATTGAAAATTGAGATATTTTTATGATCCAGCGATTTTTAGCGTTGATTCTGACAATAGTTATTGCATATTTCTCTAAATATTGTAGAGGGAAAATTTCCCTTAAAATCAGGTATTACACGCCGTTTTACTTACGCTAACTTTTATGAAAATTAAACTCAGGAAAAAGTAAAATTGCGTAAAAGTTTTACAATTTCTATCTAATTTGTGAATAGTTGTTTTTGGTATTGTTTATTGGTAGTTTCTCTAAATCTATAATTTTAATAGATTTCTTAAAGAAAATGAGGTATGTTCTAATAAAATGTGGGAATTAAAAAAATCTAGTCATTAATCACCTTATGTTTTGAAAATCACCTGAGCTTATGAAATATTATACTATAAGAATTATAAAAAGTTTCAACATTTAAACTGTCTAAATCGACCAAAATTCTCATAAAACATGGTATGTTAATACTTCATACTTTTAAAATATTATTGAAGACTAAAATTTTTAATTACTTTCTCAACATCATATAATTTCATAATCATCCTTAGGACAAGTATCTCTCTCTACTTTTGAATTGCCCGGCTAAAGTTCAGACATTACGACTCGATTTCGTACCGAATTACCGAGGTCGACATTAGGACTCGATCTGAACCAAGATCGACCTTTCGATACTTACGAACTTCCGCCCAATCTATCGATACAATGTTATCTCGGTTATCACCAAGCGGGATGCTAAATGGGGATGTTGGAGCGCATCTTGTTACAATTTTCTTTATGCTGCATTCTTCCTTCAATTTTTTTTAAATGTAATAAATAGCTAGTATCGATGTTTACTGGAAATGGTGTGTAAAGAAGACGTTGTGACGTGGTTTAAGGAGTCATCTAGTTACAAACGTATTGATTTAATGTGTAGTTTGTTAAATATGTGCCTTCCTTTCGAGTTAAGGTTTTTAGGCACATGTGTGGAGGACCTCGGAAAGCGAGATTTTCATGACCTCAGAGAAGCAGAAAACCGTGCAAATAATTTGTCGGTGCTAACCGAACTTCAGAGTGTTAGTGATAAGCGGACACGACGCAATGTAGCAATTTATTTGTCTTTACTACATTCTTCTAATCATGCATGTTCCAATGCCTTATACAAGATACTTTCAAACTTTGACTATAGTGCAATTAACACTGCCAATGGTTCAGTATCAGACTCTGATTCGGATGCTCATCCATTGGAAGAATTATTATTGCTTTATACTATGGCTTTGAATCACCCTGCGTTTACATATGAACAGAAAACAGTTTTTGGAAGCACTCTACAGAAACTTGAAGAAAAACAAGAAGAGGATAAGTTATGTTCGTCGAAAAATGTTGATATTTATATTAATCCCCAAATTCAGGTGAGTTAAACGGTATTCCAAGTGTACAAAGTTATCCTATTCGGCTTATTAATATTAAGATGTCTACCGAAGCCAGTATGTATGTGTAATCTTGAAATTTCTTTATCAAATTTTAAAGAGGGATGAAAATATGGAAAATATCAATTTAAGTGGCGTATATCCGTTGATTAATTCTCTGCTAATTACTATTTAATAATTTAAAAGCTTAATTTTAATATCAATTCCTAATTTTTGGAAATTTACTTTGATTTTACCTTACCGCATATTATACCGCACATCTCATTGCTAAATTCCGTATCTTCAAAGTTTTATTCAGTCAGAAGAAAACGTTTCTTCTTGTTTTTAATATTTGCTTATTAATTTGAGTTTCATTTTATAATAAAAAGATTAGGGTATATTTAGGTCAGTCAGTATTGAAAGAAATGTTTTATTTTTTGTTTGTGAAGAAGAGATACTTTTGATGTCATGATTCCGTCTAATTTTAGACTTCTCATTTCTCTTAATGAAAAACAATGGTGTCAAAAAAATTGTTAGTACAAAGATCTTTGAATCAGGGACTTCTTAGATACATTCCCGAAAAAATGAAGTAACTTTTGGTTTAAACAGTTGTGGGATTCATTTTTTCGAAGGTATTACATTTAAATAGAATTATTTGAACAATAGTAACACGGGAGTTACAGAATGCGGTAAATTTAAGTGCTTGTCCAACCATACTATCTTTTCCGATCATGCTTTATCGAGTAGTGTAAACTACCACGTATATTTTTCGAACATTTATCCTTCTCTTGGTCATTTAGCTGTGCCATAAATTTTTGTTTCAGTTATCGCGATTCTAAAATGAATTTAATCTTACAAATTGCTAACTGTTGTATCAAAAGTCAAGTTGAATCAAAATCTGTTTAATGGTTCGAAAAAAGCTTGACCTTGAGTTCTTTCTGAAGTAGTTGCGTCACGAAATGTGTACGTAGTTTATACATCGGAAGAAAACATCCTCCCAATTAAAAAATTCTATTTCCAATCATCGTGATTTTGTTAGTCCTTAGTCAGTGATACTTAGTTAAAGTTTTATTTTAAACGCATACTCCCAAAACTCAAGAGAATTCTCCAATAATCTTTTGACACCAAGATTTCCTCTTGAGATTTTTATTTTACTGAAAAATATATCTTGTTTAACTCTTTAAGATTGTAGAGATTTTACACAGTAGTCCATATTCTTTAATTGCAAATGTATGTTGAAAATAGTCAGTCAAATATAATTATAAAAAACTACTGTAAGAAATGATAGGAAGAATTAACATGGGAAAATTTAATGAATATCATTCTGTATTGGTCAGTAGCTAATCAGTTGGCATTCCCTATACAGAGAGGAGAGGTATTCCTCCTAAAGAATATCTGAAAAGTTTGAACCCTATTGTTCATAAAATCTCAAGACAAAGTCTAATGATAATAAATTAGCCAAACCATCACCCAATGCCTACATTAGACGTGACTTTGGGCAGCATTCATGGTTATTATAAATCTATTTTCCTTCACTCACTTTTGGATAATATGGATTTGTAAATCCCCACTCTGTTTTTTAAAATTTATTATACTGTTTTTGAGCATGATAGTCTGGTTATTTATTGACATTATTTTGGGTTCTTGTAAGTTCATACCTGGATGTAATTGAGCTTAATCATGTCTGCATCTAAATTACATGCTTGGAAATGGTTGCTTAATAGCTAGAAAGTTATTAGGAGGAAAGTTGCAGTTGGCTTATCCTGTGTCAGATGTGTTCTGTGCAGTTTACAAATGGATTGTCATAAGATTGAATTTGATGTTTTGTATGTTCATTAGACTGTTACAAGCCATAGTAATATCAAATGATATTATAAATAGAATCAGTTGCATAGAATCAAGCCTGAGTTTGAAGCTTGTTTGGAAAACTCTGTTTACGTTCAAGTACAGTCCAGTCAGTTTATTTAGTAATTCCTATAAGACTTGAATAAATTACAATTCACATACCATAGTATGTCATGAAATGTTATTGCATTGAGTTGCATAGCTTATGTTTTTGACTGTTGACTATCCGTATCAAGAAGTAATTCTCATTCATAACGTTAAAGTTGTTCATACTCACAAGGGTATATATATGCCATGCCACTTATGTTTGGAATTCATCTTGTATACAAAATTATCTTAGATAATCATCCCCTTAATTGTTCCTTTTCTGTTTGTAATAAAGTTAGTGAAATCAAGTCTCCATAAATGTAGTTATGCCACTGTGATATAATAATGATAATTAGCTTTCAGTATTTTATTTCTGATATATATTTCAGTCTATCTGATTCACCTCTTATTAAGTTTCTATTCTTTTATGATGATCAGATTTGATCTCTCAGTTTCACTAATCTTGCAATAATCTTTTGTAGTGAAGTCAATAAGTATGAGGATTGACTTAGTAGCATGAGTTGACTTCGTAATTCAGCAAATTCAATCTAATGATAAAGTTTGAATGCTGATAAAACTTTTCTTGTGACTGCAAAAAAGAGTTAATAAAAATCAGGCATTTCTTTAGAAAAGAAAGGCTTTTGTATAGCTGTCAGATTAATGATTAGAAAAAGGAATAAAATTATATTTATTATTTCATTTAGAAAAAGGAGTGGAATTTAATATATCACTAGTTCTCTTTCAGGTTTGAACATTGTTGGTCAGATCAGTGTGTGTGATAAATTTGCCATTGAAGGAAATAAACTTTTATCTACCATTTTAATATTGCTGTGAATAAAAATGGTACAACAGTGGATAACTATGTTGTTTTAATTTGAGCTTTGATTAGATATGTGAAGACTAAGTTAGGATTGCATGCAATCAGATCCCCAATGTCATCACTGAAGTGTTGAATACCTTAATTACTACCTATAAATAAAATGGAAGGAAAATATACTTATTAGCTATCTTTGCCTTAAGAATGTTGTCTGTCAGACTCGAAAGTTCAGCTTCTAGAACTACAATGTGTCAATGAAGTATTGTTGACATGGCTTTGTAGGAGTAGAAAATTTGTAAGGCCAGTTAAAAAAATAGTTGCCACTATCAATTTGATCAGCTAGAATTTTACAATACCACATAACAATATTATCAATTCAAAACTAAACTGTATATCAATAGGTCATTGATAATAATATTCAGCAAAATTGATCAGTTTTGATTACATTGTATTCTTATATTATTACAATTGAAAAATTCTCTGCCTGTAATAGATTTGATAAATTTCATTGTCTATTGAGTTTCATTTTATAATAAAAAGATTAGGGTATATTTAGGTCAGTCAGTATTGAAAGAAATGTTTTATTTTTTGTTTGTGAAGAAGAGATACTTTTGATGTCATGATTCCGTCTAATTTTAGACTTCTCATTTCTCTTAATGAAAAACAATGGTGTCAAAAAAATTGTTAGTACAAAGATCTTTGAATCAGGGACTTCTTAGATACATTCCCGAAAAAATGAAGTAACTTTTGGTTTAAACAGTTGTGGGATTCATTTTTTCGAAGGTATTACATTTAAATAGAATTATTTGAACAATAGTAACACGGGAGTTACAGAATGCGGTAAATTTAAGTGCTTGTCCAACCATACTATCTTTTCCGATCATGCTTTATCGAGTAGTGTAAACTACCACGTATATTTTTCGAACATTTATCCTTCTCTTGGTCATTTAGCTGTGCCATAAATTTTTGTTTCAGTTATCGCGATTCTAAAATGAATTTAATCTTACAAATTGCTAACTGTTGTATCAAAAGTCAAGTTGAATCAAAATCTGTTTAATGGTTCGAAAAAAGCTTGACCTTGAGTTCTTTCTGAAGTAGTTGCGTCACGAAATGTGTACGTAGTTTATACATCGGAAGAAAACATCCTCCCAATTAAAAAATTCTATTTCCAATCATCGTGATTTTGTTAGTCCTTAGTCAGTGATACTTAGTTAAAGTTTTATTTTAAACGCATACTCCCAAAACTCAAGAGAATTCTCCAATAATCTTTTGACACCAAGATTTCCTCTTGAGATTTTTATTTTACTGAAAAATATATCTTGTTTAACTCTTTAAGATTGTAGAGATTTTACACAGTAGTCCATATTCTTNTTGTATTCTTATATTATTACAATTGAAAAATTCTCTGCCTGTAATAGATGTGATAAATTTCATTGTCTATTAATTGATATTATGTGAAAAATTTTACATCTACACCTATAATTGATAAATAGGAGTATTAGAATGATTTACCCATGAATGTTTATGAAAACCTTAAAATTGAAATGCTTTTTGTACTTTTAGGTGAATGAAATTGATCCATCTTTGCTTACTTGTGGTGCAAATCAGTACTCATACGTCCAGCCTGCAGTTGCAACTATTACTGCTATTCCTGTTTGTGGTAAGTTTGAAAGCATAACTTTTCATACTCTAGGGGAGGAAACGTTCTTTGAAACTCTAATTTACAAAAATGATTGGTGTTTTGCAAAGTAGAAATGTTTCTGAGATACCTTTGAAGAACAACCAGACTCTAAACATCAGAACTTTCATTTTCCCCAAGTTCTCATTTTCTCAAGCTAAGGGATCAATGCTATAGGAGAATGAAATGTATGTGTATGTATTTTTGCAGCTATTTCTTTAATTTAATCATTTTCATTTATAGCAGTGCAGTCTTAAGACAGTCAGATGGATGAAGGGTCTCATTTTTTAATAGTTGGGAAAAGTCATCTTATTTTTATTTTTGCTTTTTATCAATGAGGAGTTAAAAAACTTGATTATGTTGCCATTAAAAATGAAACATACTGCAAAGTCAAGGCCAAGTATATTTATTATATGGTGTAATTATTCTAAGAACCCCATGGTAAAATAGTCTCTTCTGAAAATATACATGTTTTATAGTGTGAAATTTTCCTTGGATATCCTGTTATCACTACAAAATTTCACCACCATGGATGACTGTCTGGTGGTACAGTCACATAAGAAAAACAACATCCACACACTTCAAGTCCATGTACAGAAATCCAAAATTCCCATCACTCCCAACAAAACCACACAACAATACAACAACAATCATTACTCCTTACTGATCAATATAAGCTATTTATGCTAATACAATCCTGAAGTCGTCTAAGGTAAAAACACAATCTTGTGTCAGTAACAATTACACATAATTATTACATTCATTATAGAGTTTGCCTTTCAAGTTTTGTTCATATTAAATGTTTTGGAGAGCTTAATCCAAGATCCTCTGTATATCTCTTGGGAACTCCCCTATTTTGTGCCATTTTCCAGAATCTAGTTTAAGTAAGGTAATCTTATATGTGACCTCCACGAAGTGAGATAGTTTACTGATATTTATATATTGAAGGTTTAGGTTAGTTTGTGGAATTGAGTTTTAACTTGTAGATTCAATAGTTAATCATAAGCTACAAATCTAAGGTCCAGTATTATAATGAATACTTGAAATGGACTTGAAGCAATGTTCATTTTAAGTTCCAGTATTATGGTCTGTTAAAGATAAAGTGAAGATTATTGTTAATACCCATGCTAATCACTCATATATATATATTATATCAGTTTGAGTCTATCCAACTGCCAATTTGCATCGAAATCTGTGTTGCTCGCACTATATATCCTAAATGTATTTCTTATGGTACTTCACATTTGTATAGGAATAGATAGAGAATACACGAAGACATCGATGATTATTATTATAATGGAAAAAGCTTTGTTGTTTCATATTGGTAATCAACTTTCAATATTGGACTTATAAATTCTTATTTATGTTCAGAAATCTTAGTGCATGTTCTCGGATAACTGAATCATAATTGAAAATGTTCTTCCGCTGTAATAGGTTTGGTTTATTAATTACTCATATGAGTTACAATTAGTG
The DNA here is from genome assembly GCA_000376725.2 of Ladona fulva. Taxonomy (NCBI): domain Eukaryota; kingdom Metazoa; phylum Arthropoda; class Insecta; order Odonata; family Libellulidae; genus Ladona; species Ladona fulva. The sequence goes on from KZ308543.1 coordinate 296,837, forward strand.
ATGTGTGCATATTTGTCTGAGAAATTTATTCCTTTTCTTTCATCCACAGCGGCTCCAGATCGCAAGGCTTTCAACCAAAACAATGCTACTCCGGAGATGGCACACAAATGGCAGCGGTGGCCACAAACAAGGCAGCAACACCTTCCAGAAGATACTCCTCTGCAAGTTTACACCAACTGTAGATCTGTCCCCTCCCCTGTACCGTCGCCTACTTCCACTCCCCAGGAGGATGCCACCACTCCTGTTGCCCCTAACTCCCCTCCCCTATTCTCTCCCACAACAACAGTGATGTCGTATCGGGTGAACAGAAGGCGACAGCAGTCCTCATCTCCTGGCATGGGAGAAGCAGTGGAAGGTGGGGAGGGACCTCCTCGAGCCCCTCGCTCCCATAGGGGAGGTAACGCAGGCCAGAGGCGTTCCTCTCCTAAGCGCCATCCAGCTAGGGCCAGGGGAACAGAGCAGGCACCTGCAAAGGATGCATCTCGTTATGGATCTCAGTTGAGGGATGCAGAAGAGGTAAGAGATTGTTATGGGGTGTTAAGGAAATGTTCTCATTACATTTCAAATTATAAAGAAAATTGCAAAAGTGTCTAAGGTTTCAGAGTATTAATCCACCATGAGGCATGGTATTCACCTCTGTGTTTATGGAGCTAAGTTCTGAAATATAGGTAGCGCTTCATGCTCATGCATTATGTGGATTCATGCTCTGTGGCTTTGTTAATGTATATTTATTCTTTAATCAGTAAAACCTTTTGTTTACTAGTTAGCTCGAATTCAAATTAATAGAAATAGAGGTATATGTTAAAGTAAAATTTAAGTCCATTGTTGCTAATTAGAATCAAACATTGAAATTTTTTGCAAGTATATGCATCCATAGTGTGTAATCACTTGCATAAAAAATCACTGAAATGATACGCATAAATATTTTAGAGAGCCAGATTAAAGCATGGCCTTTCAGCATTTTTAAAATTCTAGTGAGTGTTTAAGGTAATCATTACTGAGCTCTGTAAATTAATTTACTATAGATACAACTTATTGGTGCACATGTATTTTCTTCATCTACTGCAAAATTCGAGTTAAAAATATAGCTTTTATCTTGCTATGGAAATTACAAGATTTATAAATAATAGAAAATATTTTTATGTGAGTTAAGATTCATTTTCCTCGAAATTTCTGCCTTTTTCAGGGGTCTGAGGAAACTGGGAACACTGAACCTGAAATACCTGAAAGACAGCCAGTTGCAGATCCATCAGAAGCTCAACACATTGGGACCTGTCATAATGTCTCTTCTCCATTGAATGAAAGTGCCATATCTAAGAAAAGTGATACAGGACGTCTTCAGAGTTCTTCACCGCCAGCCTCTACCCCACAGTTAGATGAGCCTTCGATAGCCAAAAATCGATTGTGTGTTCTGGAGGAAGGTGGTAAGATAAGAGAGGACATCATTTGTGTTCTCAAAAATTTGATTTTATTTATCTGTATCTTAAAACTGTTGGTGTCTTAGAAGTAACACTGGATTTAAAAGAGTGCTAATTTTCATGTTATTACGTAGGCTTTTATTAGAGATCTGCCAATTTCCCACAATATTAGTAATTTAATCAAAAATATTAATTTAAATTTAAATTAGCATTACATCAAATCTCATAACAATAGCTTCTTGTATATTAAGATATACTGACATATTAATATAATTACAGTTATGCTTGCTTTTCTGTTATCTTGTGTCTATGCAATTGATCATCATTAATGATTAGTATCATCAGAGGATTGAAGTGCTCATTTGTGCCATCTTGAGCATGTTTTCGTCTGTATAAATCATGATTACCTCTAAAGAATCTCTGAATCTGTTTATATTTCTGTTAAAAATGATAACCATGCCCTGACTTAAAATTAAGTCATGAGATTTTGAGAGTTTTATGATATATGAATTTGCTTACGGTGTATAGCTATCTGCTACAAAAACCGTCTTTCCTTGTTTCAATGTTAAGTTTCATTGGTAATTATCTTGTTCATAGACTTAAATGAACCACAGTGGGGCTGACTTGGAATTTTTATAAGATTTTTCTCGAATTTTATTCAGATTTGCTACGATAGAGCAGCAAGTGTAACGCAAATGCTCTCAGACGCAGGTTGGGAATCCTTGAAAGAAAGGAGATTAGAAGCTAGGTTGCAATTGTTAGATAAATTCAGAGGAAGTACATTTTTGGAAGATGTAATTGGTATTATGCAACCCCCCTGCTACTTTGGCCGATCCGACAGTGAGCGTAAAATAAGAAAAATAGACGCGAGGACGGGTCATTTTAGGGACTTTTTTTCCGCGAACAATACATGATAATTATAAATTAAAGAAGTAATTCTTACTCTTGGTGTTTGCACCCCCTGCCACACGCCGGAAGGCGGCTTGCAGGGTACTTATGTAGATGTAGATATTTTCACTATCTCAAATTTTAAGCAGGAATATTGGATTGATTTCTCATACGTAATATTTTAACCTAATCATCATTCTCTGGCTATTTTTTAAAGTCTCATTAATTTTATTGTGTTGTTAATATATCATAATTTTCATATATTTAGTTTGGCATCAGTGTTTTAAGGACTAATTACTGTATTTATCACAGTTAAACATCATTATCTTCTACACGAGGCGAGATAGCAGCAAAGTGACTCATTACTCAGTAATTTAAAAAAATGCCTGATTTTAATGCACATCAATCCTTTCAGATGGAATAAACTTGATAGATGGCAGACCAATGGTTCCACCTCAGAATATCTCACCAGAGGGAGCTCGCCCCGAAGCCTCCCCTGAGGAGGATTCTACAGTTCAGTCAATGCAGTGGGTTCGTGCCAATATGCCAAGTGTTACTGCTGCACCAATGGCTCCCAGGCAGCCATGTCCACCTCATGCAAGGCCTACTATCCAGAGGGCGTTTTCGAACTGCAACTCTGCAAGGAGCAGTGAGCAGGGTGGTGCAGTGCCCTCATCGCCTTCCTCTGCTTTTTCTTCTTCCTCATCCCTCTCGTCGTCTTCTTCCTCTTCGTCGTCTTCTGGTGTGAGTCCGCAGCCTCAGGTGCCCCCAAGCAGCAGTGTGCCTTACACTCATACCCCCTCTTTCCTTTCTCACCTTCTTCCTCCACCTCCAATCCGCTTCCCTGCCACCACCTTTGCCCCTGGATTCCTGCCCACATCAGGTGGTGCTACAAGTGGTGCAGGAGCAGGGGGCAGCCAACCAATCAGTGGTGGGAGTTACCTTCCTCCTGGGAGTGGGGGTCCTCCTGTGCGCCATTCATTTCCATTTGTTCCTAATGGACTCAACCCTGGTGACTTAATGTACGCTTCAGTGACAGCTCCCCCTCCCCCAACCCCACAGTACCATATGCACACAGGGCATCACCCTCGGGTTACTGGTGGACCTGGAGTGATTGATCACTCTACTCCACCTCCCCTGCAGCCCGCCGGATATGCCACATACATCATGTTGTCCACCCGGCCTAAGAATAGCACTTGCTTTAACTGTGGGGCCCACACACATCGTGGTACAGAGTGTCGGGAACTGACCATGGAGGAGATAACTAGGCCAGGTGAGTGCTAAGACTAAGCTAAAACTAAGGCAAGGGTAAGGATTTGTATGTTTTTACCACTTTGGATTTAATTAACATTATGATGGACCTCATGGCTCATGGGCCATCTAATCCTTTATTTTTAATGTATGTGAGTAATTTCTCAAATTTTACTGCTCAGTGTTAGCCTTGAAATTACTTATAAAATCTGTAGCCAAGTAAATATATTTCTTTAGTTATACTATAAAGTTATATAACCTATTTTAACTTTATATTACTACAAGATTTGATTTTGCGTAAAATCTAAGAATTTCTTAATTCACCTTAATTGATTTACAGGATGGTAATACTTTCAGAAGCAATTTTTACTTAAATTTATTGCCTTTTCTGCCTTATTTTCATTGTTCTAAAGAGATATTTTTCTATTAATACTCTTATTTCTACATTCTATTATGTAGACTTATCAATGTATTACCACCTCAAAACGCTTTTCACTAATATTATGACCATACAAAATCCTCAATAGCTTCTTCTGGTTGTGTTGAAACAGGAAAGTTAAGAATAAGATTAGAAAATTGTATTTGGCTAGTATGGTGCAATGATGGATTTTTTCATCAGTATTATAATTTTCCAGTTATTTAACAAAAATCAGGTTGATTCTCAGAAAGCACTGGAAATGGTCATTAGTGTGTTTGATTTCTTTGAATAAATTCTGATTGTAGAATTCTGTTGATAATTTATGACAAAGTTGAAATAACAGCATTGTTGATAAAGTTGCTGTACAAAGGATTCCTTGTAGAATATTGTAGTCACAGATAGCTTATTTTACTTCATACATTTGGATGTTTTTTAAAATGTATATTAAAAAAAAACCAGTTGTCACATTTAATAATGTGTATGGATAATTGGTGGCTGGTAAAACAGCTGAACCATCTTCTAATTAACATAAAATTCATTATCTTGAATTAGTTTTAGAATCAACCTTAAATTTGCTTTTGCATATGCACTTTTTTCCTGCAAATATTTAATCTAAAATTTGCCTGTCTTATGGGCCAAGGGTGAGAATTTTTTTTTACGCCAGGAATATCCATACAATAGTAATTGTAAACAATGTTGTGCTTTTGACTAGTAGGTTTTATCCTGCAGAAGGTTTTTTTAGCAATATTGTGCTTTTTTTATTCTTTCATTAATTGATTCTCTTGTATGAGTTGTTTTTTGTTTCTTTTATTAGCAGCTTACCTTATTGAATGTATAAGTTTTGCTTTGTCCACCTGAAAAATCACTGTACATCATATGGACCGGAAAATACTGTATGTTGCATCACTCTCATATGTGCTGAGTCTCCTAATTGAATCCAGTTCAATTGACTTTGCTACCCATTTTCAGTTTTTTAAAGTTGTTACATATTTTGCTTTATTTTTGTTAAAAGCTATGTGGTCTTTCATTTTAAATTTTAGTTTTCTTTTCACTCTAATTTCTTCCTTCAATTTAGGATGCGTGCTATGTGCTATAAACCAACAGATATGGTTATTTAGTTTTGCTTAATTAGCATGTGAGCACTTGGGTAGGCTATCTTGTTCTTAACATCTTACTGAATAGATTTCTTTGAGCTTCGCTTATAAAATTCTGTGCGGCAAACTTAATAAAAACGTGGAATAATATTGACCATGATTAAATAAAATTAATACTTTTTTCTTTAACCATATGATTTTTAATGTATAGAAAACAGTCACAAATTCAGCCTTTTGGAGAAAATGCTGAATCATGAGGTATTTTCAGGTTCCAATACACTTGGCGTAGTTTATACTCTTCTTTCCTCATTCTGTGAATGGTTCTTTTGGCCTTTCCTCAGGGTTGTATAGGCTGGAATACTCGATGCAGAAATCTCCATTGGTGGGCAGTGTTGGTGGTGGTGGCCCTGGAGGGACGTCATCTGGTGGGGAGAATGCTGGTGGTGTTGTGGACGAGTGACCTCAAGTACCCGTTGTCCCTAGGCACCGCCACCCTGAAGTCCTTCAAAGGGAAAGGGGTGGTGGACGGCGGCACGGGTTTAGAAGTCATATAGGAGAACACTCACCAGAGAGTGTTGCTGGCATGCAATCCTCCTCTTCCTCCCGCATAGTCAGGGCCTGCACTTGCCCATATATGGCAATATGGCATGGCCCACCCCTTGCCTGTGCATGCCCCACTCTCGCCCATCTGGTCCAGTGGCTCCCTCCAAGTCACTGCTCAGGATCAGCGTGATGTTCTCTTTCACATGATTGGTGCCTGGCTGGCATATTTTATGCAGTGGAAATTGGGGTCGATTGTGGCTCTTAATGAGTGATTTTTTGCGATATTGGCCCTAATAATAGGGTCGGAAATATGTCCCACCTTGTCCTTTTTCCATTTGTTTACCAAAATAAGGCCAAATTCCTACTTTGTTTTTGAAGTTTATTCATTGGTAGTTAGTTAAAGTTATGTCCTTGTTGAATTATTAGTCTTTGTTGAAAGGTACAGTTTCTGGTGTGACTTGTGGAGTTACTTCCCCCAATCCCAAGGAAGAAAGAACATAGCAATTCCTTGTGGCTTTATTGAAGATGTCCAGTTTTTTGTTACATAACCAGGTAAAGAATGTCAAGACAAACAGAAAAGGGGCAAAGAGAAAGTGAAGTTGTTGAGCATCAGCTATTACTAGCATTTTTTATCAACTAATCCTATGCAAAATACTGGCTGTTTTCAAAAAAACCTATCAGGAATTTCTTAGAATTCTCTATTTCTTGGTGTTAAAAGAAGTCATTGTTTATGTTATTGGTTGATTTGTGGACTACTGTCAAAAAAGGCAATGAATTTTTACAGATAACAATTTTGGCACAATGCTTTTCCATGTGACCTTTATTTTGTTTTGAGCGCAGGGTCAATAGTTGATAATTTGTCTTCATCAATCTAATGGTTGCTTTAGTGATTGATTCATGAGCAACTTGAAAGGTCATCAACTTATTTTCTTTAGATGTTTAATCAGATTGTTTGGCAATCTTGTTTTCTTCATATTCTATGATTTATGAATCCCTTCCAACATTGCCAAGCCTGTGATGCAGGATCATTTTTCTTACTTCCAATCAGTATTCCTTTGATTTCAATTTTCGTGAGAGGAATTCCATTCCTTGAAAGTACTTAACTCACCAATCAAATTGGATATTGTTATTGATTCTTTATTAATAATTATGGTTTTGTCTATATTGTTCTGCTGAGAGAGCAATGTTCCAAAGTGATTGACCTTGAGGGAATACTGTTAGGATAGGTTATCCAGAGGCTACAATAAGCACTTGCCTCATGTTCAAAAGATGTTTCTCTAATTTTTGAATATTTCACTGCGCCAAGTTTTTCATCAACCCTTAGTGCTTAATTTTAATTGTGGAATTGTTTTATGCTAAATTGACTTCAGTTTTAATCCAAGTATTTTTATTGAACTTTTTGAAGGTAGGAAATTTGAAAGCAGTGTGTATAGGCACAGATTTTTTGTGACATATTCCTTCCTTATTTTTTGACTAGAAGAACCAGGCTTGGCTTTTTAATTGTCTTTTGCAGATATGTATATTTTGTGGGTCATCTGTTGTATGGAATTGATACACTACTCATTTCCCTCTATGAGAATTGCGATTACTTTGGATTTGACTTGGGCAGAGACCCATCCTGCAAAACAATGGATAAGCAATCCACACCAATGTCTCTTGGTTACCAGTGTGTTTGGAGTATAACTTGGCATCTTAATTTTTTATTGATTTTAAGCCTTTTACATTCATGAAAAATATATTTCTAGTGAATGAATCAATTTTACACAGTGAAATGAACAAAGTTTTACTATAACTCTGTAATAAATGTAAATAACCTGAAATGAATTTTCTTGTATTAATAAAATGTATATAAAGTTGATCTTTTGAAAAGTTAGTTATATTTATAAATTGGGCTGTCAAGATTGCTTTTAAAGATCTGAAACCTATGTATTGAAAAAAAAATAATATAGGTCAAATAAATGAATTTTTAAGAGTATTCCATCTTTAGAAAAGATCTTTCTGTATTTTTCTGGAAACCTGCATGGCTGATACCGGTGTTGCTTTTGTTCCTTGTCTGGGAGGTGGAAGGACATCAGTTACTTGTTCACTATTCTTTTAGATGGTTTTATATTCTAGTTATCTAGTCTTCTAAGTGTATATTTATCTGGGTATACTTTGAATGAGTGACATTAGGCCAAATTTTCTTAATTTAACTTAAAATTAACCCATTATAATACATTATTATGATCTATCAGGCTCTTAGGCACCACTATGGTGAAGGTGTCTTCAGTCAACTCCTGGTATGCTGTTTCTTTTATACTTAGTCTAAGGAATACTTTCCAAAGTTTTGCTTCACAGTCTAAGAGAAGGTATTTTTTGAGTGCCCCAGTTTCATGACTCCCTCATGCCTTGCCTACTGCCTAGACCAGAGGTGGGAACCCATGCTGCATTTTTCAGTGTCCTTTTTGTTACCTTCTGAAGCTAATACTTGTATTTAAATGATTTTATTTTCCAATCTTGTGTTTTATAACAAGTGAATTTTTAATGGAAAATACTCTTCCAAATTCTATCCTATTAATTTTCTCAATTAAAGTAAAGTATTTGAAAACTTAGATAAAGTATCTGAATGTAGGTAATATGCAGACAGTGCAGACTAATATTTTCCAATGCAACCAAGTTATGCTTGTGGCCTTCCAACTGAAAAAGATTCCCCACTCATGATCTAGACTATACCTTGCAATCAGCAATGCTGGCTAGTTTCATAGGAATAATTTGATTCTCCGATTACTGTATGACATTAAATTGATTTATTCAAGCTCAATGTTTTATTCATGTATTACACAATATTCAAGTGGTTCTTGACTTGCAACCACTTTATGTTCTCAGTTAGTGGTTATTAGTAAATTTAGGATTATATTGGCCAAAAGTCAACTGTTAAACTATCATGTACATACTACATATCCAGCTTGTTTGTCTATTTTAAAAGAAACTGATGAACTTACATAAACAACATTTAACAGTGAAAGTTGAAAGTTTTATCCTGAGTTTTAGGCAGGTGTACATACATATGAGAGAATAAACTAAATTGTTCATTAGTGTGAGTGGTCATTTGTCCCATAGGTCGTAAGTCTAGATCTGCCTGTATTCATTTTTAATCCTCAAATTTGCTCTATCACCTACTGTTTCATTTCCTTTACCCTCTACCCTTCATACATTTCCTTGGATTTGGTTATTCTTATCACTTCATAGTCATTGCACTACTTAATAAATTTTCCTTCTCGAAAGTCTCAAAATTTTGCTGAAATTAAATCATAAATTTGTTTTTTATTTGTTCACTTCAATAGTTCATTCTTAAATTTCCTTGACCTGTACAAATTCTTTATTTTAAAATTTATGTGCATGTGCATTGTGGACAAATTATTTAGTATTTTCAGTTATTATTTTTATTGAGTTTAGCATTGACGAGTTGTAGTGTTATTTGACAGGATGGCTGTTGTTGCTTAGAGAATGGATCTGAGGATGAATGTTGACGGAAATGTTGTTTTGTTCAGTAGAATGTATGGAGTGAGTGACAGCAGATTGAAATGGTGGATGATTTTGAGTACTTGAGGTGAATGTTTCAAGGAATGTGAAGGCTAGTCCAGACTGTAATAAATTTTTCTGAACCTGATTGATCATTGTTTTAGAACAGATAAACAGTTCCAAAACATGGTTCTCTAATGGTCATGTCCAGCATCGTTATTGAAAGAATTTCTTCTGCCAATTTACCTCATTGTTTTACTTTATGGTCAGTAGGAAAAGAAAAGAAGACTAGTGCATGAGTGAAGCAGTTATGAAAGCATTTGCAGCTACAAGCTTATTAAGCATTGCTAACTTAAAACAGTAGATGTAGCAGGCTTTAGAGATTTTACAAAAACTAAGCAAAGTGATTTTGAAACTCTTTTACTCATGATCAGATGAAAAATTTTGCGGAAAATTCTACGTTAAGAAAATCTTTTCCACCATCCATTAGGAACACCTACTGCCTCTGAATGACTGAACTGGGTTAGTAAACATCCAGATTTGTCAAAACATGCTCAGATTTGCAGATGTTTCCCATATCAGTGGGAAGCAAGGAACACAACAATATGTATTAGGCAACATCACTGAAACACTTTTGCAACAAGCCAGAAATAAACTTGAGCTGTTGCAAAACATTACCCAGAAACATTGTTTATTGTGTAGACTAGTCTTAAGGTGCAAGTTAGATAGGTTGAATTATGTAGGTTTAAGTAGGCATTTATAATCAATGACTCTCATAAGTGTGAAGAATTGTTAAAAAAGGCCAAACTACTGTATACTAATGTGAGCTAGTGCCTACTTTGATGTGTGGTAATGAATTTAGACCAAGTTGAGAAAAGCTTAATGGTATAATGAATGCTGTGATTGTACTGACTGGGTGATGATTGAATGTTAGGACTTGATAATTTCTCTTTAGGCAAGGTGGATGGAAGCAGAAAGCTGGAGAATATTTGCTGGCGAATGTTACAAGAGGAAGACAATAAGCTGGTTAATGTGAATGAAAGGAAATTTATAAAAATGTGTGAATGTGTCTGAAGCAAAAGATGTTTACAAGGATAGGAAAGTATGGTGGAGATTTTTAAACTGAGGAGGCTTTTAGCATGCTTTTACTTGTGGGAAAACTGTGATATGTATTTTTATAAACTTTGTGACTGTATGAAGCTGAAAGAGTACAAATTTTAAATTATGTATGCCTATCATTGGTGTATAACGCACACTTTCCTAAAATTTAGGGTTGAAATTCTACTTGAATGTTGTACTACTATTTATATGTTTAAACTCTTCTGAATAAATAGGAGATTATTCATTTCACCTATCTTTTCATGTTGTTTCAGTATTTTTAATTAAATTAATTTTAAGAAGCTCTATAATTGGTTTTATAAGTATTATCCAATCGATGCATTGAGTTGTCCAAAGAAAGTTCGGAACCCCATTCCCTTAACAATGAATTTAATGTTTGTTACTTAAATTTCCTTCTTAAAATAATGGTGCGTGTTATACTCTGATGTGTGGTATATACTGATAAGCATGGTGATTCTTCTCCTGTATCAGGAGAAACTTTGCTACCTTTGTATTAAATCTTAACTAAAAAAGTTTGTAGTAGAAGAGGTTTTTGAAGTCTTTTGTTCTGTAGAATGATGCTAGATGATATTTTAAACTAGAAATAATGATGATCCATCTGGTAAATAGATTGTGGGATGTCGTCTAGTCCTTAAACATCACATTGATGATCTTCTGATTTTCCTGGTTTATATTAATTAAAGAAGGGTATTGTGGTGTTCCAGATTCAATAGAATTTTCAAAATTTGTAAATAATGCTTGAAAATCCATTCCTTATGTGTCATGTACAGCAAAATGGAAGGGTATTTCATATTTAGGGAATGTATGAAAACAATTATGGATATTTCCAAAACTTTTTAAGTGTGCAAAGGTATGAAAGTATAGTGGAGCATTGAGCCTAAATGATACAATTAGTATGCCTACCCCCAAAGCAATTCAGCACGACTATTACACATTTTATTGTTTGTATTAGTCACTTTGTCCTGATACTCAGGTAATTCTTTATTGTCATACCTAAGTTTCAGGTATTCTAACAAAATTCATGTATCTTTGACAGAAATTTACAAAGTGGTTCATCTATCCATTTAATTGGTTAATGTGAAGTGTTTCTATCTGCACTTCTGAGGCACACCAACGTCAGAGGTTTTTTTTCATTTTACGTAACTCGTTCTCTTTTAAACATATCTTTCTGCATATTTTGCAGAGTTACCTAACAGCAGTGCACTTTACAAGATTTCAGTAACTTACTCTAAAGCTATTTTTACATGTTCTGACAAAACCAGTGGCAGCACCATATAAATGAAATGCCAAATAAATGAAATTATGGAACTGGTACAATTACCTGCCCAACCATTGACTGCGGCCAGCTATGGTCTTAGCAAGTTAGAGGATGTAGTGGATGTTAGCTTAAGGTTCCAATGCTTTCTTAAGCAGATTTGTTAAAGTGCTCTGACTTTGTCAGCATTGTTGTATATAATCATCATCATCAGGTGACATGGCAATATTGTTAACCATGTATGTTTACAGGTCAGTAGTAGGAGTTCAGTGAAGCTCCTACCACTCTTGATTTTATTGAGCTGAATATATTGAATCAGAGAAACAATTAAAACAATCTCGTATTCTCTAAAGCAGACAAGGGTAACTCATATGATTCTTAACAAAAGTGATTACATACCAAAATGTAGTGACTTCATGTCAAATAACTCCATCCAAAAATTGCCAAGTGATCCAACAGATTCCTTTCAAAAGTATATGAAAAGTTCTCTTGCAAAATCATCTGTGTTCCCAAAAGTGATTCCTACCACTTAATCAATTCCAACCCCTCACCACAAGACTTATGGTCTACCAAAGATCCACATAGATTATGTGCCTATTTGTCTAGTGTGACCTCTCTTGCTAGCTAGCTCTTGTAACTAGCTAGCTGCTAGTTTAAACCAAATACTCCAAATGTAGATAGTGCTCAGCCCAGGTTACTCAGTGAAAAATTTCATTGATTTGTGCCAAAAAATTATGAATGTGACTCTGCTTNCTTATGGTCTACCAAAAATCCACATAGATGATGTGCCTATTTGTCTAGTGTGACCTCTCTTGCCATAAGCTAGCCGCTAGTTTAAACCAAATACTCCAAATGTAGATAGTGCTCAGCCCCGGTTACTCAGTGAAAAATCCCATTGATTTGTGCCAAAAAATTATGAATGTGACTCTGCTTCCTACCCTTCAAACAGGTTTTTTTCAATGTTGTAAATCTTTTTACCAGTGAATCTGTTTCTGAAACTTTGAATATTTTGGATACTTTGTTATTTAACATAGATATGGACCAAGTGTTGAAATCTGATATCTTGTTGCTTCTTAAGCTTTGTATTCAGCTCTTTTTATTCAATGGCGACTTCTATAAACAAACAGATGGACTTTTTAGGGATCCACTTTGTCACCCGTTTTGGCAGATATGTTTATGCACAATTTAGAATGTGAATTATTTGTGCTTCTGAACTGTTTTTAAATTTGTTAAATGTTGGTTGGTTGGTAGTAGATGATGTCTTTTGTGTTTGGTGTGATACTCTTAGGCAACTTAATCTATTCCTTTTCCTCCTAAATAACCTTTATACTAGCATACGATTCACTCAAGAATTAGAAAGCAACCGCACTCTTAACTTTCTGATTCTTACCATATTCTTTTGCAGCACAAATATCCAATTTTCTGTAAACCCATCTACACTGATCAGGTCATTCCATTCCAATCACTACTACTCTCATAAACTTTCCATTTTCCATTCCCTTATTAATCATTTGGTCTCTATCTCTTTCTCTATTGAAAGCTTTGAAAAAGAACTATCCATCGTTAAGTACATAACTGCTAAAAAAAGTTTACACCACAAGATAATCAACAAACTTTTAATGAGGAGACAAAAGATACTAGTCTTAAATAATATTTCAAGCAATTAGGCAATAATGATGTTAATCCAAAATGGATAAAATTAACGTTTTTAAATAGCCTCTCTAAAAAAATTGGTATATCGCTGCCCAAAAGAAAATGGAGACCTTTCAAATTACGGCTCAGAAAATGCTTTGCAATGTTTTTATGTTCAAATTAACCTCTTGGGTGAACGGTACAGACAGCTGTTGGCAGTACATCCTCATATCATTTTGAAATCTCTACCGTAACAAGTCTTACCACTTAGCAAGCTAAGAATACTCTGCAGAAAATTACCCACAGCATTCTCAGATCTTATTGCATTAAACATTTTCTCTCATTCTTCATTAATTTTAAGACTGTTTATATCTGCACATAGCTTTTAGTTAAATTGACCCTTAATCTTCCCTTTCAGAAAGAGAATCGAAGTTTTCAATCAGTTCAAATATGAGGTCAGAGTGAAGTAAAAATATCAATGCGAGATGTATTCCAACCTAGATCTTCTGCTTTCTTGAAAGCCGTCTCATTCCCATCCAGGTTTTTACTTCAGTTTATCCTTGGATTATCCAGAAACATACCTCAAAATGCTAAGTTAAGCGTCCTCTTCCTTGTCCAAGCTCAACTGTATTTAAAGAGTAAAAGGTGTTTTCCCTTATTTACTGTGGAAGATACTTTTTCTCAAGATGAGGCAATTGGCTGGAATAGGTAGTTTCTGTATTTCCTATTGTTATGTAAAATTACATTGCCTCTGGAAGTGTTGCTGTAATTTTCAATGGCATTGGCAGCTAACAATCTTTTATGAACTAGACAGTGTAGACGTATCATGAGGGAAAGTAAGTAAAAGTTTGATGAAAGTGATTAATCCTTTAATCTCATTGTTAAATTGAATCACGATTTTCTCTTATTATGATTCATCCAGAGCAATAATTTGATAACTCAATTTCAGCAACTTTTCCTGCTCAATTCAACTTAGGCTTAAAACATTTTAAGTTCTAATACATGGACAAAATACTAGTGTCTCCTCGAGGAAATAACTGGGATAAAAATAAAGGTGCTAATATGGATGTTTCCTAATTATGTAGTTTAAGGATTTCCAAAAAATAAAGATCCTTCAAATAAAGACTGATTATATTCATAAATAAATGTATTACAAATATCAAATCCACATGGTATGTACATGAGAGTGAATTCAATATAGGGAAGGCTTTGGTCTTCCATTAGTTACATCCCTGTACATTCCCCCAATGTCCTAAGTTTGTGGTTCTAGCTTTATCATTCAATACTATTCCCACTACTTTATCCTGGAGAATGTAAAATATTTGTCTTTTGGCTTAGGATAGAGGAAAATGGATATTTCATTTACTTTTATTGTAGTCTTCTTCATAGCTACTTTAATATGAAAACCTCTTAGGCAATTACTGATGCTAAATAATGGTATTCATCTATTCTATTCCTTATTGAATGCTCTGTTAAGTTCTATTCATAGAGTCATTGTGTTTCAGTTATGTGGACACTTCCCCCTTGTAGCTCAGCTCAGTGAGGACAAATGGGCAGTGGCAAACTCGCTCACTCCTCATCTAGCCTTGTTCATGTAACTTCTTCTCCAAATTATTTGGTAGCTAGCAGTAGAGGTTTTAAGATTCAAACTAACCTCTTTCTTGGCTGAATACTGTAGAGACAAACATCATTCAATACTTCATAGAGCAAAAAAAATTGGTGTTAAGTGAAAACTTGCATAAAATTCGCTCAGAGAAATATGTCATATTAAGTACAACTGTGTAAAGACTTATAAGATTAAACTGTTTAGAATTTAATGTCTTTATCTCTTACCAAAAAAATTTTCGCTTCCAGTGTTGAATCTAAATCTCGAGAAATTGAAAGGGTAAAAGCATCAGTATCTGTGGTAAATATATCTTTGTTTCAGGGGAAAATTTCAGCAGTTCATTTTCTGAGAATCGTAATGTTTACAAGGGTACTTATCCTTTTGTGTACCTTCTGGAGTCAATAATGCCCGTCTCATCAACATTTCTGTAAATAGTTATATCAAAATCGGTTGAAATTGTCCTTTCAATTTCAGAACCATTCATGTGACTGTTCTTTGATAATAAATGCATGAGACTACTTATGTAGCTGGCAGTTTGTCTTCAACTGTGCAAGTTTTTGGGCAAGGAAGCTTGTTTTAATGTCCTCTGTCATATTAAACTATTTAATCTATAAACCATAATCAGAACTATATTTTCAATCAAATACACCCACGATTCTGTGGCCAAGTCTTTATATTAACTAATTAATTAATTTACAATTTACACAATCAACACTTACATTTAAATAACATTCTTAAATATGATTTTTATGCTTAGTTTTCAATCATTTTAGAATTTTACAATTCAACATAAGAATTTCATTTTCCTTTTAATACTACAAAGCTTTTAAGATAAAAATCTACACACTTTATATATATCTACTCCATTAAACATTTTGTGCTGATATAGATTTCCAACTTGCAATTCCTCTCATTTACTCTGGTAGTAAATGTAATTTACCTATTTAAGAATATATATACTGATGAAAAATTACTTAAAGATTAGAGAAGCAACTAGCCAAAATTTTATTCAATAGAGAAAGTGGAAAAAATTCACTCAAGTTATAGCCAGTTGTTGTTAATTAATTTATCTATTGATTTTCCTACAGAGTTGAGTTTCATTTGAATGTTTTGTTCTTAAATCTATATAAATAACATTTGAAAAATGAAGAACTTGGCAAGAAGATGGTTTACTCATTGATCTTTGATTATTTATGTAATCCTAAGTTATTCAGTCACAGAATAGCGATATATATTTTATCAAATTGGTATGAATCAATTTATTATTTTGACGTGGCTGAAAATGACCAGTTTATTTCCCAATGAGATGAAATCAATTTTAGACAAACTAGAGAAATTATTAGAATATATTAATCTTAAATTTTTAAGGAAAAGCTTTAATTTAGAATTCCAGGGCAACATCACAACAATTGGTACATCCTGTAATACGATTTTGTACAATTTCTCTCTTAAATTAAAGCTTTTAGACCATAGCAGATATAGTTTCGCCCTTAACTTAGTGGTACTCCATAATCAATAAAACCTTTACAAACCTTTTGTTTTATATACACAATTGGGGGGGGGGGGAAGACCACCCCCACTCTCCCTCATCCTATCCGATCTTAGGATGTTGCACTTCTCTCCCCCTTCCTTTCCCCCCAATTGTATATATAAACCAAAAGTTTTGTGAAATTGTCATCTGATGATGATGCCATGCATCGAAACTGGTCGTGTTTTGTAATTTTTTATGTGGTTCAGTATAAATTAATTTAAACTCTCCATTAGTGTTTTATTACTTTTAGACCATGTCTGAACTGCTTTCTGCACAGTTCTCCAGCTAGTTAGCAATTTTGCATTTCTGATGTCTGCTAAGTTAGCCTCTAGCATCGATTTATGATTAAATATTGATTCAGATATATCACAACTACTGAGTGGAAATCCAAAATTTATGAATTAGATCTAATTGTTGAACATAGTCTTGAATGTTTGTGTCGATTTTGTTACTTCAGTAGTCTGCCTCTCTTGTATAGTATGTGTAGGATCAAAATCAGTGTCTTTGAAATATTTTTAAAGTTACTCATGTTTGCTAACATTGTGAGGTTTTCAATTATCTGGTTGTTTTGTTGAGCAGTCAATTCTATACTGCGTATGACATATGATTCCTTTTAAAAATGTATTACTTTGAACACAGCAAAAAGCCTTCTGTTCTGTATTGGTTTATCTTCCTGATTCTCCAGCGCTAATTTTTTTCACAACTAAATTGTTGAAGCTGATTTTTTTCTGTGGAGATATATGCTGATTTCTTTTTAACATATTATTTTAAAACTTATAATAAGATGTTTAATTTTTGACTGGAATTTTGGGAATCATTAATTCAGTATTACATTAAATTATGTTGAAGAATTGAAAAATAGAGAGAACATTTTTCAACCTTGACAATGAAATGCATGCACATGTCTTCAGGGCCGTTGGGACGCTAGGTAAGCAAAGCATCTGGGCCCTGGAGAGTTAAGGGAAAGATTTAATGTTTTCCTTTACTATGTGTTGAAAGATGGGCAAGGGTCATCTTTGGATGACTTTGAAGGCACTTTTTACCCAGAGCCGCTTCTAGTATCTCCATCTGGCTCTCCAAAGTTATTCAATGCTTATATTACCAGGTACTTTTCAGTTGCTGAGGTTTTGTTTGATTCAGAATATGCAGGATTTTTCTGCCTCTGTGGGTCATCCTTTACACCCTTTTAGATGATTATGTCTCATTGGCATTTTCTTACAAATTTCATTCTCTGGAATTTCCGTCAATGCTGTCTCGACATACGAAAAATGTCTTAGGTGCATCGATGGAATGATATTATCTCAGTAAATTTCCGAGTTGCACAATTGCACACGATTCACGTCGAGCCCCATTTTGTTCTCTATGTCCATCTTCGCAACAATGAAGCAATCGTGCGGTGTCCCTGTTGTCATCCGAAAGTGGGCAGCGAAGAGTACAATCCCCAAATGAGGCCAGCGATGGTGCCGATCAGTTCGGCAACGTAAACTGCAAAGGTCCCCGGATGAAAGTCTGGGTTTTGCTCTCCGTTTGCCGCTTGCTCGCTCAGGTCCTCTTCCACCACATTTTGATCCACCGCCTCCTGGGCCGTCGCCAAAATAGCCAACTGTTGTGAATGATAAATATTCCTCCAGTGAATTTAAGGTTCTTCGGAAATAAAAGGAAGTCGAGAATATTTTAGCGCATTGAATAGGTTAAGAATTTTAGGCCGCAGTTAGTTTTTTTCTTGCTGATTTGTCAAATGCAGGGAGTTGACCAAAAACGATTTCAAATAAAAGTATAATCGGCATAACATTAATGGTAAAATTACTTGTTACTAATTGTTACTCCTAAAATGTGATTTTAAATTGAATGTCCAGACATTCCAAGGGCAACAAATGTTGATCACGTTGAAAATGCAACCGAAGTTTGGATTTACTACTGTTTTTATTCTGCTTGCAATTAATTCTTTGATGGTGATATAAACCACTGCAACGAACCGTAATTTTATTCTCCGGCAACATTAAAACTATTTAACATTTATTTTTTCTCAAAAACAAATTTTAGGTTCTGATTTCAAAATCAGGTGTGGTTCAGTGCCTTAGAACCGCGTATCCCAATTAAATTTTGTCAAGAAACTTTAACAACCCGAAAGAGAAGTTGCGGAACCCCAGGCAGCTATGTCATTTAAAAGTTGAAAATAAAAGTACATACAAAAACAAATGATAATTTTAATCATTCTGCAGAATGATATATGTGGGGCCTTTTTTATTCTGAGTAAAAGGGTCCGAATGCTGGTTTCCTTTTTTGAATACAACCTCGAGCTTCACTTTGCGAGTGAAACAGCGCTCACGAGAGAAAACTATTAAGCGTGCTTTAATAAAATAGCATGAGGTAAAATCTAAGGAATGGAATTGATCGGGGTAAATTGACTTCTAAATCTACGTTTTCTCGAGGATACCATGATTTTCAAATTTAAAAGTTCAGAGTTATTCGCATCTTCTTCCTCACTAGTTTGGACTTTTCTATTCAAATGTTTATAGCTATGAAGTTTATCATAATTTCAAACTTAGCAAGTGAGGCAATCTGTTCTTTTGTAGAAAGTCTATCGGAATGACCGTTTGTATGCAGGAAATCCCGAAATTATATTATCCTGACAAAATTATATCCTGCCCGAAAAGAAAGCGTTATTAAACTAAAATTACTGAAATTTCCTTTCAACTCGGTCAATCCGTTTCTTTGCAAGAGGAAGGTCAGGTTTGACTGATTGTAAGTTGAATCCCGATGCGGCACGCAGTGGCTAACTCGTCTGTTTGAGATTACTGTATCAGGAAATCTCCGGGTCATCGGTAGCATCCTTCTTCTCTGAAGTCATTTAGCAGATTTTGATCGCCGCGTCGTAAAGTGACAGTGAGGTCGATGACCGTTAGATGTCTCTGGAGCGTACGAAATGGTACGAAAGTTAGGCGCGCGATGCAACCCTTATGATTTCTACTTTCTAGTAATGCTAGCGATTTTGCTATTTAGAAATTTGTATTAGTAGTAAAATTGTCGTTGAATCGCGTCCCTTATCCCTGATCGCAGTTCTTTCGCCGAAAATTTTATGCCTCAAGAACGGTCTTTTTATTGTCTCGCGAGAAAATGTTTTAGACATTTCCAGGTCCAAAAGTAAATGAATTCGGACCTCAAGGATCTTAAATCCATTCAGTTTAAGATGATGAAATTAACTACTTTAAACGCGTATGTTGATTTTTTCTTCCTGTTAAAAATCCTTTTTCCCCTCGATGGAATTCTATCTTATATTTTAAGATTATGGTACATTATATACGTAACCTACTTTTATGACGAGAGTCATTACATTCCGAGTTTATATTGCATTAGATAGAGACTGACTTCATTCCCCACAGAAATTTTCATTTCCACGAAGAACTAAATTTTCTTTAAACACACTTAAAGTATTATTATTTATTGCATGCCTCTATTTATTTCATTTACTAATACATCCTAATAATATTTTATTTCCACATTAACGTATTACCCAATTATTATTTATTGCTATATTTATAGCATTATTTGGTACGTGGACATAATTTACATTGTTGGTTGGTTAAATAGAAGAAGTCTCAATTTTGTCTAAAGTAAAGACGTTATTTATTTTTTCCTTGTCAGCTCGGATATTACTATTGGAGAAAATTATTGCAATTTGCTCGTAACTTATAGTATGCCCTGAAGGTAATGGAAGTAAATCCAATTTATAATATGCTATAGCAAGATTATTTACATTGGTTTTAAGTATTGAGAAGACTAAGGAGTGGCTGAGTTATGAGTTTGAAAAGTAGGCTGAATGTACTGAGAATGGGTAATTATATGTATTCTGAGAGAGGATGGAGATATAAAAGAGACAAGACCATTTATAATATAATATAATAATACTGAAGCGAAAATTATAACGACTAGAAGAATACATGAAGTAAGAGTTGATGGATCTAATGAAAAAAGTAAAACATTGGTTGATATCTCAGTAGTGCTAGTAATGCCATTTAACGACAAGTTTGGCGGATTGACCTTTTAGCTCTAAGCAAGTTGTAGAAATAAGTACATTTTCGTTTGGGACCTGCATTTGTCAGTTTTCTTTCGAATTGAACTAACAGTTACAAAAATGCCTGCTACATGCATTGGATGTTCTGGGAGCTGATTGTTGCCGTGATAAACAACGTTAGGGTGAACGCTGTTTATAGGAAGATTCTTAACCGGAAGACATTTTTTGCATTGTTGTCGCAAAGATCATTGCTGAAAAACTTCTAGTTATGCGCAATGTGATTGATATGAAGAAACAATTTCGAGACCTTTTAAATGTTTGCTGAGTGTCTTCTTAAATCTGCGTCTGATTTTCGCCCTGAATCGATCAGCAATTTTTCCTTGTTTCTACACATGTATGGTTGCGTATAGTTTCACAGATTTGTAGAGTTTGGTTTGGTTAAGTGTAATATCACGACTTTGGTGATGGATTGCTCACTAAAATTGCTTTCTATTGAATTAAAACTGTCGGTAAACAGAATGAAAACAAATGACACTGGGTCGTAAAATGTAGGACGGATCTGGACCTACGACAATACGGAATATTAAGGAACATTAGCTTGGCGTGACGTCAACCGGTAGCTTCTGTTCGATTAAGTGATGGGTGGGGGTAACCGGAAGTCGGAGGAGAAACCCGTTGTTCATTTTCCTTTTTGGTACTTCCTCCATTTCGAGAAGAAAAACATTCGCACCTTTCTCCAAATACAGAAAACGTGCTAATTAGAATCCGTTGCCCAAATTTTCTGTTATTCGAGGCCAGTTCCTCGGCCGAGCTCCGGCATGGGACGGCGACTCCTGTAGGCGCTTTAAATCATCAGTATAAATGCGTCACTCTTCTTTAGAAAGTGCTTATCTCTTCCCCGTTGACTAACAAGTTTGCACGTCCTAATTGGGGGTTGTTTTTCTTATGTGGCCGAATTATCTATCAAAATTTACTCTCCCCCTTACGATAGGTCGAGTTTACTCATCGTTTTAAAATTACTTTTCGTAAAATTGTTAAGATTTCAAAACTAGCGATTTCGTTAAAAGAAGAAGCAAAAGTATTATGAAAAATCACCGCAAAGTTTCCTGATTTTATTAAAATATTTAGTAAATTTGTAATAAATTAAGTTTGGAACAAACTCGTGATTTTATAAGTGATTATGAAGAGGAAAGAGATTTAGTAGTAACTTTGCGCGGAAAGTCACGTGATTCATCATTTTAAAGATAGTTTATTTCGTAAAAATATTATTTTTAGAGAAAAATCTATGGTAAATATCCGTGATTTTGTTAAATATCACCATAAGGATTCGTGATGGCATTTAGAATGTCACATTTACTGGCAAAATCATCCAACTCATGTGCCAGTTAAGGTGTTAAAAAAAAGGTTGGGTTTGAAGCACTGCTTCTCAGAAAATCTTAATCTACCTATAAGAGATAATGGAAACACGATGAAAGGTCCCCTACTCTCACTACACGTCCGAATTTCATAGTCGCGCAGAATTTCCGATGTAACATTTTGGGGTAATTGTGTGTAAACGTCAGATCCGAATAGTAAGGTGATAGATTATATACTTTTGCCTAGACAAATTCTCAAGATTTTTATATAATGAGCAGGAAAACTTCTAGAAGCTAAAGTATTGTAGCGAAGTATTCTGTGAGAAGTTTTTTGTCGGTAGGAAATAATCTTACTTGGCCTCAGGAGAATAAGTAAAGTTTATTTTCCATTGTAGTTGGATGAGATAGATATTGTTTTAATGGATCATTTCACATCGAATAATTTCTCAATGGTAAGACGTTTTCTCTTGATGGCAGTTAGTTATTCACAGGAAAGTTTTTCTTGTGAGTAATTTGTGTTAAGTAATTATCTTTGGGTAGTTCCACATTCCAGTCCTTCGTTGTTATGATTAAATTTTCATAAATGAGTACGAGTAAATTAATAGAGATCTGGAATATTTTCATTGTGATTGATGAAAGCCCCAAATGTTACGTAATACCTTTTTATTACGCAATTGTTTGATTTTTTGATTGTTTGACCCAACAGCATTTTATTGGCATCGTTATTTTCCAACTGGTTGATTTTTAAATAAGGTAGTGGACGTTCTGTTATTTCTGATTTTAGAAACCAAGCAGTGCTATTTTTCGTTTGATTTTCTCTGATAAAATGCTTTTCTATAACTGATAATAATTTGTAACTCATTATGTCCTTAAGATTAAATAACAATTCATCTATTCCCTTATTTGTAATCTATAAATTTCCTGTACGGATCCATTTATGTGAAACGTTTTTATGATGATTTGATCAAAACATGATTAAGTTGAAAGTTACGTTTGAACGCCTTCGAAAGTACGTCATTCCCTTAGGCGCTGCGCATCACCTATATATGAGAGTTATTGCAGAGTCATCTGTTTCTCCTGCCGCATACTTGCCTCGTAATGTATCACTCTCCCTTTCAAATAACTCAATACCTCTCGACCCGCACTCCTGATTTGGTCTCTCACTCTGACGAAACGTCACATTTTTTGAGCGATTTCTAAATCTGAAGGCCCCATTTCATCGTTTACGCTCATGAGTATGAGCTGTATGCTAGGAAGATGTAGAAATCTACAATAACAAAGAGGAGACGGAGCTTTTCCTTCAAAATTGTTTGTGCATTAGGATGTAACAATAAATACTCACTTGTTAGTCTTTCTGGTGATTCTGATGATCTTAACGCACCCAGAGAAAATCCTGAAGGAAGCATAAGCTTTTAGATGCTTTGTTGCTGTTGACATACTCAGAAAGATCAATTTGAAGGCTTCCGGATAGCCATGTGGGTGACGCGTTCGATTTTGGCGAAAGCGGTTCCGGGTTCGAATCCCGGTAGAGGCTCATGTGCGAAATTACCTTAGCTCTCGAAGCAATTAACAAAATATCAATTCTACTATCAATCTATTTGAATGAAAATCGCGGTTGATTTTTTAGATGAATGTCTGGAAATTTTGTTACTTGTAAATCTGACAATTTTATCTAATTAAATATTTAGATCAGTCATTTAGAGATCTTAACTGTTGTCAGTTATTAATCATAACGCGAGAGGAGGAAAATAATTCCCTTTCCCGAAGTTTTTAAACAGGGGCATCTGTTCTTTTTAGCCTCCAATAATCCAAAGATAACTCTACATTCTGCTGAGTAACCGTTTTACGAATTTTTTGAACTTGGTTAACGAACACAGATTCATCTAACTAATATTTTGGCGGATTTACACGTACACGAAAACTCTTTAAAGACCATAAATATTAAACAGTGCCCATTATTTAAGAGTGATTTTTAGCTCATTTCACGTTTATTTTACAATTAGGGGGCCTAAAGGCAATCTCTTTCATGCTCTCGATGGTGATCCCGTAACGAATTATCTTACTGTAACTAACCGAGACACCATGCTACCGATCTCAGCTATACTTTCCAGGAATTCTGTTATTGGTATCCAAGATACAGATAAATAAAGAATTTCGATATAAAGAAAACCGCAACCTCATAATGTATCATCGGTTGTTCGCGATTGTAGCTTTCCCTCGATTGCTATCGATCAGAATCATGCAAATAAAAGTGTTTTCGGAGAACGCATTCCTTTCGAAAGACTTTAAAGCCCAGGATGCATTTCCTATAATTATAAATCGCCCCCAGCCTCTGTAATCCAACTGGTTTTCTGATGAAATAACTCTCGACTCACTCCCCGTGTCGGAAATCCATCAATTGCATCGTAGGCGTCTGCTGATGAACCGGAGGCACGCTAACCAAAAGTGACGAACCTCTCGATGGAAATTATGACGCATCAAATTCCAATATACCGAGAACTCCTCAGTGTCTATGCGGCATCAGTCTTTCCGATTTTTCATACATCTAACTCTATCAGAGATAGGCTTAAAATGTATGAAAACTAGGAAATGGAGATGCTATACTTGCATATCTGTGACCTTGACATTAAATTTCTTGACAAAATAGGCGGAAAAATAACGAGATGTTCTTAAAAACAAAGAAAGAGCGAAAACCAACTGGGACGAGTTTACCGCCCTTGATTTACTGTCAATTTATTCCTGTGTTCCTTTTGTTTTTGTTGTGGAAACGATGCTTTAATGACGGGGTATGTTTATATTATAACTGTAATCGGAATAATGGATTGGAGTTCATCATTCTAAGGAATAAGCTTTAAAAGTTCTTATTTCTGTGAATGAATTGTTATTTCTCTTTCATCACCTCGTCTTAAGTTATGAAGAAATCTGTTATTATTAAAATCTGCGGTTGAAAATACTAAAACGTTAGTCGACGATAATTTTTCCCTCTACTGAAACTCAATGGAGTCGCATGCAGCGTTACAGACCTCGTAACACAGTGAAATAAAGGCGTTCGGATTCTCAATTCATATTTACTTAAGGATCAAGTAAAATAAATCATACATTCTATCTTATTCAATAACAAGATAACGCCAACTCAAACATAGAATTAATTAAAGACTCCAAAGATCTTGAACTCCCACAAATTGCACGAGTGAAAGCACGTGAATAGCTCACTTTAGACTCGTGAGTTGAGAATATATTAGTAAAAGGATTGATGATAAGTACTCTTCTAACGCATGGACAAGGTAGACAACTGGGGATGAGACGAAAGTGAGGCCCCAGAAAATCAAATAAGTATGCATTTCCCATGGAACAAAGCGGAAATTTCTTTGTCTAGGAGCCTGAGACCGTGTTGTTACGACAATTTTTTTTTAAATTCTGATATATATTCTTTAAATTGCCACTGGTGATCGCAGTTGCCATTCAAAGTTCTTTCCGAGAACACTATTACTTTGCATGTTATCCTGTCGACGAAACCTATCTGCATCTTTATAGCCTTTTGAGTCTCTGCATTCAGCGATGTTTAATTCCTCTTTTGCTGAGTACTTGGAAATGTTTGAAACGTCCACCCCGGGCTTCAGCACCGGAAGGGCGGCAAAAACACCAACAGATTAAAGCAGTTACCCATCATTGGTGGCGTTACTGGAACGACTAGTTCCATACGCTGATTGTCCCAAGTTGTAGGCTGTGTAACTGTTTTTAAGAATCAATAATGATTCCAAAGAAAGAGAGTGCACTTAATTCTATCCTTCAATTTGTAGGATCTGGTTGCAGTCGCTGAAAACTTCGTGATGATCTCTATGAACTGCATCCATACATTAAATGTCTAACAAGGGGCACACCACAGGTGCGTAATACGGATTCGCTCGAGACTTTCAGGGTATGTCCCTTAACCGAGGTTTTTAATAATAGATACGCACCCAAAAGTAGACGCCATTAACTTTTAAATTCAATTCGTGATCTCTAGGGCTATTAGAAGAAATATAGCATTTTTAATTTTCTCTTAGTAACATCAATGCTCTTTAGGATGTTTAGTAGTTATTCCAGCAATGCTTTTTTGTATTATTGTACCTCGCTGCTTAGCGACTTTTAACACATCTGCATTGAGTTAATAAATACAGAATTAAAAACTAATGAGCACCGAAATTTGGCTCTAGCTAGTTAAGGGAATAGGTAGTAGTAGTCATTGTTTCGACAGCTAAGGTCACCGGGAATCAAGGACCGCTTCCACTGAAGTCGAACAGATTACCAACATGGCTGTCCAGAGGTCCATTAAGAAAATCATCTGCGATAGAAGGAAGATGGTGAAGTGACGCTTGCAGCTGAGGTTCCAACACATCTGATTCTTTCGAGAAACTCATGGTACGGCCACAGCCTTGCTCTCGAAGCACATCTCTCTATGTTCTACTCTAAGAAGCGTTAGGAAATGCGTTGCCTTGTGAGGATGTTAGTGCCCTCCCGAAATCCAAACCTCGTCTCCAAATGGGTCGCCCGTGTGTCGCGCAATGCTATCTTGAAGATACGAGGATCTATTGTTCCGCTCTTCGCTTTCCAAAATATTTAGGCCGCCGTTATGCAAGCACCTGCGGGTGGATTATGGGAGGGCGCGGATTGTCACAGCGACAAAATAACGAAGAACAACTAATGGCAGACTTCCGAAACATATGATGAAACCCAAATCGATTCCGGCATTTAAAAAAAGTGACACCAAGGAAATTTTCTACCGAATTCTGTGTTTTAAGACTTGAAAAGTAGAACTTTATAGAAAAACCATTCAATCACTTAGCTTTCCATATTTTAGTTCGCTTAAATCATAATCCTACCAAAGCTATCGCTTTGAGCTTTCTGATATCTTTCAACAAATCTTAAAAGTTGGAAGATTCAATCTTTATTGAGCTTTTTTTGCTTGTAATTCTTCTTAAGTCTTTTTGGTTCTTTTTGTAATCGAATGTCGTACAAGTACAATTTTCCATATTCGCACCTTTTTTAAATCACACAGCTATACGTAATGAAATTGTCATCAAGTCATTCTCATTTTCTAATTTTTTTGTGGAAAGTTAATTTTACATCCTAAAGGGTATATAATTTTCCATAAAATCGATGCAAATCATCAACCAATTCCGATTGGTGGAAATTTAAAAGTGTATGGCTATTACAATAACAATCAACGGCTATCACGAGTAAATGTAACATTCGTAATAACGACAGTGAGCACTCTTAATGAGCTATTCGAACAATTTATAGGTAAGGGCTTACTACTAGTAGGAAAAGGGTAAATGTGAATTTGTATGTTGAGGCGTGCACCTAGGAAAAATCCCAAGAAAAAGCGGACACGAAAAAAGTCTGACGGCATCAGGTCCAGGACTAGAACCTGAAATCTTCCGCTTTCTTGGGGGGTCCCTATTAAATAACTAACTAAGCTGTCGAGCCAGATCAGAGCCTTTTGTGCTGTTTGGGAGACTTTGTATGCAGGGCAAAGTGATTTCGTCCGTCTAAGTAGCATCGTCCATTGCCAAGGTCCTGGTTGAGGAACCGGCCATACAAAGTGTTTGATTTTCTTGGGATCAAGGATGAGGTATTTGATTTATTTTCTATTCTCAGGCATTCATTAATGTCTCCTTGTTGAATTCAGCAATATTATAAACGATAAATTGTCTGCGATACATCGACCTATTTTATCGAAAGTTAAGAAATCGCAGAGCTTTGTCATTCATGTGCACAAGCCAATATTTGACATTTTGCAAGGCATTGGCGAATTTCAAAACCGGGCAGATTTTACGTTTCTTGGTTCTTAATTTCATATGTGTTCGACCGCCATCTAATGAAATTCTGCTATCCTGCCCTCAGGGATACATCTGACAATGCTTCCGGATCGAATGATAAGAGTTTTAACAAAGCGGGAGATTGTCATTACTTTGGTTGTGGTCCAGAAAGTTAAATTTGTAAATTTCCCCCTGATACTAGATAAGTATTTTTCCTAAGAATTGTACAACATTTTTTGACTTTTTAAATTCTGGTTCCTAATCAAATTTCTGGTTTACCTGATCCGAGTTCATCTAAATATAATAGGCTGGTGTGAAAAATATTTACTAACACTCCTTTGTTGAGAATACATTGAATTCATCTACGATAATGGTGATCCTTAAGTCATCTTTAACTCCTGTAACTTTGTCTCTCCTATATCTCTTGACTTGATCATCTTTAGCGATGTTAAAGGAATCTTTCATTGTGATTCATTTACGATTAAGAATGAAACTTTATTAGAAATATGGTTGATAAATTAAAGGAAATGGCTTGTACTAATTCTACCATAAGTTTATATTTGCTGACTTCAACTCGAATTTTCGTAAAGGCCTGTAATTAAGGGCAAAGCTGATAATTTCCGATAAATCAATAAAATCGTTATCGATAAAATAATCTCCGATATGCACAGCTACTTTCATACTCATAGTTCCAGAAAAAACATTAGGGCTATTCAGAGAGAGTGCGTAAGCTTAGCGCTTCTCACATTTTATTTTTAGATTTTCCAAAGATTTATTTCTTACGAAATAGATGCATTAATAAGTTCAGTAACCCGGTAGACGGTTCGCAAAGTTGCACCTTTTTTACTATGGCCCGGCTAATTGAGAGATTGCGTGTCCTTGTCCCAAAACAGAGAGTAATTCACTTTCAAATTCCTTGACAGTTCTTTTATTGTGCGAATTTTCCTATTGTTAAAAAGTTTCGGAGTATAGGTCATCTGTCATTAGCCGATTCCGATTTAGGTCATACAAATACAAAAAGCGAATGAATCGCAAAGGTTCCTTTTAAGCAGGGATAGCCTTGTAGGTTTTGAAACGGTTTAATCTGCAAGTCTTTGAGTGGAAATCTTGATCGTCAAATGAAGTAACGAAAATATATTATTAGACATCTTAAAAACTTAAGTCGTCAATTGGATTATTCGAGCTGGATGGGGCAAATCAAGTTAAGATATTAAGATATAATGATATTTGGCTCGGTGGCGTTCAAGCGTAGTAACGCCGGGGTCCCGGGTTCGAATCCTGGTCAGGGCATGGTTGTGTGGTGTTCGTCTTTAGTTTGTTAATTGTAAGACTATCATTAGACTATAATTCTCTTAAATAAAGACATGATTATTATTTCCTGATGTTATTATTAACAGAAGTATATTGGAGGTAACTTCAGGGAGCAGAAATTTTATGGATTATCATGTTGAATTCATTTGTTGTTTTTGCATATACAAGCGAAACGGCTTTTACTCGTTATGGATATTATTTTGCGATAGGTTTCGACTCAGGAATTGGAATAAAGCGTTAATTCTATAAAAGCAACAAGATTGAGAATAGTTATGAAAAAATTGTACATACTTTAACGCAATTTTTACTAATAATTTCTGTTATTTTAAGACAAGTTTTACTGATTCAGTTTTTCTTTGTAACCCTGAAAAATTCATGCTTTGGAAAAAATTTTCGAATTAAATCCCACCAATTCCACCAGAAAGTCATACATGGAAAGGAAATGTCATAGTTTTTCTTTTGCAATATTCTTTGATGGTTAAAATTTGTACAAATGACTGTAGAATGGGTCAGTAATTTATTAATTTCATTCAAACTCCAATCTTTGCAATTCTTAACATTTTCTGTATTTTATGACACCCTCTCGGTATTGCGTAAGTGCTTCTCACTTTCTTGGATGAAAAAATAAGTCTTCGATTTGAATCGGAGTTTGATGTTTAATAAGGTCACTGTATAACCAAAGTGACACTCACATAATAATTCATTTAAATTTTAGTGAATGCTCATTGTCAAGGGACGATGTGTGAACGCGTTTCTTTGAATTTATTCATTTAGCACCACTCCATTTTGTGGTAGATATTACCAAGACACAAAGAATACTAAAGTTTCCACAGTTAAAAAGATACGACAAAGTATATTTAGCCGTAAATAATTGATTTAAAATTCGATATATCTTTCATTTATTTATTTTCGGGAATTTTAAGCGAATTAAGTCGAACGAGAAAGTGGTCGTTCAATAACTTGACGTCATATTTGCTGGGTTTTACAGTACTTCGATATCTTTTCTGAATCAATGAAAAATTTTCCACGGGCATAAAATTTTCATTTTCCATGGCTTGTAACCTGAGGGGTGCATAAATTGAATGAAGTAAAATATCAAAAGTAAAAAAAATCAATAAAATATCAAATTCCACAAATAGCGAGTATTTTCCGCCCTTTTGAAGGGTTGTATAGACTAAAACACATTCCTTTTATCAAAAATGGATTTTAATTAATGTATTCACATTCTAATTATTTACATGATATATTAAATATATTTATAACTACAATTCTCTATGCTACTGGCAGATATGCTGCATGATGGGTATGAATATACATGTATACAAAAACTTGCTAAGACCTGTTTCCTGAAAGCTTAGAAAAACATATTTCTTGTTAGTTCTAGACCTGCAGAAACCTTTTGAGAGAAAACTACGACTCCATTTTAAAGAGCGGATAACCATAATAAGGAATTAATCTTTGATGTTACCAATCGCGAATATCTCAGACAGAGTTAGTTCTTTGCATAATGCTAGCTTAAGTGCACCTGCGCAATCCTAAATTTTGTAGGAATGTAGGTTTAGAACCCTCAAATGTAGTGTGTACGATGAAATTAGTTCTTTGCATAATGCTAGCTTAAGTGCACCTGTGCAATCCTAAATTTTGTAGGAATGTAGGTTTAGAATCCTCAAATGTAGTGTGTACGATGAATGTTTTATTACGTCTCAATCAAGAAGTAATAGGGCATGAAAAGTGCAATTAGTCCTCAGGAATTTATTGCCACCGGTCTATCCGGAATATCAGAAGCAAGCCCACTAGCAAAACTAGTTAAATAAGTTTTTCCGTGGATAAATTTACTGTTCAGTACTATTGTAAAGTTATCAGCATACGTACATACGTATGATGGCAAAAGTTTCTTTGCAAGATGATTTCTTCCTCTTGCCATAATTGTCTGAGACGAAGTGTCTCAACCGGTGGCCCGCGATGATTATAATTGCTTCGTTAAATAATAAAAATTTTATTTCCGACAGATGGCCGAAATTCCTCTTTCCAAGGAGCGCTAATTTGTGTGAAGAGCTTCGCGTATCCTTAGTTGATTTCTCGAAACAAAAAAACAGCTTCTAATTTCTATGAATAATATTTCTGTTAACAATTCAAATAATTTAACAAGAATTTGTTTTCCTTAGACATTACAAATTCTAAATCACCAAGCTGCGCTTTGATTAATGTAAATTCAACAACTAAATTTACATTTACATTTACATTTAAGCCCTGCAAACCGCCAAAGGCGCGTGGCAGGGGGTGTAAAACACCTATATCCCTAACTACCCTGGATAGCTATTAGCTTCTCTGATACTTCGCGGGAAAAATGACCAAAAATATCTATCCGTCCTGGCGACTATTTCCCTGTATCGTTTTTATGTTTTCTTTCGAAGATTACGTGCGTTACTAGCTGGGATGAGAAAATCAACTATCTCCTCCCCGAGATCCGTAGTGACAAACTTATCGAAAAGCTTCCTACGGTATTCAAGTCTTCTATCACTAAGCGAGTTCCATCCGAGGGATTCTATCATAGCCGAAACACTGCTGTCAAAACTGAAATCTCCCTTAACGAACCTAGCTGCCCTACGTTGAACCATCTCAAGATGGGATGTTAATCCTACTTCGTGAGGATCCCAAATCGCACAGCAATACTCAAGGAGAGGACGAATCAGGGAAAAGTACGCTATTTCTTTTACACTCGATGAGCAGCCCCTCAGAATTATACTGGCTAAACTTTGCATCCTATTCGCTTTACCTACTATGCTTTGAATATGCTCTTTGAAGGAGAAGATAAATATATAATGAAACTGATTTATTATTGTATGTAGCTATCTCTGGAGATGACAAGTTTCCCGATCTTTCCTCCGGGAGTGTATACACTATTTACACATATAAGATAGCACAGACTCCAGCAATGTTTACGAGCTCGATGACCCAATTAAAAATGGCAGTTTGGAAATTTCCGTCTTGTCACTAAATACATTGAAATACGCTCCGTAGAAAACATAATGATTACACAAGAGAAGATTATTTTGGATCCTAAGTAGTAATCATAATCTCTGAAGAATAGCTGTACTAGGTGGAAATTGTATTTGCTATGCAACCATTACAAAATTTAAGAAGTTAAATTTCTATCAAACGCATTAGTTACATAAATTTAACGTCATGTACAAACATCTGAGTTTTTCCGCAACTTATTATTAAATTTCCCGATACACAATCCTATTCTTCTTCTTTTGGCCCCTTTAGACCAATACCATTACCTAGAGACTAATTTCCCTAATTATGAATTCGTACTAGTTTGTTCTTTGTCAATATGGAAATGTGTCATTGGGTAACTAACCAACATTTCAACTATATCTTTTGAACAGACGTGGGAAACCATATCTGTATTGCCACAAATCTGACGAATGTAAAGTACGTAAAATACCCCACTACATAAAATCAAGGAGAAATTAGGTTGCTCGGTGAAAAATTTAAAACAACTAACATTTCAACGAGTTTATTTAAACATGCACACCTTACTATTTGTATTGAAGCAAATTTTATGAAATACCTAAATTTAATTAAAATGAAAACATGAGAAATGTTATGACTATAAACTTTGGCAGTGATTAAATGGATCCAATCTGTGACAAGTTGAATAACTACTGATTGTGCAACAAAATTTAATTTATTATGGAAAGCAACACTAGGTGGCTAAATGTTAACTAAATGTAGGATACATAGTATCTTGCAGTACATTACACGATAGAACGAAAATAGCAGCACAAATTACTTAGCAGAGGTAAGTTCATAGAAAGTGGTACTGTTATCCAAAATTCAGTATATCTGGCACCTCTGCTTAACAGCAAGAGTTTGCTTTTTGTTGAATTAGGCCGAAAACAATCAGAAAGGCCAAGATTGTCGTTGTGGCTCCCGTGACAACTTCATCCCCTTTCTGGAAGTGTCTCGAAAGTTTCGACTTCTCGTAAGCGCGACCTCTGCTGAGACACGGCGGGGGTCTTCTGGGAAGTTGCCCACAGATCGCCTCGATAGCTGCACTCACGTGCATGATAGAGAAACAGGGGCTCGAAATCGCGTTCTACTTTCGGGGTGTAGACACGATCCTATCCCGAATTTCGTTTTATTGCCTTTAGTGATTCCTCAGACATTTTGCGCTACGTGAGAATGAGCTTCCATGGTCACGTGACGATTTTTTGCGAACGTTGCACAATACGAAGTTTCTTACTTAATTTTTCCGCTCAAACACCCGCTTCTATTTTTCCACAATAAAAAAATCAAGGATTTTCGACGAGCAACGTTTTTTCTGTAATTTTTTAAAGAGCTGTGGAGCCCAAAATAGGGCCTAATCGGTCCCTCCGAGACATTTAGCGAAATTTTAGGAAATAATTATTTTATAAAACTACCCATAGTACATCATTAGCTTTCGCATATTTCCAATCGAAGAAATGTTATGCTGGTAAATTAAGGTCTTTATTAAGGCGAGATTGAGACTAAAAAGTCTCTTCTTCCATCTAACCTGTCGTCAATGATATTCATAAAACATGAATGAATTTGTAAATAGAAATGGAGGAGAAAACTTAAGAAGTATTTGTGTATGTAAAAATACCCAAGTAATATCTTAGGGAAAAAATATCCGTAGCTGGAAAACACGAAGAAGAGGGGTGCGAAAAAACCCGCGAAAACCTACTGATAGTACAAGCTAAAAGATGTAAAGAAAACTGTGTACGTGGATATCACTTTAGCAGTACTGTAAATTGTGCACATTCCAATTGTTATTTGAAAAGTATAGCAGTAATTAAGTTATCAAAAATATAACTTCTTTGTACCAGGAACACCGACCACAGACCATGATCCCTGAGGAAGGAGTTAGGCCACCACTGCTTCATAGCGTAGTTATGAACCTTTTCTTAAAATTTGCTCATAAGGAATGAAAGATTTTTTATTTGAATGGTTAGTCGCTGGACCAACCGGATGGTAGAAGTCTATAGACCCTTCTTTTAAACTCGATAGTGTTCAATTCCGTAAGATATTTATGAGTGGTACTCTTGTTATCGACCTTTTTTAATTAAAATTGGCGGCTTCAGCGACAATCAACTCTATGGCATTTTCGAAAAAGGAAATTAAATTTTCTGAAGAACATCGAGTAGCTGTTACATATTTGGTTTGCGAATTCTTGGTCTTTGTCTTTGCTGACCTGGATTTGTCGTAGATTTATAGCTTTCGTTACGAAAATTGGAGCCCAGATTTCGATGTAGTGCTCCGTTCCGTGCATTTAAATCGAATTGCAAACTTCAACTGCTGGCGAGCAGACAAAGTTTTCTTTGGGAGAGTCATCTCTGACATGAGTCACCTTAGGGCCCACCTTCAGTCCAAATTGACTGAAAATATATTGTTTATTTTTAGGCTAAAATGACATATTTATGTTTGTAGGTTTCCTTGCCAACCAGCTCGTTGAGCTTAAAATTACAAACTCATGGCAGACAATCACAGTTCTGTAGGAGGCTTGTTAGTCATTCCAAATATTTAACTTCTAAGTCTTTTAGTTCTAATGGTATTTTCATTTGATTTGATTAACAATTCATGAATTTATTTTTTATAGAAGGTAATACATTTTTCAACCTTTCTTTTTCCTTTTAAAACAATATTTAAGAAATTATTTTTATTTTAAATGATTATTTAATTTTCATATTTACCATTTAAGTTAACGGATATATTGTGCACTGACTCAAGGTTTTGAGAAATAATTTTTTTTGTTTTGTTTAAAAGTACCTTCTTTTTTCTTACTCAATTTACATTTAAATTATCTTTGAGGATTATTAATACTGAAAATGAGTCAGATGGAAGTAGGATAATCTCAGTCTCTCCGTTACAAAGACATATCTCATTTTCCTTATTTATGGAATATTTTCAATGTTTCTATCCATTTTTAACCATTTTTTCTTTTCTTCAAACAATGAAACCTAAAAAGATTGCGGCTCTCGTCGAGAATGACTTCGAAGACATTTAGATCCACACCTTCCACATCCTTAAGTTCTTTCAATATGAATGAGAAACGGATCTTCGTCCTCCCACTTGGTAAGTTGCCTAATGACTTCAGCTGAAGTTCAAATGCAAACAGAACACGCCGTAGCGTTTGTATTACGTAGTAAGTGTAAATTGTGCTGTACTTAGTTCTCTGATTTAGTCTTAGATTTACTTTTCTACGGTATTCACTGAGGAACTACCGAATGCACCTCGTGAAAAAGTTTGCTCAACGATTATCAATTGAAACGAAAATTAAATATTTTCAAGCGATATCGATCATTTAAAGTTAATTATAAGTTTAATATAAGATAATTAAAAAATCATTAATGTTTAACTAGTCACGATGAGAAACTGAAGCGTATTTTCTGTTTTATCGCTAAACACATATTAACGTAAAATACACTCTGAGAAGCCGGAGGTTTACAATTTCAGTGGTTGAAATTTCAAAACATAAGGATATCATGATTGAATCACTCCATGACGGTAGATGGTATCAAACTGACAGAATGAGATAGCTAGTAGAAGTAAGATATGCTGCATTTCAAGAAACTATTTATTGAATGACGATACTAGTATTTAAATAACGGAATACAATCTTTAGTAGTTCGTATCCTCCTAAATTAACTCGATCAAATGGTAGAGGAAGATTAAGAAGAAGATGACAGACTTTAATCATTTAAATATTTTATATTTATTGTTTTTTCTTTATTTTATCTAGCTTGAAAATACTGCTGGTTTTAATGAAAAATCGTTAAATTCAATTAAAATTAAATCACCAAATTAAAAACAATCCTTAAACCATTAAACGTGAAACATATAAATCTTTCAAATTAACTTTAGGAGTCGAAGTCATGGAAGTCATTGTGAGGCCTTATAAACAATTTTATGAAAATGAAAATAGAAGTAATTGTAATAAATGCAAATTATTATAATCAACAATTCGTCTTGAATAGAATAATAATAATACTAGCCACATTTTTGTCTATTAGTAATATAAGATTAGAACATTTTTGATATTTTTAACTCCTGGGAACAGTATGTAAACAATATACAACGAAAATGGAGTGTGAAAACAACGTCAAATAATGGAAGTAAACCGCAAGGATATCAATGAGGCCTTCAGATAGTGAATAGCCACAGAGTTAGCAGTAGGAGTATATGATGTAATAGGCTTAGTACTCCTTTTATCCTCATTGATTCTCATTACAGTCATTTATCAATGAAATTCATCAAGTTTTTCTTTCAGAGGATCGAACTACTCCTCAGAAAGGTTAATCTTCAAATTACAAAAACGAATCTGTTTATATTACGCGTTAACTTATTTGACAGGAAAATAGACGACCTGATATCCGCCAAACACATTTTCCGTAATCCTATAATGAATTATCGGCGCAGAGTTCGTAGCAGACAAATCGATTGATTGATGAGAATCTTTCTCTTTCTAAAGGGGAAATCCACCTGCAGAATAAATCATGCTGTTCTCTTTCGGTTCAAGGTAAACTGTTTTCACTTTCTGTCAGTGAAGTCGAGAATTAACTTTTTAGTTACGAGGTGGATTTTCGAGGGAAAAAAACTATATAAAGATCGAAATGTATCAAGATCAAATTCAGCCGACGGATAATGTATCAGAAATATTAAGATTGAGTAACATAAAAAGAGAAGAAAAATAAATATGCGTAGTTGTGTGCATCAGAATTACATCAGGTCGTGACGGTTTGGAAATCTTTAAAGTTAATTGAAAATGGAAACCTAATTTTATCGAGAACATCAGTCATAATGTATGATAATAAGAATTTATGTTCTTTTCTTAATGGATGCCTTTCGGAATGGAATCAGTCACCTGGATCGATTTGCAGGCCTTTGCACGAAAATACTAAATCGTTTAGAAAATTACGTTGCGAATTTTGAGTATAGGGATTTTGCTGGTTGTCCTACAGAAATGACAACGTTTCCTAAGTTAGTGGTTGCTTATCAGGGAAAAATACGCCTTCCGTGTATTAGTAGTAGTAACTTCAAAAATGCTTCGACAGCTTAGGTTATTTCGCTAGAGGGAATCGAACCCTGAACCGCTTCTTCTGAAGTCGAACGCGTTACACATATTACTATCCGGAGGCCCGACCAAAAGATCCTAAACAATGTTGTTTATGATGTTCTGTTGAGTACAGTTTGGTAACATACTGCTAACAATAGTAGAAATTAACAATAGCGTTTTTATAATAAAAAACTGAGGTTTGGATATTCCGATGATTTATTCTTCCGGATAACTGTTAAGAAATAGAATAAGTGAAAATCCTTTTATGCTTGACCCATGTTATATTCTTTTTATTACAAAAAAGTTCATACTAACTATATAGAAAGAAGGAGAGGGCAACCAGAGGGAGGATCTTTTGTTTTTAACGCGTTCAACGTAGATTTTTTGTGCTTAAATTGAGACCTAAGGAGGGTAGACGCCGAAGAGTCTAAGAAATCCATATCAGACTATATTCTTTGCTTCCCACGTCATGAAAATCAATCAGAGGCATGTTCTTCAATTATACAATTATTCAAAGTACTGTATAACGATCCAATTCCAATAATAGTTTTTATTCGGCGGATACCATGGATGTTTTAATCGAATGGTACTACATCGATGACTTTAATAAGGCAAAATCCTGGTAGTGTATATTGTCAGTATAGTTCGATAAATTCCCCATTACGAAATGATACATATCGCAACTGAAAGAATAGAAAGGCATTTTCCAAGCAGACTCCCTTTTATCTGTAGAGTGGAATTAATAGCGGAATTATGCGGGTGGAAATCTTCAACTTTCCTGAAAGCGAATTTTCATGTTAATGCTTGGGGGAATGGCCCCGAAAATTCAGTGGATGTCATGGAACTCGGGACTTCTTAGTGGTTCAAGATGGCTATGGCCACTATGAAAGGGTGATTGATAACACGGGGCTTTCCCGTATAGTGAAATCCAATTGAAACTCCTCGCTTTAGCCTCCTGAACTTGTTATTCAGGCATTTAGGGGGGCGAGGGCATGGTAAGATTTATGTTCCAATCGTACTCTGATTTTAATCTAAGTGAAAGCAACGTTGTGATGTTGAGAATAAACCGCGAAAATTTTAACCGCAGCGTATTGTACCATTTTCTCCAGAACATTTCCTTTCTTCCAGCAAGGATAAGGGCTTTACTTTGCACTCTGAGATTCGTAACTTAAAACCCTTGAATAAACAGATATAAAAAATAGCTATGTGACTAGGAATTGAACCCAGGTCTCTCTTTCCGGACAGGTATTCAACCCGGAAAGTGAAAGACCTGCCTTCGAGACCCAGTCATCTCGCTATTTTTCATACCTGTTTATCCTTGGGAAGGGAAATAATGTTAGTCATTAGTGATGTGATTCTAAGTTTAGATTGATGATGCGCAGAGAGAGATATATATGAAGGAAATGTAACACTCTGAAATACTTTTTTTTCCGTGCAGCGAAAGTAAGTCTCGTTATTTCAGTAAAAACGACCAAAATATCCAAGAGCGATATCATGACATCTTTGTTATCCTAAAATGCTCGGGAACTCGCTCATGCTCTCAGAGCGAATCATATCGATGCATATCTTTAATTACCGACATCCCTAAAAGATGCTCAGCTTTAGGTCTGCCAAATTTATGTACGATAAAAATATTATTTAGTAAGTTGGTAAAAGAAGATTTCACTCCATCTGATGAAATTTAAATAAATTTTAAACCGAATCGTGCCGAGGTAATATGTTGTCTAAGGTAGTGCCTTTCATTTCCAAATCATTTTGCTCGAATTTAGTCGAAATTACTAAGAAGTGATCTGTAGCAATATTCACCAATTTATCAAGTTTCAAAGATACAATTACTTCAATATTAATTTCATTATTGCTTTAAAGTGGATGCTTCGCTGCTATACCCTTCAACACGGCTCTGCTCAGGAGTATAAAAAATCCTAACCATCAAAGTCGTTCATCTCTCTAAACTGTTCGACAGATCGACATTTTAAGTCCTAATTGCTGAGTATAATCAGGGGAAATAATAAAGAGACAGCGGTGTCACGTCAAAGAAAGTCTATCATATTTCATGACGCTAGCCAGGGAAGTGTATTCAGAGTATTTTTTACTCCCAAAGCCGGAGCAATAAACCGAGCTCCAGTAACGGTCCAGTGAGAGGCGTTTCGTTTTGGTAAGAATTTCTGTAAAGTAAATCGGTAAGCGTTTCTAAGATCATTCATGACGTAGGATGGAATCGTCAGGAGAAACAAAACCAAAACTACTTTAAATTTGTTTAGTGACTGATAAAAACATGGAAAACTTGTACACTTCCTCATAATGTTATTTTATTATAGAATTAACAAGATGACACTTCATGAATAAGAAACGGTGTTTTTATTAATAATCCTGATTTTCATTTTCGAACGCGATTTGTCCATTAATCGCTAAGAAATGTTAATTTTTTTATCGGAAATTTCAGAGATTGCACAATCTCGGAAGAAGTAGTAGATATTACGGTTCCAGTCTACCACAGGTGCCGATGAAGTATTGCGAGGAAAATTAGTAGTAGTAGTAGTAGTAGTGTTAAAAGTGCTTCGACAGCTTAGGTCATTTCGCACATGGTCTCCCACCGGGAATCGAACCCGGGACCGCTTTCACCGAAGTCGAACGCGTTGCCCACTTGGCTATCCGGGAGACGCGAGGAAAATTAGTACTATACGCTAGTCTCTTAATAATTTATTGGCTTGGCTTTAACCGCACGGTGGGTTGGAATCGAAAAAAAGTCTATTCCGTAGGATGAAATGAGAGTGGAACTTGAATACTCGTATAGTTATGCTAAAAACATTAATTAACGTGGTCCTAAGATTTACTCTCGTAATATCCATGCGTTTAAAAGATACAGGTTGTAAAACTTTCAATTTCAAAGAAGAGGATATATTCCGACTTTTTAAAGGAACAAATTCTTTTAGATGTGGTGGTTATTGAGGGAAATTACTATTGAGAATGCTTCCTTCTTGGATATTTAATATCAAAATCGTTTGTTAAACGAAAGAATAATTCAGATTTTTCAGTTTTAGCATATTTTGTATTCATTACGGTTACATTTAGATATAGTTAAATAAAGGCCAAAATTAATTTTTAAAGAGCGTATGTAGTACCTAAGGAAATCACTGCACGTGAGGTTTACGTCTCCATGACTGTCAGGCCTTTTTCAATTACGACGTAAAGTTACTAAAAGAACGTATCTAGGAAAAAATAAGGGTCTTGTTTTGCTTACTGACAATTGTTATTTAAAATGCGCGTATAAGCTTTTTGTGTAATAGGTGCATTTTAAACAATCTTGTACCATATATATTTTAAGTAATGATTTGATATCTTAAGCAGTAGCTGAAGAGGAAGACGCCGATGTTAACTCGAGGGCAAATAATTGCTAAATACCAGCATTCGTAAAAGTTTTTCACGAAACGTAAAAAACCACCATCCATCCAGTCTCTTTTTCTATCCTACCTTTGTCATTCATTTCCCCTCTGTTTTTTCTTGTAATTATCATGTGAGTGCACGGGGTGGGGGGGGGGGGTGGATAGTTTTTACAAATATTTCATTCAGAACCAAATTCTCAAGGATTTTATTAATAAATATGTGTTCATACGTTTAAAATATATCTTTACCGGAAATACTTTCTAATGACGAAAATTAGTTATTTCACATGACATCGTAAATTGGAGGGATTTCAAAAGAATATCAGTTACAATCCATAAGTTCAGCCCCCCCCAAGCTAAAATTCTGGATGCGCCCCTGACAGTAAATGTTTAAATAAGCAATAATTAGTCTTCTTTTTTGTGTTTTATTACTTTCTACGATCGATTACTTTCTACGAAGTCTTATTTATTTTGAACCTCAGCTGATTCTTTCTGAGAAAACTACTAAAAAATTAACCATCCCATCAGGAGTAATGCTTGAAATCCATTTTTAATTCAGAAAATGATTTACAACTTTGGAAGAAGAAGATCCAGGTTAGCTGGTTCGAAGTAAAACTTGTCAGGGTTTCCATTGCTCATTGGAATTAAGATAACAGAGTTTTAAGTTTTATTGCAAAATTCCTCTATCTTTTCTTTGTTAATATGATACAGAATTAAACCACAAAAAACTAAGGTTTAGCACACTGCAGTTTGTCTTACTAGGAGAGTGTTCTATGGAAGAAAAAAAGAAGAAGCAGAACGTCAAATTCACCCAATCTTTTCTCGAAAGATTGATTTCTAATTTATCACTTTTTGAGGTGAAGATTGCACTTATGGGGAAAGCACGAATTTGGAAATTTCATTTTCAGATGAGAGAAAAAAATCATAAATATGGAGAAAGGTTACGAATTAAGAGAGTGTTAATTTCAAACTAATTAATTATTTAATTTCATATTCTTATCTCATAAGCTTTACTCTTAATTTTTACGTCATTCAAAAAGTTAGACTTCAATTCCTGAAAAGTACTTTTAGTGCACTCCTTTTGGGACGCCGTAGAGATCTACCTAACGGGAAAAACGTTTAGGGAGGTAAGACGGTCTGACATTGGTGACTTCAACGTTAGTGATTTTAACGCGCGGATACCATCAAAGGTCAACCTTACAATTAAATAAACGCTGCGCCAATC
The DNA here is from genome assembly GCA_000376725.2 of Ladona fulva. Lineage (NCBI taxonomy): Eukaryota > Metazoa > Arthropoda > Insecta > Odonata > Libellulidae > Ladona > Ladona fulva. The sequence continues at coordinate 338,266 of KZ308543.1, forward strand.
ATTAGAGCTATCGATTTATCCTGAGGTACTCACGATGGCTATCGGAGAGAGCAGCAGAAGAGCCCGGCGGTGCATCCTTGTTAGACTGTGGGCGTGTACTGGAGCGCACCAATATATGGGCCCACCCTAAGTCCTTCGCTTATCGCGCCGCAGACGCGCCCGCATCGTGACACCATTGAAGGCGACTGCTAGCTCCTTCCTCGCGCGCCGCTGCCAGAGGACGCCATCTGGCTTTCTACCAATTTCTAACGCCGCCTCTTCCGGTGTTACGTGTGCAGACGGTGGTCTGCCCTCGAGGGCGTACTATATGCGCTCGCGGTGCCCGAGGGAAAGTACTTGGGGATGGCAACAAGGCATTCACTTGTCACATCGATCTACTTTTTTATGAAAAAGCGTTGTCAGGCGAACAATGGATATGCGGCACGACCATTCGCAACTCCCAGCGTGCACCGCTGACGGTTTAGGTTTATTATGGTAATAAAATAATGAAAGAAACGAACTTTTCTGTTCTTCTGTAAAAGTATTTATTCCTATAAAACTCTTCGGTGAGTTAAATTTTTCCCTAGTAGCATTACCTAGGAATTGTGAATTGTTTTAAATTCAATTAAGTATTATCTCATCACGATAACTCTTTCACATAAGAATCATTACCAAAAGAATTCCGTAAAATTATTACTGGGGCAGTTTCCAAAAATAATAATTGGTGTCGAACCGTTTACGATACCATCAAGCCTCTGTGGAAAGATTCTTGGCAATAACCAAGGAGCGTGATGGTTATCGAAAATCAGTCGTGATTTTATGGCTCTTAATTGTGGAGATTTTATCAGTGAATGTTACATCAAAAATGGTTGTTTAAGTTGAATTAAATTTCATGTAATTTGTACTTCAATTATGCCTCCCGAGTACTTCAGTTATCACTGAATATTGCTATCAATTCCTCCTGGCACGACTTTGTGGTAGGTCCTCTGAACGTTAAACAATGAAATAATGAAACATTTACCCGTAAAATGATAACATGATAAATAGATGTTTTATCGTTTAATTGATTTGCTTTCAAATTGGAATTAAAATGACAAATAATAATTTATGAAATAGTAATTTATTTAATCCATTTACTTTTAATTTTGTTTTAAAGTACATAATAGTAAGGGTCTTTGTGCTCAAAGCGACCACAAATCGATGCTCGGATTGAGTTCTGTCGATTAAGCAAAATTAGTTTCAAAACAAACATTAATAAACATTGATCAATGCACAACTATTTAAATACCGGGATATTAAAGGACACTCCGCTTCTATTTGTTCAACAACAACTTTAATATTCATAATCAACATTTATCGCAGATTCATTGCAATCATTCATTGTAGATTATTCAAAATTCATTGCAGCATTGAATTCTCAGAAAAACAGCTGAAGAAGGAACCATATTATTCGCTCAATTTTTAATCTGAGCGACGTTGCTCTACACATCAAATGTACAGACCTAAAATAGAAAACCAAAATATTCTGATCGCCAAACATTAAATGCCTAAATTCCTCTTTTCGATTTCTAAAGTTTGTTGCGTCACTTTCTCGCGATGATATAATGGAGATTAAAATCAGTGCATCCAAGAAATTGTATTTTTTTGCAACCTTAAATACCCTCCTGTGCATTCTGTGTAAAAACGCGTTCTTAAATTTTTCTTCGGAACGAAAAAATGCCAGTGTCGCTTCGTAATTTTTGTAACCTGAATATCCTCTGGAAGGAGTTTACAAGGAAGAATTCACCGCGACGAAACGTCCGAAATCATCCGTGCGTGAAATAAGCGTTTTTATGAATGTAGATATGATTTCCAAAAGTGATGCTTTCACTTCACCAAGGTAACTAAGGAATGAAATTTCGTCTAATTTCCGTAGCGGAATTCACTCATTGGTTAAAGGCCGCCGAAAATCAGCCTCGAATTAATATTTTTAATGCTACCCGCGTGCGAGAGATTATCTTAAATTACGTCAAACGTTTCCAAAAATTACTTGTATTTTGAGAAAACATATATGTATTCTGAGAATTTCGGAAGTAACCTCCAAACCGTCCGTAATAAAGTAATAAAGTGTTTTCAAATTAATTGCTTTATTTGGCGCAATCTTAATTTTTTCATAAAGTTAAAGAATGAGGTCAATTCTCGCCTGTAATCAGTCACTTTTTACATATATGCTGTTGTAAAAGAATAATTAGTTTTTGTTTAGTTCTCTAGTCGTTCGATTTGAGCAGAGTCACGAAATATTTCAGCTTCTTCGACTGGAAACATTGGTACAACATTGGTAGGATTAAAATAAACGAAAATCGATAGGATGAAAATAAACGAATATCGAAAGACTTCACCTTCTCTAATCTAAATATTGAGTGGAGAAAACTTTCCCCAATGATTTCGCACGGAGATGCAGAGTTTAGAAGAAGATGCATCAAAAAACCTCCCTCTGTCATACATCTACATCTACATAAATATGTACCCTGCAAGCCGCCTTACGGCGTGTGGCAGGGGGTGAAAACACCGGGCGTTCGGACTATTTTTTTAGCTTATTATCATCATGTATAGTTCGCGGACAGAATGAATTCTTAAAACGACTCGTCCTAGCATCTATTTCTCTTATTTGCGCTCATTGTCGGATCGCCCAAGGTAGCAGGGGGGTCTCATAATATCTACTATATCTTCCGCAAATGTACTTTCCCTAAATTTATCGAGAAATCGCAATCTAGCTTCTAGTCTCCTATCTTTTAAGGATTCCCAACCTGCATCTGACAGCATTTTGGTAACGCTTGCTT
>KZ308543.1:342714-353331 GCA_000376725.2 Ladona fulva
ACTATGGACCACATCCACACGCTGCAAGAAATAATCAGCAGAATGAACGAATACGAGATGCCACTAGTACTCTGCTTCGTGGACTATGCCCAGGCCACTCGGTACTCGGTACTTACTACTCGGTAAGTACTTCCTCTACCCTGGAAGCACTGGGGAAACAAGGGATATATGACAAGTACATCCAACTTTTACGCAGCATCTACAAGGACGCCACGGTCTCTGTAATGCTGCACGAAGAAACAGAAGAATTCCGGATTGAGAAGGGAGTGAGACAAGGCAACTGCCTTTCACCTATTCTTTTTACAGCCGTTCTGGAAGAAGTTTTTAAAACCTTAGACTGAGAGGAAAGAGGCATAGGGATCAATGGAGAGCACATCAGTCATTTGCGTTTCGCAGATGATATAGTACTCTTCGCAACCGACGGTAAAGATCTAGCATCAAGACTTCAGGATCTGAACGCGGCGGGGTAGAAAATAGGACTCAGGATAAACTTATCGAAAACTAAGGTAATGTATAATTCTTTTGCAGCACAAGTACCAATCCTACTACAAGAGGTACCCCTTGATGTTTGTTCAGAGTACACTTACCTGGGGCAACTGGTTATGACAGGAGAGAAAAACAGGATTAATGAAGTGAATCGAAGAATAAAACTAGGATGGAGTGCTCTCGGAAGGAACAACCATATTCTGAAGTCAAAAATGCCAATGGTCTTGAAGAGAAAGGTCTTCAACCAATGCATTCTACCAGTTTTGACGTATGGAACGTATGGACTTGGGTGTTAAATGCAGCAATAACCCAGCGACTTCAGACTACATAAAGAAGTATGGAACGATGTATGCTTGGAATCACAAGAAGAGACAGGAAACGAAACACCTGGGTTAGGAAGATGACAGGAGTGACAGACATCATAGATAAGGTAAGATCACTGAAATGGATGTGGGCAGGCCAAGCTGCGAGAAGAAACGACAACCGATGGACATCAGCAGTTCTGAACTGGATACCAAGAGATGTGAAGAGACCAAGAAGAAGACCAAGGGACCGATGGAACAGAGACATCAATCAGTATTTAGGGGTAACATGGCAAGGAGAAGCTCAGAGTAGAGAGAATTGGGGAAGCGCTTGGGGAGGCCTACATCCGACTTCGGAGTGAAAATTGATGATGATGATGATGGCATAAGTTCTTATGCCCGCAGTTGTCATCTGTATTGTTAATGGGTTAAATGTCCCCAATTAATACCTCGTAAGTTACTTCTTGGTTATAAATTCATCCTTTATATCGAATTTAGTCGAAAACTTCTATATATTCGTATACTCCTTTCCCCAGGTCCATATTTCTCATACTTAAAGCAAAACACACAGTATTTTATTGTTATCTTTTTCGATAGGTCATTGCGTCACAGAGAGTAAGATTTTCCTCATTAATTCAGATTAGTCAATGCAACTTTAACCTTCTTCAGGTATTCCTAGTGATAATCTCTGACATGTAAGAGTCAGAAAAATAAAGGTTCTGTCGAGATATCGCTGAAACCAGCCGACCATCGTTTCAAAGTTACATCACAGGAATCATTCGAGTCCTAATTGTTTGCTACGGATTTCAAATAATGAGATTAATTGACTTAAAAATTAATGTAAGAAGTTCCCAGCATAGTTTTAAATATACAGTGTTTCCTCGGATATCCGTTAACTCAACTGACGAATTCTTCAAATAACGACGACTTTTTTCTCCGTTTGTAGGACTTGACTAACGAATTAATCAATCCTTGCGTAATCCTTGCCTGTATGAACAAATGATGAATACAATCTATCTAATACTAAATCTACTCTACTGCCCGTTCATTTTTGTGTGTAAAATAGTGTGGTAGCTTTTAGGCAATTTTTTCGTGTTTATTTTAGGATACGGGAAATTTCGTTGCAGACAGAATAATATTGATTTTTCTGTCTTTCTATTGTTCGAAGAGCCTGTTATTGAAACCCACATGGATGAATCATCTTCTATCATCATTTGTATACCAAAATTACCATATACGAGTATAACGGAGCCTTGGGAAAAATCAAATTGAATTCGTTAAAATATGCGTTAACAAATAGTACACATTCATTTAAAGAATCTTACATAAATGTAAATATTTTTCAAGTAATAAGTACTGTTATTAATAATCCAAAACCTCAATCCGCGTGCCTATTAAATTGCCACAAACTTTAAATGGTCACAATATGTTTCACGTAGTAATGCAGGTGTGACTAATAGATTCTGATAGAGTTTGTCCCAGTTTTGACTGCGTATGTTTTCCGAAATATCTCTTCAAAGGCCTGCGTAAGCAAAACACAGCTTTCGATGTCCTTTTTTCGGAGAAAAGGCGCCCAGAAAAACGTCACGATGAATCCATTGCCACACATGACGCAATACTACAAGGACTACTCAGAATTCAGGATTAGTTTCGCGTTAGAATTTTGAAACCGTGTAAAATGTGGGACTAACAGCAAAATTTGACATCGGTCATGATCATAGACCTAAAACATTGACGAATTTATCCTTTTTAAGTACATACATACAAGTGCAGGTAAGGTTGATGACAAACTATTCTCTCACATAATTTCGTCTGAAACTATAGTTATGGAATGGCACGGACTTTTCATGAGCGGTCCAGTTCAACCCCGCGGATTTTAGAGTTACTTTCTCATCGGCTGCATTAGTTTAAGAGTACGTTAAATATTTAAAATGAGAATAAATATACAACGTCATTTTATTAATTTTCTACGATGTGAGGCGATAATAAGAGAACATTTTGTTTTTTTTTGCTTATGTTTTGTTAATAATTGTATATATTAAGGAACGTTACCAATTGTAGAACTATTGTTTCTTATTCGTAGCAATTATATGTTTGATTGTTTATTTGAAGATGTTCTGTATGGAGCAGTTACCACTAAGCAAATTCAGCCCATTTTTAATCTTTCAGCTATAGAGATGTCCGCAGAACGTAAAATAAGGGGGCATTCAAGTTTGATTATTATTAAAGAATATAATCTTTCCATTGAAGATTTTGCTGTCTTTTATCAAGTCCTAGGAAGTAGCGTATCTTTCAGTTCACAAATTTTAACAACAGAGTTGGAGAAATCTGATTGATAGAGGGGCACATTATTTCTTTCACGCTCTCACATATTGGCAATTTTTACGCTTTTTACGCTAACTTTTAATGTTTGATGTGATTCTGAAAAAGATTTTCAACAACTTTCAGTAAATAGTTCACGAGTACTCATCGTTATAACTGTCAGTAGAAACTTAAAAAATCAAAGAAATGTTACCGAATGAATCAAGGTCAATTTTTCGGTCACTGGTCAACCTTACTATGATGATTTTTGAGTACTTCAATTCTGGTCTAGATTCTGGAATCTGGAGTCTGTGTAATATGAGTCAGTGATACATTGGCAAACAGGAAACTCTGTTGACGAAATTTTTGGTAAAAGCAGATTCTGGATATACCTATTATAGATTATGTACAACTGACTGTAACAGCTTATTGGCAGCGTTTCTTTTTAATTTTTATTATATATTTAAGTTACCCCTGTCCAATTAAAAAAAATGCCTAATATTGTGATTCAAGACAATTCTTAGTCTGAAGAACGCACCCTATATCAATATACAATTTGATCATGGCAATTCATATAGTGTGGCATAAAAGGTGGGGCGGGTTAACGATAGGTGAAGAAAATGGCGATTAGCGGGGAATATTAGGGCACATGAACCGACCGAAAGGTAGAAAAGTTATGATACTGAATCATACAGTAGCTTGCTGTACCTAAAAATGTTCTGAAGGTAATCCGTCACTTTGAGGACCTCTTGTAATTGCAGCGGAAATTTTTTAACTTTTATTGATCCCTTGAGGTCTCAATAAATTTATTATTAAAATATCCATGCAAGTTTTTCTATTCCTGAAGTGTGTATTAATATTTTGGCGGACTCAGTTCGTGCTTGGATTTAGCAGAGAGAATATATAAAAAATATATTTATACTCGAAAGCGATTCGATGAAACGAGACTTATTTTTACCCGAATATATATGATTTATCCTCATTTAATTGTGGTCAACCGCCAGTAAATCTTCAGTAAATTTATTTTAATTTAATATTTGCATTCATCGAACGCCACTAAGCGGCGAAAGCGAAGAGACAGGTCTATCGAGGAAAATTATCTCTATTTTATATGTCATCCCGGAAGGGTATTTCGGAGCAACATTTCCAACTATTATTTCGAGAAATCGTTCGTGGTGGAGTGAAATTCACGTCTGCTTCGAATGGGGATTTTCATCCTCCGCACTTCCTCATTCGAGTCACATTCAGCCCTTGCTCTCGAGTTCCAGCATCTCTCAGGTACGCACTCACACTGACATACTCGCTTTTGATACAGAGTTCGAGATAAAACTTTCCCGTATGCTTGTAAAACGATTCTGCGAAGGAGAGTTCGATTAACGGCGTCGAAAGAGCCATTTAGCTGTTCAACGTCTACGTTCACAGACCAATTGGACGTTTAATTATGGAAAAAGTACGGGAGGACAACAACATCGCAAGAGGTACGGAATTATGGGTCTTCCTGGTCATGTGTGTGCTGTCATTATCATTAAATTGCCTGCTATGGAAACTCGTTCAAAAGTTTCTTGAATCCAACTCATAATCAAGCCATACACGTAAAGTGGGTAATACAGTAGATACTAAGTACCTGAGGGAAATGAAATAGCCACCTGAAATACCTCCATCACATCTTCTCAGAAGCACGGTAATTAAATAATTTCCGGGCTCCCGGATAGCCAAGTGGATATCATTTTGTATTGGGTGAAAGCGGTCCCGGTTTCGTTTCTCGGAGAGATAAGCTCAGTAGTCGAGGTACTTTTAACAATTCTACTGCTATTGAATGATTTCCGTATCGCGCATGGCTTCTACCATTTCCACTATAAATAATCGAGCTGGTTTATTAAGTCAATTCTTTCAATTTGATATGATCAAATTTTCTAAGTTATTAATAAACGTAGGAACTACGTAGAGTTAAAATTGAAAATTGATTTAATAAAATAATAGTCTAAATATTTATACAAAATTGGCCTGAAGAATTTTTTTGCAGTTCTTCCTAAAGGAGGGAAAAAATTCAGTGGTTCCAACTCTAAATTCTGTAATATCCTGCAAAATAATCTCTTCGAAGTAGTCCTTTCCCACCTGTGAACGAAAATCTTACTGTTACTTATTGACGTAGTTTAATATTTTACGTAGGTATGCCAAAATGAAATCTCGTCAATTAATTTTGTTCCACCAATTTAGTAGTAAATGAATTTTTAATCAATCTCCTGCTTTTTAAATTGTACTTTTTTCGGATGTAGGGGAATTACTAATGAATCCCTGAATGGCATTTCATTGAGGCGACGCTCATTCTTATAACGTTTACATTTAAGGTTTGTTTGTGACTTCAAAAACAGTTTCTCCTTGAGAGTCCACGCAGTCCCTGGGCTAAACACCCTTTTGAAAGCAGTTAGAGGCAAGGAGTTGTGGCATTCGTCATCATTGGCGATATGTCAAGCAGGTAGCGAACCCATTTTATGCAAGCAAGATATTTCTTCTCTTTTAAAAGGCATTGTTGTCCCTACCGGTAAATCTGCCCTCTGACGGATAATTGACGCAAAAATGCCTACTCTCTGTCGAGCAGTTGGCTTACGAGGAGTAACTGTGAGGGTCAAGGAAACTTTTTCATAGACTATCCATAAGATAAACTACGAATAATTATGGGAGTGCTTGGAATCCACACATCTCGCTGCTTGAAATCTCGTTCATTTCCCAGAACAAGAATACTCTTTTGTGAATTGTAGAACACGGCAATGTTCTTGTATCTTTAATGAAGGCATTATGCTGTGAGGAGGCAGAGGTCAACGATGGCTGCATGACTACTGCTAACGAAGACAGCTTTCGTACCCTCAATTACTTACCGTTTTCAGTAAGTAATACTTTCATTTACGTATCCCAAGTTGGCTACAGAATAGGAAACATCTCATCGGAGAGTTATTCCAGACTCGCCTTTGCGTTGAATGCCTCAGTGTCTTACGAAATGTTTCTGCAATTCGTTTTTATTTAGGGTAAGATATACTTATTTATTTTTAATCATAGTATGTGATTCATATGTTGGGCTAATATAAATTCGATGGTCCTTTACCATTTGAAGAAGTGTTTTCGTTTGACTTTTGGTACAAGTTTACATGTTTAATTCCATATCACAACCAGTTCATTGCTTGGCAATATGGATGCTGCTGAGGCATGAGCGATAGTGAATGATGTGATTCGTCCTGGTCACCCTCTATCTATACCTGTATAAAGTGATACAGGGTAATTGTACTGCACTTATGCAGACTTTTTCTATATATTTCATTTTGACTTTCGTATGTACTATTTCTAGCATTCCGGCTGAGTGAGGAAACTTCATTCCTCATCTTGCTTTGTTTCTTCATTTCTCCTTCGAATTTTTTTGCAGACAGTGGATAAGATGAATTCCAACCAGGGGTGCTATGCCCTATCTTTCCGATACGCACGGAATTGGGTTTTGATCGGAATTTTCGGCCATCCTGGCAGTTTTTACGACTGGAATCTCATTTGGTATGCTCTAACTCANCTGCCCTGGGGTACGCCTGAGGTAACTTTGACTCTGTTTGAAGTAACGCCATCGAGTACCACTTGTTGTTCTCTATCGCAGAGAAAATCTTTGACCCAGTCAATTACCTCCTTATTAATTCCAGCAAATTTTAATTTGTAAATTAATCTGTTGTGTGGAACTCTATCGAACGCATTCTTAAAATCTAGGAAAACAGCATCCACTTGCTGTCCACATCCAATATCGTGGACGAATAGCGCAAGTTGAGTTTCGCATGACCGGGACTTTCTAAAGCCGTGTTGGTTCTTATTGAAATAATTAACGCTATCTAAAAACTTCATTAGTGAGCTAACAACGATGTGATCCATTACTTTTCCTGTCAGTGAAGTTAACGAGATGGGCCTATAATTACCTGGGTCATCCTTTAATCCTTTTTTATAGTCATACATAATAATGGGTAATAACAAAAAGCAAGGTATCAAAAGCGACGGAATTCGTTCGTGCATGAAGTTAAATAATATTTTATCCCTTACAATGAAGGGAGAAAATATTATTTAACTTCATACAGGTACATTCACTACAGGTACTACATACGTTATTTTTCTACTTCTACATACGTTCTTTAACGAAAGAATTGTGCAAGAGGCTATAGAGAACAGCAAGAGCATGAAGAGGGTCAGACAACGCCTAGCAATGGGAAAGAAACAAATCTTGGTCGTCCAGAAAGAAGATGGCACAACAACTTCCAATAGACAAGCAATACTGAGGGTAGTAACAGAATACTTCACCAACTTATTCAAGAAGACAGAAACCTAGAAGAAACACAAAACTCAGAAAATCCCCCCTCTATTCTCCCAGAAGAAGTAACAGAGGCCATCAAGAAGATGAAGAATGGAAAGGCAGGAGAAGCTGATGGAGTATTAGCAGAATATCTGAAACTTGGTGTTACAGAAATTTCTCCTGTCCTAGCGCAGTTATTCACTAATTGCCTTAGACAAGGGAGAATTCCGAAGGAATGGAACCATGCAAAGATTGTCCTTTTGCACAAGAAAGGAAGCAAGGAAGATTTGAAGAACTACCGCCCCATCAGCCTCCTTCCTGTTATTTACAAAACGTTCATGAGAGTAATAGCTGCACGTCTGAAGACGTCCCTGGCAGCTGCCCAGCCCAGAGAACAAGCTGGATTTCGCAAGGGATTCAGCACTATGGACCACATCCACACGCTGCAAGAAATTATCAGCAAAATGAACGAATACGAGATGCCACTAGTACTCTGCTTCGTGGATTATGCCCAGGCCTTTGACTCGGTAAGTACCTCCTCCACACTGGAGGCACTGGGGAAACAAGGGATAGATACAAAGTACATCCAACTTCTACGCAGCATCTACAAGGACGCCACAGCCTCTGTAATGCTGCATGAAGAAACAGAGGAATTCCGGATTGAGAAGGGAGTGAGACAAGGCGACTGCCTTTCACCAATTCTTTTTACAGCCGTTCTGGAAGAAGTCTTTAAAACCTTAGACTGGGAGGAAAGAGGCCTACGGATCAATGGAGAGCACATCAGTCATTTGCGTTTCGCAGATGATATAGTACTCTTCGCAACCAACGGTGAAGATCTAGCATCAAGACTTCAAGAACTGAACGCGGCTGGGCAGAAAATAGGACTCAGGATAAACTTATCGAAAACTAAGGTAATGTATAATTCTTTTGCAGCACAAGTACCAATCCTACTACAAGAGGTACCCCTTGATGTTTGTTCAGAGTACACTTACCTGGGACAACTGGTTACGACAGGAGAGAAAAACAGGATTAATGAAGTGAATCGAAGAATAAAACTAGGATGGAGTGCTCTCGGAAGGAACAACCATATTCTGAAGTCAAAAATGCCAATGGTCTTGAAGAGAAAGGTCTTCAACCAATGCATTCTACCAGTTTTGACGTATGGAACGTATGGACTTGGGTGTTAAATGCAGCAATAACCCAGCGACTTCAGACTACATAAAGAAGTATGGAACGATGTATGCTTGGAATCACGATAAGAGACAGGAATCGCAACACCTGGGTTAGGAAGATGACAGGAGTGACAGACATCATAGATAAGGTAAGATCACTGAAATGGATGTGGGCAGGCCAAGCTGCGAGAAGAAACGACAACCGATGGACATCAGCAGTTCTGAACTGGATACCAAGAGATGTGAAGAGACCAAGAAGAAGACCAAGGGACCGATGGAACAGAGACATCAATCAGTATTTAGGGGTAACATGGCAAGGAGAAGCTCAGAGTAGAGAGAATTGGGGAAGCGCTTGGGGAGGCCTACATCCGACTTCGGAGTGAAAATTGATGATGATGATGGCATAAGTTCTTATGCCCGCAGTTGTCATCTGTATTGTTAATGGGTTAAATGTCCCCAATTAATACCTCGTAAGTTACTTCTTGGTTATAAATTCATCCTTTATATCGAATTTAGTCGAAAACTTCTATATATTCGTATACTCCTTTCCCCAGGCCCATATTTCTCATACTTAAAGCAAAACACACAGTATTTTATTGTTATCTTTTTCGATAGGTCATTGCGTCACAGAGAGTAAGATTTTCCTCATTAATTCAGATTAGTCAATGCAAATTTAACCTTCTTCAGGTATTCCTAGTGATAATCTCTGACATGTAAGAGTCAGAAAAATAAAGGTTCTGTCGAGATATCGCTGAAACCAGCCGACCATCGTTTCAAAGTTACATCACAGGAATCATTCGAGTCCTAATTGTTTGCTACGGATTTCAAATAATGAGATTAATTGACTTAAAAATTAATGTAAGAAGTTCCCAGCATAGTTTTAAATATACAGTGTTTCCTCGGATATCCGTTAACTCAACTGACGAATTCTTCAAATAACGACGACTTTTTTCTCCGTTTGTAGGACTTGACTAACGAATTAATCAATCCTTGCGTAATCCTTGCCTGTATGAACAAATGATGAATACAATCTATCTAATACTAAATCTACTCTACTGCCCGTTCATTTTTGTGTGTAAAATAGTGTGGTAGCTTTTAGGCAATTTTTTCGTGTTTATTTTAGGATACGGGAAATTTCGTTGCAGACAGAATAATATTGATTTTTCTGTCTTTCTATTGTTCGAAGAGCCTGTTATTGAAACCCACATGGATGAATCATCTTCTATCATCATTTGTATACCAAAATTACCATATACGAGTATAACGGAGCCTTGGGAAAAATCAAATTGAATTCGTTAAAATATGCGTTAACAAATAGTACACATTCATTTAAAGAATCTTACATAAATGTAAATATTTTTCAAGTAATAAGTACTGTTATTAATAATCCAAAACCTCAATCCGCGTGCCTATTAAATTGCCACAAACTTTAAATGGTCACAATATGTTTCACGTAGTAATGCAGGTGTGACTAATAGATTCTGATAGAGTTTGTCCCAGTTTTGACTGCGTATGTTTTCCGAAATATCTCTTCAAAGGCCTGCGTAAGCAAAACACAGCTTTCGATGTCCTTTTTTCGGAGAAAAGGCGCCCAGAAAAACGTCACGATGAATCCATTGCCACACATGACGCAATACTACAAGGACTACTCAGAATTCAGGATTAGTTTCGCGTTAGAATTTTGAAACCGTGTAAAATGTGGGACTAACAGCAAAATTTGACATCGGTCATGATCATAGACCTAAAACATTGACGAATTTATCCTTTTTAAGTACATACAAGTGCAGGTAAGGTTGATGACAAACTATTCTCTCACATCATTTCGTCTGCAATGGGAAAGAAACAAATCTTGGTCGTCCAGAAAGAAGATGGCACAACAACTTCCAATAGACAAGCAATACTGAGGGTAGTAACAGAATACTTCACCAACTTATTCAAGAAGACAGAAACCTAGAAGAAACACAAAACTCAGAAAATCCCCCCTCTATTCTCCCAGAAGAAGTAACAGAGGCCATCAAGAAGATGAAGAATGGAAAGGCAGGAG
>KZ308543.1:354227-366981 GCA_000376725.2 Ladona fulva
TCGCAACGATCGTAAGCGAAAGGAGATCGGGCATACCCATTGTCACGGAATTCTAATTCCGGTCGTTACGGAGAGGCTTCTTCGGAATTCTGGGATTACTCATTCCGTTCGTTACGAAAAGATAGGGCATAGCACCCCAGGGCTGGGCAAACAGATTTTGCTTCCAGAAGTTTTCGGAAAGAGAGGTAGTTCCCAAAACCTCTCGCGGAAAAGTACTAAATGTTGAATTTCTTCGGGATTATTTATTCCGCTATTTCGTTGATTTAGTTCAATGATAATTGATACTTAAAAACAACCTTTAATGACTCAATTCACTTTCTAGTTCTAAACTCATTGCTATTTTTCAGGTTTGTAAGATGCGCCTTCGATGACGAGGTTGTCGTCGCTTATCAACAAGAGGAGCCGATTGAGCGAGGCGTTTTTTGGACCCTCCGACGGTCTAATCTGGACCTTTCACCGCTGGAGAGCAAACATCTCGGGCCCTTTTGAGGTCGTCTATTTCCCAAGATCTATAACGACGCCAAGTCGACCGCTAAAACATTGAGGATGTCAAAAAATTGGTGAGGCTCGTTTACTCAATAATTTGCAAAAGATTGTTAAGACATGGTGGCTCTCGATTACTCAAATGCTTCACCTTATATCTATTAGTGGAAAACCAAGTTTGATTAGGTTTTGCAAGCAAAGGTGGCGATCAATTACGATGTATTCCCTGCTGAGAAATGTACGAAAGTAGACATCCTGTGGTCTACAATAGCAGTAGTCTTCTTTTTGTCAAGTGTGAGGTTAAAAAAATTACAGAAGTTTAAAAAGCTTTTCAAATAATTAGAGGAATACTATATTTTCAGTGGGGTCTTTCGTTTTTACTAATAATTCTGAGGCTGATTATTTGTCTCTTTGGAAATCTGCGAGGTTGAAATCAAATTTAAATTTTTTGAACGAATTTATGCGAATTTGAAATTAGGCTCTAGGTGAGGGCCAGGGCCGGCAATCTACCAAAGATGCCCCGGGTGCAAATGTCCATGGGGTCCCCTCCTCCCTTCTTCTGCCCATATAATAGCATATAGTGAATAAATAATGATATTTGGCAGAATAACTTTTCTTGTTCATGAAGAAATTTCTTAACTTACGTAAGTGGATCGTTCATAGACTCGCCGCGTAGCTCGAATTTTGCACGAGTTTTTCCATACTTTATAATATTGCCTAAATAGAGCATCTCGTGTTTCTGGTTTACCGTGTCTCCCTCCCTTTTGTAGCTATTAGAATTCGCTTCGTAACTCCGGGCTCATGAACGTCGAACTTACGTAAGTCGGGTATTATGTTTATAATTTGCTCTTAAGCTAACAAAACTCTTTACAAAATGGGACCCCTCAAACTTGGGGGCCGGTTGTTAAAAGAATGTGCGAAAATTTTAGTTCCTTATTTGCAGAATTATTCGAACTCCAATCACGTGACAATAAGATACAAAGTCTCGTTATTTTCTTGAAATAGCACTTTAGAATTCTTATTCCTGGAATTCAGGAAGACATCCGTTGAGCACTCACGTTCTCTGATATAGTCATATGATATTTTTCGTATTATTCAATTAGTTTAGCATTTTCTGATAATTTGAAATAATGTTAATCTTATATAAACAGTCCAAACGTTATTGAAACTCCTATTTTCATCGCATTAAACGATTAATGGATAATGAATTAATGACAATTATAATGAAAGAGCCAAATAAAGAATTTCGCTTTCGCTAAAGACATGCTGCAGAAAAAGGCAGTTCTTCTGTAAACGAAATTCTTTTTGGAGTGCTCCTTGACGATTCAAATTTAGCTGCTTAACTGGATAGATCGAGGTTTAAATCTATTTGCAGCATGTTGGTGCATGCACCCCCTGCCACACGCCGAAAGGTGGCTAGCAGGGTATACACATAGACATAGACATAGACATAGACATGTTAGGAAATTATTCTTTATGAAAGAGTTATTCTTCCTGGACATTTTTATAGGAAGATAATTATTACATTTAATTTTAGTAATGCTTTGATCTATCAAGTTGACTCAAAAGAATATTTTCACGGCTTCTTGTGCAAGCAGAACTCATAAGAATACTTATTTTCTTGGTGGTTTTTGCTGTGGCATGAGACAAACGTTGCTTAACTTTGTTTGAATACGTTTAAGGGTTAAATAAAATATTTCAGCCCAAGTAACAGGGTTGTATTAATCATAAACGAGTAGGGATTTTATAGGAATAATAGTCATTCTAATAAATGTGATGTAATGAAAATTCTATTCATTAATTTATTATGCAATTCAACAGTATTTGAGATGTTCCTAAGATATTTAACTCTAGATGTTAATGTAAAGTTAAGTCATGATGATTACCATTGTACATACAAAGATTGTCAAAAACAAAAGAGACACCAAAATCAACCAGGAAAAACTGGAACATCGAAAAACTGAATCTCAAATATAGATCTGTCGAGTACCAATTGAGCATTGAGAGAAAACTGTTCGGTTACCTAGAAAATAAAAATAGAAATATTGATGACAAATGGAATGAATTAGAAACAATTATTAAGGAAGCGGCAGAAGAGGAAATTGGTGAACGAAGGAGGGAGAGGAATAGTGATTGGTTTGAAGAGGAATTTAATGATGCGATCCGGAACAAAAACCAAGCTCGAGGGATATAATAAGCAATAGAAAACAATATAAAAGATTAAGAAGAGTAGCAAATAAGGTGTGTAGAAGAAAGAAAACGGAAGCAATGCAAAAGCAGTTACAATAAATTGAAGAACTAAATGATCAACCAAATGAAATTAAATCTATAAGGAAAAGGAACACGGCTGTTGTAAGACATCTGAGTAAGATAAAAGCTCCAAATAGCCGTTGTTTGCTTGCAAAACTAACCGTTGGAGAGTTACCACCAGCGGGGGTTGGGTTACTCCGTGGTCGTGCTTGTAAACAAGTATTGTTCTCGATACGTATTTCGACAACTATGTTGCCATCTTCGGGAGAGATGCTCTGGTTGGGTTACTCCGTGGTCGTGCTTGTAAACAAGTATTGTTCTCGATACGTATTTCGACAACTATGTTGCCATCTTCGGGAGAGAAGAATAACTCTTCTTTCCCGAAGAAGTTATTCTTCTCTCCCGAAGATGGCAACATAGTTGTCGAAATACGTATCGAGAACAATACTTGTTTACAAGCACGACCACGGAGTAACCCAACCCCCGCTGGTGGGAACTCTCCAACGGTTAGTTTTGCAAGCAAACAACGGCTATTTGGAGCTTTTATCTTACTCAAATGAAATTAGAAAGTTCTACAAAGCTGTCAAAAGAATGACGAAGGAAGGATACACTGCGCAATTGGGCATGTATAGGGATAAAGAGGGAAAGGTACTTGGAGATAATGGCAAAATAGTGGAGAGATGGACAGAGTACTTTAGAGAGCTGCTGAATCATGAAGTGAATAAGGAAGAAAGGGAGGTGCATGAACCTCAGGACAAGCTTCAAGACGATCCAGGTGGGGAGGATTTTGAAGAGGCTATGCTGGAGGAAGTCGAAGTGGTTGTCAAGAACTTAGAAAACAATCGGTCACCTGGCGAAGATGCAATAGTCCCTGAACTTATTAAGAATGGTGGAAATCGTCTCATGAGATGCATACACGAATTAATTAGTGACATCTGGAGACAAGAAAGAATGCCCGAAAGATGGAAAATTGGCATCATATGTCATATATAAAAGAAAGGAGACAAAACAAAGGAGAAGAGAAGTGCACTATATTATGCTTTAGATGAATTAGGCATGCCTAGGAAGTTAATTAGATTGATCAGAATGACTATGCAGGAAACAGTGGCAAAGGTTAAAGTTTGTAAAAAATAGTCGGTGCCTTTCCATTCAATATGGGAGTAAAGCAAGAGGATGGCTTGTCTGCAACATTGTTCATCCTGACCCACCATTGGGCAGTAATGGGAATCGACCCTGGTGGAACAATATTTTATAGAAGCGGTCAAAAACTTGCATATGCAGATGATATTGACATAGAAGCCAGATCTGCAAGGATGCTGAATGAGATGTTTGGTCTATAAAAGGAAAAAGCAGGAAGAATAGGTCTGGAGGTAAACTGTGGAAAAACAAAATACATGTGTATGCCTACCTCCGAAGCTTGCAGACACCCTCATGTGTTAGATATCGATGGCGATAGATTTGAGGGTGTCTCTTCTTGTAAATGACTTGGAGCATTAGTGACTTCAGTAAGTGGTAGTATAAAAGACAGAATCGCAGCAGGCGACAGAGCGTATTTTGCAAACCTTAAACTATTGAGAAGTAGATTGATTAGAAGAAATGCAAAATATAAAATATATAAAACTTTAATTAGACCAGTTGTCACGTACGGGTGTGAATGTTGGACTTCACACCGTCGATGTGCATGCGCTTAGGTGTTTCGAAAGACGGACCTTACGCAAAATTTTTGGCCCTGTGCAAGAAAATGGAATTTTTCGAACACGCTGGAATGACAACCTCATTGGCGGCCAAGATATTGTGAGATTCATCAAATCAATGAGGCTTAGATGGATGGGACACTTGCTAAGAATGCCAGTAGAGAGAGTGACCAAGCGAGTATGGGAGGAAAGATTATTAAATGCATGAAGAAGAGGACGCCCACGTCTGAGATGGCCGGATGGAGTGGAGGCAGACCTGGCTGCTATGGGTGTACGAGAGTGGAGAGAGAAAACCATTATAAGAGAGGACTGGAGGATGATTGTAGAGAAGGTCAAAGGCGACAGAAGGCTGTAGCGCCAGAAGAAGATAGAGGAAGCTCAACAGAGTAACATAGATGCTAACAGAATCAAGTTTGGAAAGCATAGAGTAGAGGAGAGTTAGAAAATATTAGGTTTATTTCTTAAGGTACGTGATAATAACAATTTTCCGACCTCAGAGGAGTATGGAGAAGCTTCTAAAGGTACCGAAACTGAGAGTTAAAAACTTAGTAAGGTAGTGGTTGTTTATAATTGTGACATAGAATGTTAACTGACATCTTAGTCTTTTTACGTTAAATACTCGACCAAAAACATCATTACCAATATTACATTAAGATATAGAGACCGAAATTATATTAATAAAGTTAGAGAATATATAAGAAATTTGGTGGTGATAAAATTACTCGTTCTCAATTAGGGACGTTAGATACGTTCCTCTAAAAATAGGATTCCTAATAAAATCCTTCTTCTATTCGTCTTGACTAGCAATGGGCTCCTAGGCTAGTTAATAAATAAAATGACTCTTCGGATCATACGCTATTTAATGTAACATTAGTACAAATACAATAAACAAATGAAATATAAAGAAACATGGAACAGAAACATAGAAATCATAACAACATTGCTAATGCTGATACAAATTCAAAAGAAAATTCTATTTATAAAACAGCCAAAAAGAATTTCCTGAGAGCTCGCTCAACGGATAGCGTATTCGACCAGCAGTGGAATTTTAGGTTGGATTCCCGGCTATAGTTCTCGGACAAACAAGGAATCAAAATATTTATTGATCCTCATCAGCAGCATTTATGTTCGGCCTCTTTCTATTGCCTTTCATATCTCTAAGACAAACCTTGTCCATATATTGAGTTGCAGATGCTTAATATTCTGAAAAAATGACGAGGCAAATGCGGATTAATTACGAAATAGAGAAAGGCAAATCAATACAGATTCTCAATCGAGTAAATACCAATTGAAGCTACTCACATTTATGTTCAATCCACATGTGAATGGCGATTATCTCTCAAATAGTTGGCATTTCAGTTTTGAGAAAACTGTCTTTTTGCCTGTGGGACATAGAGGATCAAGTACCGATTCCATCCGGTAGACAGTAAATCAGAGAATTTATAAATCCATCCACATTTCTACTTCTTAATTTCTTGGAAAATGTTCTCAGATAATATTGCGTGGACAGTGCTTAGCTTAGCTGCTAAATAAAATTCTGGAAATATTTGCGAAACATCGAAGTTACGAGTGGGTGATTATTACGCGAATCTCAATCGAGACAACAAAACGAATGGAAGCTACTCACAATCAATCCCATACCACGCCATTTGGTCCTTCAGAAGCCGGACTACCTCTTTAGGCATGCGAATTTCTGTGGGCAACTGTTGGAAGTTATATAGAGGGTTTCAGTTTACATGGAAGCAATTCCCGGATGTAATATGCAAGGTGAAATTATCCACGATAAAGCATCATAGGATCTAACACAATCTTAATCCTTACATTTATTTGTTTTGTGGAACGATTTCAGAATCATTGCTAAAAAAATTCTTCATGTATTTAAAACAATAGCTTTGGCATGTATAGTACTTCTACTCACCTCGTAAATTCCGTATACCGTATTCTGCCTTGTTTTCCGCAGGATAAACGGACGGGTCCTCTCGAAATCCTGATAACCAGTGCCGTAATTACATTGACGCTGGTATCTGCGTATGGGTTATAGAAGTAATTAGAGGACCAATATTATTCATCAATTTGTCCTAAGATATCTATTTTCAAGAATATTGCTCTAAAGTCAGCGGTGAAGCATAATTTATGATCCTTGCGTCGTATGAAACAGTTTTATGTTGGTGGATCTAGATTACATGTGGTCGTTAAGACCACATCATTGGCTTACCTCCCTTCTTCTTCTGCCTCTTGTCTAAGCCCTTCATTTACAGCCGGGTTGAAGTATACCATGATGATAAATGCCACCAACATATACAGGTTAACTAAAACCCAGGCGGTAAACAAATGTACAAGTTTTAATATCTTCTAATAATGCCATCTTCTCTTTACACGATATTTAAGTGAACTCGTTGTTACGGCTTAGGCATTGTTGTGGTAACTAAGGTCGAATTTATAGAAGAGGATATAGTTTCTTGGTTAATTTTTACACATATTACGATATAGCACTCATTATTCGTATTTGATTCTCCATTACTTATGCTTCGATTCCTACTTCAGTATATACTTAATGATATACGATTTGGAAGATTGTTCAAATGCTTGCTTTACATGCCGAATATATTTTTTTACCTAAGACGGTAGTGATCACCTAATTTACTCTTCTCTGCTTGAAACATGTGACGGTCGAACTTTTATGCTAGAACCAATTTATTTGATTCTGCAAATTCCTTATTTGGATGAAATTACATATTTTAAATATTAGAGAAAACAGGTGCTTTTGTAGAAGAGCGTAGACCAGATGTTTTAGCTTCAGAGACATCGTCATCTAACATATGATCACAGCGGATTAAAAACCCGTAGACTGTTATCATTTTAATCTTTATTGATGAATTACATGCTAGAATAACTCTCAAGTTATATCCAGATAATCAGTTAAGCACAAAAACATATTTCCGCGTTTTTTTCTATAAACAACTCTATCGTTCTTCCCAGGTCAGAGGTACAGCAATTTTTTTTTGTTTTCCTTATTTGCCTTTCTTAAATTGTTTTCCATCAACTGAATCTTATTAGACACCTTAATTATTCTGTGCCTATGTCCCCTCAATTGAACATTATTCTATGATCTTGCTTCATTGATATGTGTAGAACACCGCTCGTAAATAATGACGATATTGTGACCTTCATCTGGTTCCAAGCTACGACATCGTTACAATTCAATCCTAAATAGTTTTATGAAAATCTACCCCTATATCCATTACAGTGAAGTCGTGCATTGAACATTAAACATGTCTATGAGTTAATAAATCCGTGGTAGTTATTTGAAGGTGTTGGCCTGTTTTGGGGTAGACGGAGCCAGGTGGTTAAAAGAGATGAAATGCGAAATATTGGCATTAGTTGAGAGGTGCGGAAGAGGAAGGAGGTTGAGAGAGATAATGTGAGACACGGTGGCCATAGGCGTTTACGGGATATTCGCGGGATTTAAGGCGTGCAAGGCGTAGGCGTGTTTGTAGCCGTTTCACATACTTATTGCGTATGTAATCAGCACAATATAATGAGATTTTTTTCTTGGGAAAATTATCCAAGCAGTATAAAATTTACATGTCTACTGGAGAAGATCCTCACTTGATTGATTCGTTGCTTGCACTAAAATTATTCGCGTGAATAATCTTAAAAAATATTTCCATAACGATAATATTTACCTTTGTTTAAACAGACTTAATTACAGTCTTTATAAGTCCCTAGCTTAATGTTTTTATTTTCCTATCCGGAACTGAGGTAGGAATTGGTTAATCTCGCATATATTGATATGACTTTTAATTTATTGTTGAAGCTTTTCAGGTTACCAGTTTATTAATTGTGAAGCTCAATCCCTCCCAAGGGAATATATTTACAATTAATAATTAATCACAAATGTTCCTGCTGTTTCGTTAAATTCTTCAAAACCTTAAGCTCTTATCAGTTGATGCACTTCAGTCATTCTTAAAATTTTCATTTCATTTGCTCAGTGCCTCATCTGCTTTATGGTACTTTCATAATATTAAGGGGAACTTAACATAGATCTTTTAGGAAGACTGAGAATACAGTGATGCGTATTAGAGAGATAGACTGAAATATCTTGAACATCCAACGCTTATTGTGGGAAACCTTTACAATTGAACCATGTAAAACCGTGTAAGACTAGTTGCTCTGCTTTTCTGGTGGTTTTTCAGAATGTCCATAATCANGAAGCTTTTCAGGTTACCAGTTTATTTATTGTGAAGCTCATCCCCTCCCAAGGGAATATATTTACAATTAATAATTAATCACGAATGTCCCTGCAGTTTCGTTAAATTCTTCAAAACCTTAAGTTCTTATCAGTTGATGTACTTCAGTCATTAAAATCTTCATTTTATTTGCTTAGTGTCTCATCTGCTTTATGGTATTATGGTACTTTCATAGGTTTGTCATTTGTAGCAGTAACTGAGATAATATATCAGCATTCACTGTAGTTGACGAACTACAAACCCGCGGCTGGTCAGAATCTTCGGTCTCTACGAAGAAATCGGCAGGATCTTTACCTTCCCTCCGTAACTCCTCTTCTAAGATCATCCTCATATTCCTTTTTGTTCCAGTTACTGGTAAATTCCGCTCTGATAATGCCTTTTAAAGGGCGACCATACTCATCATTTCTATCGGTATCTTCATTACCCAAGGAGTATTACTAATCTACTCAATAAAAGTGAGATTGTTCCACTCAATTTCTTCGTCCTGTCACGGTCGCCAATTTTATTGCATTAGGAGATTCAATAAAAATTATGATATAACTTACAATGAATTCTATATATTTCTTTGTCAGAACGAAACAAACCTCACTGAATCACTTTTCCTTTTCAAGATGTCCGACACAAATCAACATCCCAATAATATATAAACAAACTCTCCTTAGCAACAGTCAACAGCAACAGTCTATGGTGTGTTTTTATTTACAATATATGTATATTAATATACATCAACTTAACATAGATCTTTTAGAAAGACTGAGAATACAGTGATGCGTATTAGAGAGATAGACTGAAATATCTTGAACATCCAACGCTTATTGTGGGAAACCTTTACAATTGAACCATGTAAAACCGTGTAAGACTAGTTGCTCTGCTTTTCTGGTGGTTTTTCAGAATGTCCATAATCATATTTCCAGTAGAGTGATACTTAATGATGAAGACCACAGGAAAGCTTAGGGAAAGTTTTACCTAGGGAACTTACAGTTAAATACTTAGTGGTATCGCTCAGTAGGGACTTAAAATGGAATAGACATAAAGAACGTATAACTTTGAGAGCTAATAAAACCATAAACATAATAATACGCACACTTAGGAAGTCAAATAAGAAGGTGTGAAAGAGGCTGCGTACGAATCTTTTGTCAGGACAACCATAGCATACAAGTAATGCTTATGGGATCAGCAGGAGATTGGTCTAAAGCAGAAAATTGACAAGGTACAGAGAAAGGCAGAAGATTCGATTTAGGCAGATAGAGGAAGCCCGTGTGGAGTTGCTAGTCTCCCATCGGGCGCCACCCCAGATGGCGGATTGGGGAGTGCTCACCAGATATGGTGGGTACCGGGGAAATAAATACCTGGGATGGACCAAAACTAGCACAGCTGCCATGTGTTGGATCACCAAAGGCTAGAGGAAGGAAAACCTTGAGCAAAATCCCTGTTCCTCCATGTTGGGGGTTGGTCGTAGGGCTAACAACCCCACACTGTAAAAATTCCTTAGTTTTTGAAAACAAAACTCAGCCTTGGACTGGTGGAGATAATGGCATAAGACCTTTGCGAGCATCAAGGAAACACGAATTACGGATTGCGACTTGGAGCGTAAGGACAATGTTGAAGCCAGGAAGGATGAAAAAAGTAGCAGATGAGATGCAGAAGTATAGAATTGATGTAATGGGCTTACAAGAGATAAGATGGCAAGGACAACGAAGAATAGATAAGAAGGTATACACCTTGTTATTCAGTGGAGGGGAGTATAGGACTGGAAGATTTGGTACTGGATTCATGATTTCTAGTAAGACAAGAAGAAGCCTATTATTATTCGATACAATAAATGAGAGAATTTGCAAAATAA
The DNA here is from genome assembly GCA_000376725.2 of Ladona fulva. Taxonomy (NCBI): domain Eukaryota; kingdom Metazoa; phylum Arthropoda; class Insecta; order Odonata; family Libellulidae; genus Ladona; species Ladona fulva. The sequence continues at coordinate 364,748 of KZ308543.1, forward strand.
GAATAAAAGGAATGTTTAGAAACATGACTTTCATCACAGTTCATTCATCTACGGAGGACAAAACTGAATTGGAGACGGAAGATTTTTATGAGTAGTTGGAAGATGTGTTTAATATATGCAGGAATTACGATATGGTCACAATTCTAGGTGACTTTAATGCAAAAATTGGGAGGGAAGACGAGATGAAAGGAGTAGCTGGAAGACACTCGATACATGATAAGAGTAGTGAAAATGATAACTTGCTGGTGCATTTTTCGGCCAGAAGCAACCTTATCATAAAAAGCACATGTTTTCCCCACATACGAATACACTTAGGTATCTGGAGAGTCCCTGGTACAAACGCTCTTAATCAAATAGATCATGTGCTGACTAGGAGAAGGTAATCCTCATCAGTTATTGATGTTAGAGCCTACAGAGGACCTAACTGTGACAGTGACCACTATTTAGTAAGGGCTGTCATAGTATGTACAAGTGAGGAACACATTTTGTATCAGCCTCTTAAACTTGGGTTTGGGTTTATCTATAGCCTTACTGGATGAAGCCAGAGGCCTCAATATCTAGGGTCTCTCATTCAAGGTTTGTGATGTTTTTGATTCTATTATTGACCTTTCTTATTCATGCTTTCATAAGGTACACTCTATACTCTGAACAACTTTTCAATAACTTTCCTTATGATCTAGAAACATTTACGAGAAACGAACACTCGTTTGTATGCCTCAGGAATGTTTTTCCATTAATAGGTCAATTTCAACATCGATTTTCATATTGTCACCTTTGGCAAAAGCAATAAGAACTTAAAAACAGAGTTATAGAAGTATTTCAACCCTTGCTAATAAAATTTGAAATCTCAAAATTATAAAAATTAAGTTATTCCTTTACAAATCAACACATTATTAATATAAATTTTATTATACTAATATTTTATATTCTTTCTACCAAGTGTATTCTGCAATAAAGTTTCGTTATTAATGATGACTGTTATCTCAATCTTGTTAAAACACTCTTACATCTTCTTACAGTCATTTTGAAGGAGAGATTGGGAGGAGCCTCACCACTGAAGTAACCAAGGGCCACTTCATTTAAACATGCTCACAGGATGGCCAAGAGTGATACAAAAACAATTTATTGTGTAATTTTAAAAAATGGGAATGCCTCCAGAAATAAAAATAAATGAATGAGTTTATTTTTACACATGACCTTATTGTCTCAATTGCCTAGAATTTTTTTCAATCTTATAAATAATTGGCTATATACTAAAATGTATTGTCTGAACAATCCATTGCTTGTCAAGACATAGGTTGATGTAAGACATACCTTAAAAAATCTTTGTAATCCCAAGCTGTAAGTAACATTTCATTGATATTATGAATAAAATCCTTTTATGAATTTTCTTGCAATTTAATTTATTTTATCTAATATTAGAAAATTTATAGTTTCTTTTATAAAAGAAAGATACTATGTTTGTAGTGAGAAATTAATTTACATGCATAATTTATGAAGGGAATTCTAAGTGATCCGGCATTAGATCTACAATAATTTTCTGCAGAAAAGGCAACTTTATCTAGATGGTATCAATATTTAAACGTGCAAAATTTAAAAGGTTTGCAACCTCTATTTCCCAAGATTCATTCAGGAATAATTCTAATACATAACCACATGCTCACCCATACCTAGAACTGACTGGTAATTTCTAACGTATGACCTGGTAACAAGATGTAATACAGCATTCTAAATATATGTGAATAAAAGAATGTTTTAATGAAAGCTTTATTCTTTACAAGTAAGTCTTTAAAATATTTTTCTTAAGCATTAACGAAAATCGTCTTTTATTCTCTCGTCAACATTAATCTATTGGACTGATACCATTAATTGTCTATAAAAATCCCTTTTTAAAAAGTTTAAAAGTGTTTGCTATTGATAATGAAAAAATATGCTTATCATATGGCTCACGGAGTATTTTTATAACAGGCTGAATTTTAAAGTTGCAGTTGCATTTACTCGTAGCCTATTGAATCACCACTCTTATATTCCAATCAATCAAACAATGTGTAGCTCATAAGCTAAGCTATTTTAAAGTAAGCATGTAGAATAGATATAGTAATTATGAAATATCCCAATCGATGGCAGCACAGTGTAGGCAGACTTAGGAATCTCTAGCGGGGAAAGGCTGAACTTTTTGGTAGAACCTCCTGGATCCTCAGTCAGCTCCCCCCCCCTCCCACCAAACACATCCA